>JADMLL010000005.1:13894762-14461000 GCA_016920875.1 Columbicola columbae
ATATCTCAAAATTCTAGATTTCTTGTAAAGTTTGCAAAGGTTGGCAATAAGTTTATACATGTTTAGAAAATGAAATTGATGAATCGATTATTTAAATAAAACACATCTGAAGACACAATAGTGTTGGGAAAATTTTTTTAGTCTCTTTCTCTTTCCTTTTAAATAATTGTTGAATTTTTTGAAAAGTGAAATCTAGTTACAAAGATTTTTCCTATTTCAACATTCATTTCAATTTTTGCTGTTAAAAATATTCCTTGTAATTTGTATCACCCTTCTTTTATGGAAGAAACGCAATTCGTAATTCCGAAATGCCATCTCGAGTTGTTTCTAAAACTTTATTACCTTTGCACATCTTATTAGTCGAAAATTAATGGAGTACTGTGGCCGTCCGCGGCAGGGGTGGCCCAGGGGGTGAAGGCCTTGGCCGAATTTCGTCTGATAACCCCGGGTAGTCTGGCCTCGGTAGCGTAGGACGGCTGGAAGTCCTTGATTGCTTCCCTCACCCGGCGACCCTAACGGTTGAGAGGGCTCATGAAATGAAAGAAATAAATAAATAAAGTAAAAAATTGGTTCTTTTATGGTTTGCTGATGATTTAGTATTGTTGGCATCAATTCCCCAGAATCTGCAAAATACTGTAACTGAACTTCAACATGAAAGTAGATATGCTGAGTTAAAAATTAATGGAAATAAATTTGTAATTATGAGATATAGTAATGAAGTAGAAATATTTCTGGAGAAAACCCCTGTCCTACGTAGAAGAAACAATCTACCTGGGACACTTGATTAGTGGGTAAGAGTAATACTAACCTGAAAAATTCTAAACTTTTCTATTTGTTCCTTTCTCCTAATCATTCGACTTTTTCAAACGTAACTCTACTCAAAACCCACTTCTTACTTTTAGTTCTTAATTTTTTCTCTTTCCTAATACTGGAATAGCCGTAGTTTTGGATTTCTTTTCGATCCTTCAGGAATAAGGAGTAACAAGGTGAGAAACCTATCGTATCTACAATAATGCCTCATCTCGTTTGCTTTCAATTCAAAGCCAGCCACAGTTTTACCCCAGAGCTTTTAATGTCTTAATTTTTGATGTGTCCGTTTATTTTTATTGGTTACCTAATAAAGCATTTGAGTCTGATGATAATGATGCATTTTGAGTCTTGAGCAGTCTCGACTTACCTCGCCTCAACCGTTTGGTTTGGTTAAAAATCAAAAAAGGCTGGGTTCCCTTTTAAAACAATTTTGAGGTAATTTATAGCTAAAAGCAATTTAGGAAACTGCGTTAAAAACCAAGGAAGTATCCATTTCATGGTTTCCTTCCATTTAAGCGTGGAGAAGCTAACCCACATTTTGAAGAAAATTCTCGGGAAACAAACAAGAAAATACAAACAATGGCAATGAAACAATGAAACAAGTTCATTATTATTACTATTAAGTAGGGTATGATTAAATAAATTGAACGTTTTGTAAATATATATACCCACCCCGTTGGAGTAAACGTGAGGAAAATTACTGAGACCAATAGAAACCTGATTTTAATTAATTTAATTCACTTCTTCATCTAATTAATTTTTATTTCTCTCTTTTTACATGTTTTCCCTTGTAAGTTTCAATCTTCTCTTGATTTTTTTTTGTTACTCATTTAAACGCATAAAAAGAGTATTTGACTATTTAATATTCTCCTTAATATTGTGTGTAACATGGCTTTTTCAAAATTTTTACAAAAGGTTTTCGCAAAAGTCGAACTTAATTTTTACCTTTAATTGTGGGAGGTCTGTAATATAATAGTTAAATTTCAGACTAAGGAGTTAAAGTCGCTAGCTCAAATCTTTCTCCTGTGTGCTGTTATACCTAAAAAGAGTGAAAAACGGCATTAAAACTCAACTATAACTATTTCTACCTTTTACATTTTTAAGTTTAACTGTAAGATTTTATTTCGTTCATATTTTTACATTCTTTCAATTTTTGGAAGCTTCTGACCTACGGCTTTTGCTTTCTCTAGACTTCAAATTCAGGACTGCGAAGCGTTGCAATTATTGTTATTTTACCACCCTGCTAATAGAACTACTCCTCTAACACTTTCACAAAAATATGTCTCGACGAGAACAGGTAAATTTTCAATACCGGAATAGATATTCTCAAGAAGTGGGCGGAAAAAATGGAGCTGGAAGTTCGTCGGTGATGCTATTTTTTTATTTGTTTGTTTGTTTACTCAGTGTATAAATTCATATCTGCTTTGTGAAAATCTACAGTATGTAGCTAGTGCTATTTATGAGTGTTATAGTTTTGAGTAGCCACTAAATGTATATTTTAGTGCTTAATTTGTATAACTCATTGGGCACATTGGGTAAAGGCCTAAGCCAATTATGCGGATAAAATTACGCTCCCAAAGAAAATCGTTAATGCCCCAACGCAGTCCTTAGAACTGTGTTCTTACATTAACCGCAGAAACCGGCTCATGATCGCATTTTCATCCCCAAACTACCCTTAATATCGGCACATTTGTTGGGCCGGTTTCTTATTTTCGCGTTTTCTCGCATTTTCGGGCTATTTTTGGTTTTTTTTTACACCCCCCCATTCTTTGAGATGCAAAAAACGATTTTGCAACACTTTAGACATCAAAAACCCAAAAGGTTCTTCAAAATCGTCGATTTAAAATTTGAAATTCAGGGTCGGATTGATCAAGCATTTTTGAAGGTTTTTTGATGTTTGTTTAGTGAAAAAAGGGCACAACTCAAATTGAAATGCTGTAAAAATAACCCGTTTTGTAGCTAAGTGTTTTAAGGGGTGATCATTGGCGGAATTTATTCAATCAAATTCCTCCGAAATTCTCCACCCCTTCTCTTTTGGGGATGGCCATGAGTACTATCAATATTAAAAACATTTAATAGGTGGCAATTTCGGCAATATAGCCGATTTTTTCTTCAAAATTGCAGTTACTGGCTACCTTACAAATTTATTACAAACTTGGTTTAGTTAACTTGGTAATAGATTTAATGTCACTGAAATTTTTGGTACTTATACGTACATCGTACTACTGTATTTTAACAAAACTAATATAGCCATTATTAGAAAATTATATGTACTAAAGCAACTAGGTTTCTAATATTCAGCCAAGTATTTTTAAATATAATTCCTAGGAAAAAAAATTGGTTTGTTGCCTTATGAACTTTAAAGGATAAGCTTCTCTTTAATCAGCTGTTGAGCTAAATAAATTCTTAACAGTATTGTCTGGCAGAAAACGTGTTAAAATAGAATACTTTTTTGAAAAGTCTGCTTTTTCTTTGGGTGCCTTAGTTAAATTTTATTGCCATCACTCTCTCAAATTTTCAGAGGTGCCCAGTACAGTTAAAGAATGAATTATTTTTAAGACGCTATCTCTTCCCTTACTTGAGTTTTTTTCTGCTTTACTTTTGAGTTTATTTCTAACCGCGTAAAAAAAAATTTCTATAACTGTCTCGTACTTTTAAACTGAAAATAGCAAAGTAAAACAGCCCAAAGAAAGCAACAAAATTGGTCAACCCTGAACCTTTCGTTCTCGTCTTAAGAATCGGTGCCTGTTTTAACAAAAGATTTTTATTGCCGTTGATTTTAAAATATGAATATTTTTTCAAAAATTTTTCAAGAAAATACCCGCTTTGAACTTGTCTACCACATCATTCATTTCAATTTTTGTCGTTGAGCTTGAAAGATCTCATCAGTTTTTCAAACGCTACAGTTTGGTTATAATTTGGTATTGGTTTTTGAAAAATTTATTATTAGTTACTTATTTAATTTAAGTTAGTTAGTTTTATATTTAGTTATTTATTTTACTTAGTTTAATATTTTATTTAAGTTTTAATCTTCTATTTTTTTTGATTTTTACATTATATGAATCTTAATTTTTTATATTCATTTTTGTGATTAATTTTGGAATTTTGTGATCATTACTACATTTAACTTAAGGTGAGTTGAAAGTGATTAGAATTATTATTTTTGCAATATTTTATTCAAGCATTTCGAGAAAATTTTAATGATTTATTAAAATCTATTTTATGTAGATGGAATCGGCACAATTATTTATTAATAATGAGGAAGGCGAAGCACCAACAATAAGTGGTAAGTTTTTTTTTATACGAATTTTCCCTCCTTCCTGAAAATTTTTCTCTGGTGGTTGAAATCATGTCCAAAAAAAAATTTTTCATTTTAAATTAAAAAAAAAAATTTTCTGCCATATGGCAGGTTTAAAATGAGCTCTTGAACAAGTCGCATTCCGTTAATCACCCCTGAGAAACGCGAAGGTACTTGTATTTTCCTGCTCCGATTTTTCGAGAAATTTTCTTTTCATTTTTTTTTTCGCTTAAAAGTTTGTCGATCAAAAGAAATGCAGTTCAGTTAGTATATCCCTAAATTTTTAATGAAAAACATTTTGAAAATTTAGAAAAAAATTTTTTTTTTTTAAAGTCATCAAATTTGTCATATATATATAGTCCACATGTCATAGTCCACTAATTTTTCAAGAGCACAGACTGTTTTTTTTTAATCTAGCTTCTTGACTTAACAATCTTAATAAAAAGAAAGAATTAATTAAATCCTAAAACCTTTAAATAGTAAACAAGAAAGCTCATTTCTTTTCAATACATTTGTAGGACCCCAGAACAAGAAGAGACCTGATGACCACAAACCACATTTTTGTCTGTACTGCAAAAAGGACGTAAAAAAAATAAACATGCATTTTTCCCGAAAACATCGTGATGAAGTACGAGTTCAAGAAATAATGAGTATGGGCGATAGGCATAAGAAGCGTTGGGCTTGGAAAAAACTAGTTCAAGAAGGCGACAATCTGTACAACTCCTTAAATTTAAAAAATTCAACAAGCACTCCCAAAACAGTGAGAAAATGCACGACCATGAATGATAGAAAACGGTATTTTATTTGCCCAAATTGTCTCGGCCGCATAAGAACGACCTATAGGTCCCAACATAAAAAAATTTGCTCCGTTTACTTATCCTCGAAAAAAGAGGAACAAAAGCAAGGAGAACAAAGTCAGGAGCTTGACCTCTTTCACGCCTCTATCGTTGAAGGCTTGAGTGAAAACTTTATTAGAAAATTTAGAAAAAATAGACAAATTTATAAATTCATTAAAGGGATATGGGAGGAAAAAGGGTCTGGTCATAGAAGGACCATACGCGAAAAGTTGAGGATTTGTTTTGCATTGGAGGAAGAACTCCGGCGCGAAACTAAAACAAGAAAAAAACTCAAGGCTTTCTTCAAGCCAAAATATGTAGACAGCTTTATAAGAGGCATAAAATCATTGAGTGGCCTCAAAGTGATAGGGAATGAAATTTTCTTTGAAGTACCGACCAAAGCTCAAAGATTATGTAGAATAACTGAGCAGTTTGCTGACTTTTTAAAGGTAGAATACATTAAAAAAGATAAAAAAGAAAGGAGCGAGGAAGTCAACAGGTTTTTACTTGTGTTTAACGCAGAAGCAGGAAAAAAAATTAGAAACGTGGCCGAAAAAACTATACGAATGAAAAAGTTCGAAGCGCCTGTGGAACTTCCGAAAGCGACCCAAATCACTGCTCTAGTTCATCACCTCAAGGAGGAGACAAGAGAGTTAATAGAAAAATTAGAAACAACAAAGGAAGAAAAAATATGGAGAAATTTAGCAGAAAATATTCTCCTAAGACTAACCATCTTCAACCGCAGAAGAGGAGGTGCAGTCGAAAAAATGAAGTTAGAAGACTTCATAAAAACAGGGAATGTGACTGAGAACCTCACGGAGGAATTCATGTACAACTTAAAAGAGGAAGAAAGAAATTTCCTACAGAAAATGAAAATTATCGAGATAAAACATAAATGTGGAAATATAATTTCTGTTTATATCGATGAAGAATTAAGAGATGCCGTACAAATGTTAATAGATAACAGACAAGTGGGAAAAGTTAATAAAAACAATGTCTACGTTTTTCCTGCCGGAAAAGGTTCTTTGAATGCAATTCGCTGCGTGGATGTTTTAGCAAAGTATAGGAAAATTTTTCCTCCGGAATTACGAAAACAACTAACAGCCACGAACCTAAGAAAACAAGGTGCAACAGCGGCCCAAATTTTAAACTTGTCGCCTGCAGATCTTGAAGAATGGGCCAGTCATATGGGACATAGTGCCCAAGTTCATAAAAGATATTACCGATATAAGGAAAAGCCCAACCAAATTTTGAAAACTGGGAGAATTTTAAACGCCCTTGATAAAGGTACATTAAAATATTTTAAAGGGAAAAATGTGGAGGACATTCCTTTTGGATCTCATGAACATGGTAAGATTTTTAATTTTTTTTATTTGTTACATAGTTTTTATTTAATAAATTCATTATACTTATTTGTTTTTCTCAGCAGATCAAACTGTGGTCAATCAGCCTCAGCCAAACCAGAATTCCTCAATAGTTCCTGCACCTGGTATGTCTTGTAAAGCTTTTTTAAAGAATATATTTATAATATATTATATTTTATTTTTGCCATAAAGTGAGATTTTTATCAAATTTTTGCAGGAACATCACGAGAGACTTATGGCAGAGCAAAAAACCCCCAAACCTCAAAAGCGAAATCTAAAAAAGGTGAGTTTTTAATTTTAACTTAACTTGATAAATATTTTAGACTTGAGTTGTCCAATTTATAAGTATTGATTTTTTATTTTGAAATAGGTACTCAAAAAAGCCAGAAGAAATTTACTCAAAGAAGGAAGAAATAGAACATTAACTAATTGTTAAAATATGCTTTGTTTTCTCCCAGAAAATTTGTCTCTTTTTGAAATGAGGTGAGCTTTTCTTTATCTCGTATCTTTTCTTTAACATCTCTCGTGTAGCAGCATCCGACTTTTCCTAAATTTTCCTATACTTTGCTAAAACATCCACGCAGCGAATTGCATTCAAAGAACCTTTTCCGGCAGGAAAAACGTAGACATTGTTTTTATTAACTTTTCCCACTTGTCTGTTATCTATTAACATTTTGGCATCTCTTAATTCTTCATCGATATAAACAGAAATTATATTTCCACATTTATGTTTTATCTCGATAATTTTCATTTTCTGTAGGAAATTTCTTTCTTCCTCTTTTAAGTTGTACATGAATTCCTCCGTGAGGTTCTCAGTCACATTCCCTGTTTTTATGAAGTCTTCTAACTTCATTTTTTCGACTGCACCTCCTCTTCTGCGGTTGAAGATGGTTAGTCTTAGGAGAATATTTTCTGCTAAATTTCTCCATATTTTTTCTTCCTTTGTTGTTTCTAATTTTTCTATTAACTCTCTTGTCTCCTCCTTGAGGTGATGAACTAGAGCAGTGATTTGGGTCGCTTTCGGAAGTTCCACAGGCGCTTCGAACTTTTTCATTCGTATAGTTTTTTCGGCCACGTTTCTAATTTTTTTTCCTGCTTCTGCGTTAAACACAAGTAAAAACCTGTTGACTTCCTCGCTCCTTTCTTTTTTATCTTTTTTAATGTATTCTACCTTTAAAAAGTCAGCAAACTGCTCAGTTATTCTACATAATCTTTGAGCTTTGGTCGGTACTTCAAAGAAAATTTCATTCCCTATCACTTTGAGGCCACTCAATGATTTTATGCCTCTTATAAAGCTGTCTACATATTTTGGCTTGAAGAAAGCCTTGAGTTTTTTTCTTGTTTTAGTTTCGCGCCGGAGTTCTTCCTCCAATGCAAAACAAATCCTCAACTTTTCGCGTATGGTCCTTCTATGACCAGACCCTTTTTCCTCCCATATCCCTTTAATGAATTTATAAATTTGTCATTATTTCTTGAAGTCGCACCTCATTACAAAATTTCTGGGAGAATGGCATATTTTTGGGCTACCTTCTGGAGAATTCTAGGGGTAAATGCAATGTTCATTTTTCTTGTTTCAATGGTCTTCTGTTGGTGCATTTTTTCATTGTCTTTAACTGAAGTGAAATACGTTTTACCGCTCTGGTAAAAACTTCTAATCTTCATCCTGTTTAAAAAAAGCTGGTACTGCTTAAGGCATTTCAAGTGGAATATAGTTTGGAACAACATAAAAATGGTAGATATGGATGAAGATGTACTGGAGACTTGGGAAGAGCAGACAATTCGTTTCTTTTCGTCACTGATTATAAAAAGCTGTCAAAATTAATTCCGAACCTGAACTGGATTGAAGTTTTCATCTCGGGAACGCAACATGTCTCAGCAAAAGGAGGAGAATCAAGAGATTAGAAGTAATGAATGTGATGTCTAATTTATGTGCAATTTACTTAGTTTTATGTGTTATTTGCAATAATTCAATTCAATTTTTTAAATTTTTTATTCAATTTTTATCTCTTTCTATTATTTAATCAGAGAATTAAAGTGTTTTTTATTTTTTTACTTTAGTAAATGATCAAATGTTTTAAAATAATTATTATATTTATATCACGTGATATTTATATTAAGTTATTTAAGTTAATTTTTTGATTTTTTCTTTTGATTTATTCATGATTTTTAGCTTAAAAATTTTTTTATCAGGCATTTAACACTCTTTCAAGAAATATTTTAGAGAATAAGCATACTTGAAGTTTAGGAAAGTCAAACAAAAAATTTAAATAATTCTTAATATTTGTTTTTTTATTTAAAAAAAAATAAAAGACTGGACAAAAAGGAATCGGAATGATTTCTAAATATGAGTTGTCGGACCCAGTGGAGCTATGGAGGAAATTATTAAAAACCAAAACACATCATCCAGGTTAGTCTCTCAAATTGAGACTCAAAGAAGAGGATGATTGTTCTTAATGAAGTGCAAATTTTTGGCTGCGAAAGATGCAGAAGCAGCAACAAAAAATGACATGTGCTCGGGTGTTATTTGTTTGAGCACAATCAAAAATTCTTTCCCCATAGAATTTTGTGTTTGAATGGTCGAATTATCTGACCAGCGAAGTAATACTTGAGGGTTTGATTCCCTCCACATGTTACCTATATATCCATAGCGGAATACGGGATATAAACTCAAATAAACTTATAAATGATGATATTACTTTAGTGCAATAATTTTAAATTTTTTAGAAACTCAATTTGTTTTTTGAAAGAGTTATACTTTTTTATAGAATTTAATTGAACGTGTTCCTAATTTTTATTTAAAAAAGAGAAAAAATTAATTACAATCAAATTTTTTATTTTCTATTTTTTTATTTTATTGAAAAAGTATAGATTTTAAATTATTTGTAGAAAAATATATTTTCTGTTTTACTTTATTATTATTATATATTTTTTAAATATTTTTTTTATCTTAATTTGTAAGTTAAAGATGAAATTATTTAAATAAATCTTTGTTGTTTTTTTATTTTGGTAAATATTTTATTTCAAAATATAATAATATTATATATATATTTTTGACCCTTATTACGCCCTAGGACATTAAGAGTTTATTTTAATACATAATAATGTGAAATTCAGATCAACTTATAGAAACTTGATTTCAGAATATTCTCCGAGACAGACCCGAAATCTTAAAAATGAAGTTTTACTAGTTTTATTTTAGGAGATTTATGAAATTTGTTGCGAAAATTGTTTTTTTTAATGTGGTTCAAGTTCAAAGCTTGGTTTTTGAATTTTTTGAGAGGAAGATCCTACTAAATAAAGCTACAGAATTCATGAACCCTGTAGGCTCAGTAACTTTTTCGGTGATGTTAAGTTTGAAAATGTTAAATTAGAAAGTTTTTCCTCGTGTGATACTTATGTATGACATTAGGGGTTTTATTCGTTTTTTTTTTAATGGACCAAGTAAACCTAAACCATGGACATGTAATTTAAAGAGAAGCTTTATTTGGGAACTAGCAAATTCGGTCTTAGGTCTGTCAGGCACATCTTGTTATTAGTCAAAATCAGGTGTTAAATTCCAAAATGTGAAAATTCGGGAGTTTTCTAGTATTGTTTAGCTAAGTTTATGTACTACTATAAAATGGGGAATCGTATTGAATATGATTTTGTTTTATTTATTACAATATTATAGAGAGAAGACATATAATTGGGTAATGCTAACCATTATTACCCAGCTGTTGGGCTCGTGTAAAGTTTTCTACTTTCCCACAAGGCAGTATTCCTAGCAAAATTGACAAGAACTTACTTTGTCGATTTAACCCCATAATAACCTTTAGATGGTCTTCGTCTTTTTAAACAATTGCCAGTTTTAAGAAGAAAAAAAATGAGCCTTTAGTTTTCATATGGGCAGTACGGTCTTTTTAATATTAATCAATGAAACCGTACCTTCTTAACAAAATAAATGGAAAGAAATTTTTTTAACATCTTCAAAAAACCTATAAAATTTAAGAAGAGCCTGAAAGTGATGCTTAAATTGCTTTTTAAGACTTCAATTTATGTAAATTAAAAGGAAAATGCTAAGTACCACCCCCAAGTTTTTGATTCGCAAAACACCAGGGTCGTAAGAAACGTGCCGATTTATCGAAGAAAAAACGCTTTTACCGTGGTTGTGCCGATTTCGTCAAAAATGTGCGTGTTAGTGCGTTCTGGATGGTGATGGTGGTAGTGGTAGGAAGGAGGAGGAGGAGGGTATATAACAAGGTTAAAAGTGTTTGTTGAGTTAATGATTCGAACGCTATTAATTCCAGTCGTAAGGTTTAATTAATAAGAGAAGGAAGGAGGAGGAGGAGGACATGGAAGAATTATCGACGGGAGGATTGGAAAATTAAAAATGGCCGCCGCCGCCGCCACACAGACAATTGAATTAACGGACTCGGATTTCATTCTCGATTATTTCCACGAAGAAGAGGAAGAAATGATTTGGCTCACTTATTAAATTCAATAATGTCGGAGCCCATTCTTTTGTTTTTTACTCATCAATTTGGAGCAATTATCTTGGATTAGTGTACCTGGTTATTGCTTATTGTTCAAGGTTTTTCCATTTCATTTGGGACTGGAATCTCAAAATGTGCGCTATTAACTTGTGGACTATGAGATGGCGGTGGTGTCTTTTACCTGGAGATGATACCAGACTGCGGTTTCGATGCTGGAGTTGTCCAAATCGGTGTCCTCGTTTCTCTTTTATCTTACCCCTGTAGTGATACCGTATATATGTTGCCGAATTGAGCAAATTTAATTCCCGGTGATTATTCATAAACACCAACTGACGTTTGGTAAAGGTGATAAATCACTGAATAGTTCTTTCTGTCTGATTTTGTTCTCTATTCTGTCGTTTTCTGTTGATGCTGACATTCCTTTCTTCCAAGGGACCCTTACCCTTTCATGTTTTTTGTTTGTTAGTTTCCCTCTTCTCACCGTCATCTCGAATTCATTTTTGTATAGAAGGGAGAGGCAAGAAGTGTAAGATAAGAAAACAAATACAGACAGAAATGGAGAGAGAGGAAGGCATCAAGAACGGAGAAATTGAAAGAAGTTGGCGAGTCGAACTAATAGGAGTAACCCAAGTAACCCATCTTAGGTTTGTGTTGTGTTTCCTTCTCCTTCGTTCCTGCTTCCTTTTGTACTGTACCTTCTAACCAACTGTTGGTCATTTTTTGATCTCTCTTCGTATCTTCTTGATTTCTCTTGGTGTTATCTTCTTATTTTTGTTAGTACTACCTCTTTTCTCTGTCCCTTCCCTTCTACCTTCTTCCTTCTCTTTCTTCTATCAGTTTCTCCTCATTCTCTCTGTCGTTTTTGAGTGAGTTCTTCCTACTGTCACCATCATTTCATCGTTTTTTATTCCTCTGCGTCTTCCTCTGAAAGAATTCTATCTCACTTCATGAGCGAAACTAAGAAGAGAACAAAGACAACACAGAACAAGAACCAGAAGGAAGAAGTAAACCCAACACAAACCTAAGATGGGTTACTTGGGTTACTCCTATTAGTTCGACTCGCCAACTTCTTTCAATTTCTCCGTTCTTAATGCCTTCCTCCCTCTCCATTACTGTCTGAATTTGTTTTCTTACTACACACGCCTCTTGTTTTAGGTTAGGAACGAAGAGAATACAGAACCAGAACCAGAAGGAAGAAGTAAACACAACACAACCGTAAGATGGGTTACTTAGGTTACTCCTGTTGGTTATGCTCACTAACCCCTTCTCATGGTCACCTTGTCCTCTTCTTTCACCAGTGTCACAAATTTCCCAAAGACTCCCTTAAACTGTTCCTTTACCACCATCATAACCAGGGAGGTCATTATGAATGAGCAGAAGACGCGTGTAATAAAAAGCAGAAGAAAATTTTAACAGGATTCGTCGAGCAATGAAAAATTTTTTTTAATTATTTCAGTTTTACTAATTTATGGTTATTAGAATTTTGCGTCTCGTCTTAATTATTTATTATTAATTAAAAAAAGGAAGAATAAATATTAAGCGGTTATTAATAATATGTATATTGTTTTTATTATAATAATATTAAAGTAAAATTATTGGCGAGGAGGAGATTGGAATAAGTTTTAAAGTTTTTCGCCGGGAAATAATAAACAGTTTCCAATTGCAGGCGGAAAAATGGTCAAGGCCAGTCATTTTATGTTTATTTATTTATTTATTAACTTATTAACTTGTAAGAAGATGAGGAAAATATTTTAATTCGGGTTCATAGACTCGTCAAATTTTTATACAGCATCCGATGACATAATTTGTAATGAAAATGTCGTCATTGTTTCAGGTGTGGTTCCAGAACCGGCGTGCGAAATGGAGGAAACAAGAGAAAGTCGGACCTCAGGCACATCCGTACAATCCCTACCTCGCTTCCGGAGGTTCGACTCCGCCCTCAGCAGTCACTCCGACTCTACCAAATCCGTTCTCACATCTCGGATTCACGATACGAAAGCCGTTCGAAGGAACGGGCGCCGTGAGCTTAGCAGCTGCATTTCGAGGTTATCCTCATCTAGGCCCGAGCCCGGTGTTACCCAGTGGATACCTAGGTGCACCACCTCCCTTCCATAGAGGAGCGCCGACTACTCTTCTACCTCCGAGTCTGGGCCCACTCACGTACAGTCCTTCGGCTGCTAGTTCTTTCCAGAATCTACTCGCCAACATCTCCGCTGCGCAGAGACCTAAACTTTCTCCTTCAGGATCGACGGCGGAGGAGTATCAGCAACATGCGGCTGCACTTCTCGCTGCGGCTACTGTCTCTGCTATGGCTGCACCGACGACTACGGTGTCCGCTTCGACATCTCCTCCCGTGACTGCTGCTCCGGAGTTGGATAGGAGGAGCTCGAGTATAGCTGCTTTACGGTTAAAAGCGAGGGAACACGAAATTAGGCTCGAGTTACTAAGGAAGAATGATCTCGTTAGCTGAACGCGAGGCTTTAACTCTAAGGAGATTAGAAATAAGTTTCTAAGAAGACATCATGATGGCCAAAAGGTCCGGAGGCACAGCCATGACAGCGGAAACGGAAGAAGGGAACACTAAGACTATTCAATTTGACCAGTTTTGGGCTCCTGCCGTCCATCCTCTTTGAATTATGCAATAAAGTAATCGATGCCGTCCTTTCTATTTTAATAAAAATTTATTTATGTACATTATTGAAAACAGTTTTTTAAACCATCCTCACCTCTCCTGAATCAATAACCTAATTGCTGCAGGAAATGATTAGAACAAAAATAGGGCCACAGCAACGCGTGGCCGGGTGCAACTAACACGTATATATAAGAAACTTGATTTCAAGAAAAAAAGGCGGGAAATCTGATCGGATCTCGAAAAACCGGATATGGTTGAAATAGAAGTCCGAGAAATCTCATCGGATCTCGAAATACCGGATATGGTTGATTTTTGTGAAATTTAACCATATCCGGTATTTCGAGATCCGATGAGATTTTTCGGACTTCTATTTCAACCATATCCGGTTTTTCGAGATCCGATGAGATTCCCCGGGTTTTTTTTTAAATTCAACCATATCCGGTTTTTCGAGATCCGATGAGATTTTTCGGACTTCTAAAGTCAACCTTAGCCCGTATTTCGAGATCCGATTACATTTAGGCAGGATTAGGAAGATAAATAAATACAAACATGCTAATTAAAGTGAAAAATTTTATTATTGACATTAATTAATAAACGTACCAAGGTATGGTTCATCAACACAAAAAGGTACAATTACAGTACAATTTGTAACCCCCCCAAAAAAAGGAAAATCAAACGTAACTAATGAAGACTATCATCACTGCTAAGCCCACCTTTAATCCGGATTAGGAGTTGACGGAGAATGCTACCAGTCAAAATCTCTGCGTGTCCGAGGGCTAGAATGCGTAGCATGCCACTTTCCCACAGCTCCTGGAAAATTTTCCTCTACGACTCTGTAGAAATTTTCTCTTCTTTTCTATCCCGGAAACGGTGGGTTAGACCCTTTGCAAAACACTTCGTCCCGATGTTTATAATAGCGACACAGATGCCTGAAAAGAAAAAAGGCCGAGAAACAGAATTGGAATCCACGTGGTACACCTCGCGGACTTGCGGTTAACACATCACAAATTTCTTTTCTTAATAATAATCTATTTCAAATCAACACAATCGTCTATTCACAACAAAACTTTAGTCTACAAAGAACACTAACTATGAACTAAGAAAATAATTTTCGGTCAGAAAACCGTAGAAAAAGATGCGGAAAATCTAAACGAACCGATGCGACTACAAAACAACAAATCGCCATTAAAATCTGTTTTCCCAAACCATAGAGTTGTCTTGCCTCGACTGGAAGTACTACTCCGTGCTCTGAGTTTTTGACACGACACAATCACTCTATGGTTTGGAGATCGTTACAATTTGAATGGAGTCCGACCTAGTTTAGTTTAAAAGACGGGCTTGCTCACTCAATCACCTGGTAGAACCTGTTAGGAGGGCATACAGTAACCTAGTAGAATTATAATTTTGTGTATAAAATTTGATACAGAACACTGTCTCTCATTTTTCTTTTATGTTTTCCATCTTTTGATTTGTGTTAGTCCTCAAGATCTCTCAAAATTGATAAGCAAATTGAAATCTGGGCATCAATTCCAGACAAGTGGGTGATAAGGGTCTGAGAGACTGTGTTGGGAAGGGTAGCAAAGACGTAATCGAAGGAGGGGGTAGGTTATAAGTACATCGATGGAGGAGTTGTCACAAGGGCAGTAGTGAGAGACCGGCGAAAAAGGTGCAACCACAGCCAATTCCAGGGCTCTTGATCCTGTCGACGGCTTTCGACTATCAACCGAAGAAGGAGAAACGATGATCTAGCTGTTCTAGGAAGAAGGTCAGGAGGAATGGAACGGGTGGAATAATTAGGGGTAGTGTTACTGGAAGAGGTGGCATGAAGAAGGTGTACAAGAGAGGAAAGAGGAGGTTGCAGAACAAAACAAAATCAAAGAGAGCAACATAAAGAAAACAGAACGAATGACCCAAAGGACAGTCAGAGACCAAAAGGAAGCAGATAGCACAAATTGAAGACCAAGAGACAAGAAGACAAGATAAAAGAAGTTAGACAAGACGGACTGTTAGTGCCCTAATTAAGGAGTATAATTAAGCTGTTTCCTTCTGATTAATAATTAACCTAATTAAAAAGAAAACCCGAATGAATGAACCAAAAGTAGACGAAGAAGAAGAAACCATTAAAAAGTACAAACAAAAGACCAAAACCAAGATGGCCGCCTCCAAACCCTGAAGACAAACCAACTTCCACAACAGTAACATAACTTTTCATTAAAGACACTCACATAATCCAAAATACATAAAATAATTAAAAGGTTTATAATGAACCAATCTCTTCGGCTATTCTATTACCACGGAGGACTTGGAAGACTCCGGTGGCGAGGGGTGTGAATGTCAAAGTCCCATATCCACACAAAACTCTTCCTCTTAAGAGTGAACTTATTCGTACGTGGTTCTAGGTGGACACGGCGGAGAGCCAAAACCGCGAGAAACCCCTTCACCTCGATCCCGTTTTTGGCGGGTTTTTCCCCGATAACAGTTAGCCTGATAAGGTTGATGTTGACCGTTACACCATAATCAGTCGAGTGTTAGACTAGTTTTCAGCTGCAATTATGTTCGGAACAAAAAATTCTTGAGAACGCGAGCGCTTTAATCTATTAACCGCATAACCGCGCTTTTCTCCGGAAAGTATTCACGATTAGGAAACCGCACTGTACCTGAGTACCTGAAAACGCCTCCATGAGGTCAACGTAAAAAAAAAGTTGGCGGAAATTCATCCATTTTGATGATGTCATTGTTGCTAAATTATGCTTTCTTATTCATCACAAATGTTATTCATTCATTTTCCGATTCCGAGAAGGTCTTTCTCCTCGTCTTCTGAACCTGATTATAGCCTGAAACCTTTATTTTAAAGTAATTCCCATTCAAACGGAGAGTTAGCTAGTTATCTGTTGGTAATTTATGGAACCTTGTCCGAAGTGGCGTCTAGTGACATTAAATACTACTGACTAATACATAAGAAAAGTGTTAGTTCTACACTTAATAAGTTTTCACGTGAGTGTGCAATGAAATGCTTTTGAAACGACCAAAAACCAAGTTTCGACAAAAACGAGTTCTACAGGAGAGTGTGCAATACTTTTGATACGAGCGTGGGAGGAGTAGTATAGTGGTTAAGTTCCTGACTTGGACGCAAATGGTCGTGGGTTCGAATCCTCCTCCCGCATTCTGTTATACCCAAAACAAGGGTGAAAAACGGGATTAAAAACCACCACCACCTTTGATACGAGCTGTGCAGGAGAGTGTGCAATAGTTTTGGAACGAGTCCTACAGGAGTGTGTAATACTTTTGAAACGAGTTTTACAGGAGAGTGTGCAGTACTTTTGAAACAAGTGCTGAGATATGAGAGTGTGAAATATCTTTGAAACTAGCTATGCAGGGAAGTGTGCAATACTTTTGAAAGGAGTTACGCAAGAAAATATGCAATACTTTTGGTACGAGCCGACTTGCACTCGTTTCCTTCTTCTTCATAAAACCTTGCATTCTCTCTGCTCATCAACTTCACTGACTTTTCCAAATTCTCGACTGACACAAATAACTAAAGCAAAGATCACCCAAGAACAAACCTAAAATGGTGACGCACTGGACAGTACATGGCCAGTGTAGCTGCCATAAACCACAAAAATCTGGGGCTGGTGTACGATTAGATCAAATTGAATGTCAGTCAAAACACAGACGCAGATGAGACCACCGATGACTTAAAATCAACCGTTTCCGGTTTATCGAGATCCGATTACATTTGCCTGCTTTGTAAGTTTCCATCGGGTCTCGAAAAACCGGAAGCGGTTGATTTTAGTTGAAATTTTAACCATCCGTACCACACTGCCTATAAACGTGCGAAATGTAAAATCAGGTGACCACAAATTCTCTACAATCGAACTACAAATTTTAGTTTTTTGAAATCATTATTTCTAACCAACGCGACAGAAAATTCTTGCAGTGACTTAAGTGGATTCAGAGCTGAATCTTCACTTTCTCACCCCCGGAACCGGAAATGAAGACCAAAAGTTCATTTGAAACCTTTTGTAATGAAATGATCCGCGAGTAAGAGTGTGCAATACTTTTGAAACGAGCTAGGCAGGAGAGTGTGCAATACTTTTGAAACGAGCTATGCACGAGAGTGTGCAGTACTTTTGGGATATGGAAACATTTTTCAATGAATTCCTCGAGTAAGAGGCTGATGGACGAAGGACTGAATAGGCAGAAGACTGTCTCTTCTGCTTTTCTTTTCACTACAATGTGGAAAGATTTGAAAAGTTAATTGTTCAGTCACGACTTCATCTTTGACCAAATTGAAATGAGAGGAAGAAGAAGAAGAAGTAGAGGGAGTGAAGAGTGTAGTAACCAGCTAAAAGAAGATGAGAGATAGGAGCGAACGCTTCGAGGCTCACAGCACCGAGTTTGAAAGATGGTCATGTGGATGTGGATGTGGTTAATGAGGTTGTCGACTACTCTTGGCATATTGTTAAACTGGAGGATTGGTCAGAACAAAATTCTTCTCCGACAGATTGGCCGTGACACTCAGACGGGAAAACTCTTTCCGGTTGGATATATTAATATATATTGTCGAGATTCTTCTTGGTTATATACTGAAGCCGTTCGATCGTCTGAGTTGTCTGGATGACGGTTTTTACTCTTCTTCCTCTTTTCATTGTGTTGATTATCTACAGCCAAACGCAATTTCAGATTTTTTCTGTTCTTTCCTCGAGATTCTTTTACTGCTTAATTCTCTGTTCCGAGTCTTTCGTTCTGTTCTCCAAATTATTTTAGTCTTTTAGTCCTTTGGATCATTTATTCTTCAAATTGGTCTCTTTTCAGGGTTCTTTTCCTTACCTGAGTATTTCCCTCTGTTCTTCATGTTCTCCTGACCTTTAAACGTGCTCTCCTCCTAACTTGTGCTGTTCCTCTTGCTCTGTTCTCTTCGTAGTGGTGGTTATTTGGGGTTGTCTTCCTCAAAGTGTGTGCAACACTTTTGAAACGAATGCTACAGGAGAGTGTGCAATACTTTTGAAACTAGCTATGAAGAAGAGTGTGCAATACTATTGGAACGAGTCGAATTGTACTCGTTTTTTTTGGTTTTCATTCCTCGATTGACTCTTTCATTCTGTTCTCTGCTTTAGACCCTCTTCCGTTCTGCTCTCCACATTCTTTTCTGCCGTTCGGTTTATTCTGTTCTTCCTGTGTTGGCGTCTTTTTAAGGTTCCCTTCCCTATCTGAGTATTCCTCTCTGGTTCTTCACGTTCTCTTGGTCTCTGATTGTGTTTCCTAACTTGTGCTGTACCTCTTGCTCTGTTCTCTTCGTAGTGGTCCCCATTCGGGTTTTCTTCCTCAACTGACCCTTCATTCTGTTCTCTGCTTGAGAGCCTCTTCCTTACCTGAGTTTCTATTCTGTTCTCCACATTCTTTTGATCACTAATTGGGTTCTCTTCCTAACTTGTGTCTTTCGTTTTGTTCTGTTCTTCTTGTGGTGGTTTCTTTTCAGGGTTCTTTTCCCTATCTGAGTATTTCCTTCTGTTCCTCACGTTCTTTGATCCTGTTCTTCTCCGTGTTGTTCCTCTTGCCCTGTTCTCTTCGTAATGGTCTCCATTTGAGGTTTTCTTTTTCGATTGACTCTTTCATTCTGTTCTCTGCTTGAAAGCCCCTTCCTTATCTAATACTACTGTTCTGTTTTCCACATGTTTTTGATTTCTAATTGGATTCTCTTCCTAACTTGTGTCGTTCGTTTTGTTCTGTTCTCTGTTTAGGGTCTTCTAGGAACTATAAGTGTATAGTTGTTGGGGTTTCCACATTATTCTGGTCTCTAGTTATTCTTTAGATCATTCATTCTGTTCGCTTCCAATTAGTCAGTCTGGATTCTCATCCTCATTTGAATCTTTTATTTTGTTCTCACCTTCTTTTTGGTCTTCGATTGTTCTTTAGGTCAGTCATTCTGTTCTCTGTTTGAAACCCTCTCTTTCGTTTAAATCTTTCGTTCTGTTCTTCATGTTGTCTCTGACTGCCTTTGGGTCATTCATTCAATTCTCATCTTCTTTTTATCGTTTGGGTTTCGTTCTGTCCCCATGTTCTGCTTGTCTTTTGACTGTCTTTTGAATCACTCGCTGTGATCTCTTCGTATTGTTCTCCTAACTTGAATCTTTCGTTCAGTTCTTCACGTTCCTGATTCTATTCCCTTCTTATTGTATGTCACTCATTTTGTTCTGCTCTCTTCTTCACTGATGGTTCTCTCTTCTCTATCAAAATCCTTCGGTCATCACAATCGAACTGTTATACCCAACACCACATTCTCCTTCCCCCTAACCCTTTCCCCCAAAACTCTTATCATCTAAAGACGTCATGTTTGATTAGTCAAGTCTCGAATTGACGAAGGCAAGAAACCAGAATTAATTTCTTAATTTCAAAGCCCAGGGCCAGACATTCACAGGAAAACATTTATGTTGGTACCTGGTGAAGGTAAAAAAAAAATTTTTCTTTTATAATTTTGGCAGCTCCGAGGCAGACTTACAATCAGCTCATGTTCGCGGTATTTATTTGCAAATCATTTGCCCGTATCAAACTAATTTTAATAAATAATAGATAATTATAATTTATTAAAAGTAAAACTGTTTCTCAAGGTCAACCGTTATCTCTTTGGGTTATGTCAATAAGCGGACTCGTCGGTGACCCTGCTCGAAATGAAAAAATCACTTTCAAACCTCGTTTCATTCTCTAATGACTTTAATGAGTTAACTTGCGTAGATAAATGAATAAATAAATAAATAAGAATAAAGTGAGTTAACTAGTCGAAATGAAACCACAGGCTGATTATAAAAGAAAAATTTCCACACAAAACCGCAGCGCAATGTCTTTCTTGGGTCGTTTGGGGCCCACGTTCAGTCATTTCAAAGACAAACGACATCAGTCTGTTCAGACTTTTTCATTTTGATAATTATCTCTGAATTATCTACTTTCCAATTTGGTTAAACTTGGTAAAAGGGAGAGAGGACTTAGATCAGTTTTCTTCTTGTGGGCCACATCTACTAGACCACAGCTATGACACACATGAAGGGATTTGGCAATTTGAAGTGATCTGAAACCTGCCACAGCTTCCGAAGTGTTCTGCATTTATCTAAACGTGTGACTCAAATGCTTTATACTCCTCGTTGAGGCGGCAAAGGGTAGCAATTCACTTAGTTGCAGAATGGGTACAGAAAATTTGAGGACAGTGTGCTTATCAGGAAGTAGTCAATGAAGAACGACGTATATAAGTCTTTGTATCATGTTATTTTAAACTTTCGCGGCTTTTATCTATTGTATGTACAGTTAACAGTTCTTTGGGTTGGTTAGGAAATTTTTCGAAATGTTACTGTAACGGAAAAAATTTAGAGGCTGGTAGTCAAAGCACCGAAAACAGATACCAGACATTTCGTCAAAGTACAGCCGTTGGCATCTTTAGCGATGAGTGTTTAG
Organism: Columbicola columbae; assembly: GCA_016920875.1. Classification (NCBI taxonomy): domain Eukaryota; kingdom Metazoa; phylum Arthropoda; class Insecta; order Psocodea; family Philopteridae; genus Columbicola; species Columbicola columbae. Next base: position 13,915,618 of record JADMLL010000005.1, read on the forward strand.
TTTCTATAGATACGTACCACGTAAACTGTTGGAAGTCTTGTTTCCAAAGTTGTCTAGTAGTTAGTATCTAGTTATCTACTACCAGCAGAGTTTGAGAAATTCGGAAGGAAATCTTAAACCGGATGAGCTCTCACATCTTCTGAGGTCTTTTGCATTAATCTATATATTGCATATAACTTCTTCTTCCGATGATCGACCTCACTTATACTTATTCACGTGTATTACTAATTTAGTATATGAAACCCACAAACCGATTTATTTGTTCCGACTGCCATTGAACCATGAAAATTTGGGAAAACGTGTTCTGACCCAGTTTATCAGGAACTAGACAGTGAAAAACGAGATATATACACCTTTGTATCATGTTACTTATACTTTCGTGGTTGCTATGTACAGAAAAGTAAGCATTTATTGCTGAAGGTGCCAATAGCTTTACTTTGACAAAATGGCTGAGATCGGTTTCCGGTGCCTTTATTCTCAGTCTCACTTAATTGTTGCGGTTGTAGTAACACATCCCGCTAAAGCTTGCAGACTTATTTTACGCGGTTTTGATGAACCCAGAAAAGTATGAGTTCAGACGCAATGTATAGATATATCACTTGATTGGTCCATGAGACGTCAACGAGATTTATTAGGACCTCATGAGGAACACAAAAAGACGTGAAATTCGAACGTGCCTGCGCGTAAATTTGGATTTTGTACTTATACCTCTACTCAGTGACAGGTGGTAATGCATGGGCTTGTTGAAACTATTAAAGATCTGGTGTCCCATGGGTGAGATAAGTTGAAACCCACTAGATACATGTAATAAAATGTGAATAGTACAGTCAAGTCATGACGTACATGCTATAATACCGGACGAATGGTTAGGTCACAAGAAAAAGTTCTGCAGAAACAGTTAGCCTCAGTCCAACGGGTACTTAGTATATAAATTTATTCACTGTAAACTCACCGATAACAGCTGTTGCCAGTGTTCAGACGTTAACATCTGAAATGAGCGACAAAGCTACAAAATAACTTAGGGGCTGTACGTGCATGCATCCGTTCCCACTAAAATTCCGTCAGCACTCCAAACTCTTCGTCCAGTCACATTTCTGAGTCTAGAAAAGAAGAGAAAAAGCAAAAAATTAAAAAACTAAAGTATGTGGCCTAAAGGGAGTGGAACATTAATTAAAAGTAAAGTATAAATAAAGGAATTGTGTCATAGTTTTTGAAAGGCAATCATGAGAATTCGACCTCCGGTATCAGTTATTAATTACCTGTGTTGGTACAGACAGATGCGCTCTTTGATCAAGCAATGTCTGGCGACGCCTTCTTCCTTGACCCGTGATCTCTTCTACAAATTTTCAACACCATCCAATACATTAAAATCCTATCACATATCAATAAATAAAGGCGATCGCTTATTAACTTTCATTCTTATCTAATTCGTTTTATTTAACGTGAGTCAGAAGGATAGTTATCATGTTATTTAAGCTTTCGCGGCAGTTATCTGTTGTATTATACGCACTCACTTAACAGTTGGGTTACCTACAAACTTTTACGAAAAATCATTGTCACGGGAAAGCCGATAACAGTCATTTTGTCAAACTACAGCTGTTGGAATTTTCAGCTATAAGTGTTCAGTTTCCACAGATAGAAACCATGTTGGTATACATAGCGTGATGAAAAGATTTATATACTTCGATTTTCACTGGCTACTTTCTCATAAACTAGGTTGAAGCTATATGATGCATGAGAACATATAATTTTCTTGGATTCATCAAAACCGCGTAAAATAAGTCTGCAACCGGCTCTGCTGCAAGTCTGCTTTGGCGGGATGTTATACTACAACCGCAACAATTAAGTGAGACTAAGAGTAAAGGCACCGGAAACCGATAGCAGCCATTTTGTCAAAGTACAGCAGTTGGCACCTTCAGCGATAAATGCTTACTTTTCTGTACATAGCAACCCCGAAAGTGTAAGACACATGATACAAAGGTGTATATATCTCGTTTTCCACTGTCTACTTCCTGATAAACTGGGTCAGAACACAGTCTTCTCAAATGTTCATGGTTCAATGGCAGTCTGAACAGATAAATCGGTTCATGGGTTTCATATACTAAATTAGTAATACACATGAATAAGTATAAGTAAGGTCGATCATCGGAAGAAGAAGTTACATACAATATATAGATAAATGCAAAAGACCTCAGAAGATGTGAGAGCTCATCTGCTTTAAGATTTCCCTCCGAATTTCTCAAACTCTGCTGGTAGTAGATAACTAGATACTAATTACTAGACAACTTTGGATGCAAGACTTCCGACAGTTTATCTATAGAAACTAAACACTCATCGCTGTTCCGTCTTCATTTTATTTCAAACTATTGTAGCCACATCGAATACAGTTGGAGAACCATATACTGACTTCAAGTTGGTTGTTCCATTATTTATGTGCTTTGTAAACACTTTTCTATAAGTCTGAAGGTGTCTTTATGCAAGTTTCTGCACGTCCAGTTACTTGTTTGTTACAAGTTGGGGAGGTATATGGTGTAGTGGGTTAAGTGCCAGACTAAGAAGTTATAGTCACGACTTCAAATCCTCCTTCCGTATTCTGTTATACCCAAAAGGATGAAAAACGGGTTATAATATAAATAAGAGACAGAGGAAGGATGTTAGGGAAGTGGTAGCATTTCAAAATGAGAATGATACACATTCAGTATATAAAATAATTTCAATAGCGGGCATAAAAAAAGGTTTTTAGGCTACATTAAGCACAAAAAATGTGATTATGGCGTTGCGATATGGTTCTATCCGTGTAATATTCGCCTCTTCTCTCTCTCTCTCTCCTCTGTACCCCTCTTCTCTCTCTCTCCAATTGATTGATTTATTAGTTTTTTGGGGTAAGAAAATGCGGATCCAATTTCTCCAATCTCATCCTGAGATGAAAGGAATTACCCTCGGTAACTCAAAAGGGTAACGAGTCGAAGATGATGTTCGTGACTCAGCACTGCTTCCCGAAATTAGGTTTTCGGAAACGGTAGGACCAAAAAACCGAAACCTTTTTGTTGTTGTTGTTCGCTAACGATGAACTTTTAATTTAATTTTCGACAAACTCAAAACAGGTTGTTGTTGTCGTTTTTGTTTTTAATTAAATTTTTTTTCTTGTCTTCCTCTCCTTCCCCCCTCCTGCCCGTTAGAACTGAGATTTTTCTCACGATTCCAATGTGCCTGAATCGAATCCACGGTGTTGGCAAGACCTGATTTTGAGTGTTGTTGGTGTCGGGTATGGCTTTTGCTGTACACGTCACAGCTTGGAAGTTTGGTTTGGTTTTTGCATTTGTCTGACTGAATTTCCAGAAACAATTGTGCATTACTTTTGAAATGACCTCTTCATTGTAGTGCGAATTATTTTTGTAACCATACCTCCCTAGTAGTGCATCACTTTTCAAATAGGTTGTCCTAGTAGTGTGCATTATTTTTGAAATGAGCTCCATATTAATTTGTGCATTAACTACGCTGATAATTCTAGGAACAGACCGAAGTCTTAGTCTCTTAGGGATCAAATTAAAGACAAACCCCGGAAGTTGGCAAGGAGATGACGATAAACTATCATAGAGTATTAAGAAGAAGAAGATGATGATGATGATAATAAAATGAATGAAAAGTAAGATAGAAGAGGAAAGAAGACAAAAAGGAGATAGATAAGTGAGGCTAAGAGTCCAGAAGTTTGTGTTTCTTAGTCTTTCCGTTCATAAAGAAGAGATGCTGCAGAAGAATCGAAATGGACCGCCAGACGAGAGAAGTATTGAAGAGAAAAATCTGTCCACTTATTTCTAAGAAGAAGAAGTAGCAAACCAGAGCCGGCACAAATGTGGGAAACTCAGCGGTTAAAGTCACCGGGAGGGTACAATAGCCCAAGATTGAAAGCCCAATTGATAGATAATTGATAAACTCAAGAGATAGCGACAACATACCTTCAGGATGTCATACTTCCGTAAAGAAATTAAAGATGTCTCGGCACAAAAAAAGGAGGAGGAGGTTAAAGTAAAAGGAAATCAGATAAGCAAACCCAACAAAGGCGAACCTGTACCTCTCACTCGTAGCCTAAGGTACAAGGACGGAGAACCAAAGGCCAAAAACCTTAAGTACAGTCTAATTGATATAGTAAACCATCAGGCGTGCACACACTTGTAAAAATTTGTTCAGACCTCCAAATGATCGTTATTTGTAACAAGAACATTTCCCAAAGGCAACGAATACCTGAAATCCAATCCTGTACGAGTGCCTAGGTAGCCTACAGCTACCCCGATGTACCTTCAACTTGAATTTTTCGAAAACCATTTCACTCCGACAATCCATCACCATCATCTCTCTCAAAAAATTGAATTTCCACTCCCCCCCCCGCCGTCACTAAAATTTTGCCAGATAATTCAGGTACGTGTATATCGATATCATGTACCGTATCAAGGTTTTTTATTCTGTTTGGCTAATTAGTAGCGTAAAAAGGTGTTAATTCGTTTTTGATTTGCTTAATTTCCCTGGTCGAGCTCGTGAGCGGCCACAAGATTCCGTTTTTACTTTCTCAGGTTTTTTGTTGTTGTTGTTTTTGCTTCAAGGACTGTTGGCCACGGTTCTCCGTTATTATTAATTAACTACCTACAAGTTTAAATATTTCCCTTGAAAAAAGAGAATTTTAAAAATGGCCGTTACAAATTGATTTAAACCAGTAATTTAGGTCTGCTTATTGATATTCGGCCACCCGTTTTCCTGCACCTCATTCCATCGCCTTAAGATTCACTAAACTGTTTTACGGTTTCCCTCATCAAGGAAAGTTGGCATATCTTTGGGGAAAGGTTTTGATGATCGTTGATGTTGAATCTGGTTTGATATACTTAGGGCTAAGCACCGCTTTCTGTTAGCTGAACCGGAAAATGATGTCGGTTCTGTGCGTTACATTTAATATATATAATACGTAACGGTAAAAGTGATAAATCCGGCAAATATATCTAATTCCCGGAGATTATTCATAATCACCAACTAAACTACCACCTGTCTCCAAGCATGAGACACTATGTAGTTGTTCGGACTAGATTTGAGGGGTTTTTGTCTGGGGATAAGACCAGGGTCTTACCCCAGGAAAGGTTTGAAGGAAGCCAAACGAGGGCTAGAATCATCTGAGACGAGGTAGGAAGAGAAAAGAGAAGCGTGTTTGGGAGTTGAGTGGAAGCGGGGAATATGATAAATATTCGGTAGTTTGTCCTATTCACTAAGCCTAGCTGGTGATTATGAATAATCGCCGGCAGATACATATATATATACTCAAAATTTACCACACTTTGCATCTACTCGCTACTTTATAAAATATCCATGGGGAGTTCAGTAAATGTTACCTCGGATTACGAGTTGAATATTTTATAAACGTGCCGGGGGAATATGATAAATATTTAATAATTTGTCACATTCAAACCCATCTGGACCTACGAGATCCAGCTTTGGGGTTACTCTGCCAATTCCAGCCTCGAGATCCTGGAAAGATTCCAATCGATAACCTTACGAACTCCATGGTTCGTTCCTAACGGAATCATGACCTGGGGGGTTTCCTCTGTAAAGAAGGAAATCGAAAGTTTAACTCGCAAATACTCCTTCAGACTGGTGAACCACCCAACTCCTGCATCCTCACTCCCCTCTGAATCCCACGACCAAAGACGTCTCAAAAGATACAAACCACTCGACTACCAAACACGCTTCTTTTAGTCAAACCTCCTTACTCCTCTCTAATTTTTCTTCCATTACTCTACCTCTTCTCATATACCTCCAGCCCTCCTTTGGATTCCTTCACACCATTCCTGGGATAAGACGCTGGTCTGCTACCCAGACATAACCCCTCAAATCTAGTCCGAACAACTACATAGTGTCTCATGCTTGGAGACAGGTGGTAGTTTTGTTAGTGATTATGAATAATCGCCGGAAGTTATCTATGTATTGACCTGATTTATCACATTTGCCGTAATATATATGCGACATTTCTTCCCTATCCAAGTATTATTCTTATTATCATCAACATTTCTTTGTGTTCTGAGATTTCCGAAATTTACAAAAAAAAGGCGGGAAAGAAGTTATCAATCAGTATATCTGTCTCTTTTTTGTCCCCTGAAAAAAATAAATTTATTCGGGCTGGATGAAAGGGAAATAATTTTGAAAATAATTTTCAGGCATGTAATTGGGATTTCCCTAGCCACGTTACTAATCTTTTAAATTCAAAATTTTTTGTTACCTTTCAATAAGTCTTTCTTATAATTCATTTCCGTCGGTAAAGATTTTTGCAAAAAAAATTTGTAAAAAATGATTCTCGGAATTAAATGATTTTTAAAAATTATTTTTCTAAACGGAAGTTGACGAGGCGAGAAATATTAATAATTTATATAAAGTTGCTGAATGGGTACAGAAAATTTGAAGAAAGTGTGCTCATCACGAAGTAGCCAACGAAAAACGATGGACAAAAATGAACGATTTTTGGGTTGGTTACGAACCTTTTCAGACTGATACCAGACATCTCGTCTAACTACAGAAAAATTAAAGTCATACGACAATATTATAAGTTATTAGCTTGAGTTCCTTAATCACGTGATGTGTTTTAATTATACAAACAATTGTCGACTCTAAGCTATTAAAAATAGTTCTGCCCCTCGATAATATGATGCTTGAGATGGTCACTACCTCCCAGAAATGTTCAAATTGGAAGTAACTGTCTCAACATCTTTAGTACCCAAATTTCTGAAAGTTCAGTTATGTCCAAACTGATTACTTTTGTACTTGAGGGGAATGTTATATTCAACTTAAACAAGGGCCAGTTTATCCATAAAATTTTTTTTTCATATACGATGCACGTTTTCTAAAGAGTCAACCAAATACAATGTTTGTTCCAAAAGTCCCCGGAATTGTTTTTTTTTTAAATTATTTGTCCCATATCAGTTCACCGATCATCAAGACTGACACCGGTCGGTCATTTCGAAGTTCAGATCCCCTCCTCTCCAAACAACTTCTCCGGGAACTTTTGGGACAGACCTCCAATATGTCTACAAAGTCAAACTCAGTCTGGAAAGATTGCAATCGACTAAAACAAAAAATTTTTAGGACCACCAGCTGTGAGGAGACGTCTGCTGAAGATGTCTACAGAAGTTGGTGAAGGACTATTGTGAAATAGAAATAATAATAATAACTCCTTCACCGAAGTAAGACTGACACCAGTCGGTCATTTCGAATTTTAGATCTTCTCATACAAACAAATCTTCCGGGGACTTTTGGGACAGACCGGCAATATGTCCACAATGTCAAATTCAGTATGGAACGATTGCAACCGACTAAAAGAAAAATATTTAGACCCATCAGCTATGAATTGAAGATGTCAACGGAAGTTGTTGAAGGACTATTTATGAAATAATTTCTTCACGAAAGTGTGCATTATTTATGAAAAAGATTCTAGCTTTAGAGTTACACCTAAGAAAGAGACTAGTGTCTGTTTTACTCACAAGAGCTGGTAAGTGCAATGATTATAAACACAAATGGGGAACGTAAAGTAGGTAAAGAGGACCAACAAATCGTGCATTACTTTTGAAATGGACACCACCCAAAAATTCTAAATTATAAAGTAACACGATACAAAATTTTTCCAAACCCCAAATTTCAAATTTGTGATGCTATCGACGTAACATTCAACCCAAAAACAACTCAACAACCCTCCCAACATGGCAAATTTAATTCGCGAAAGAATTTAGTTTCCAAATAACTTATACAGTATATACTGCCATCAAATTTTTATAAAAACAGGAAACGGCATAATCTCCAATCAAAATAAATAAAAATATTTGAAAAAAGGACGAAAAAGAATTATTTTCCCCATCCAAACTGTAAGAATGTAATTCATTTAACGATGCCATTACCATTTTAAGGTTGTCTAACCCAGGAATCCATTAAAACGATAATAATATAAATACTAAGAGAATCGGAGTGTGTCCAAAAGTATTCAAAAAATGAAGAGGAAGAAGATGAGCAGAACCAGAAGAGAGAAAAGGAAAAACAATACGAAGATTAATTTCATAAATATATAGCTCATCTGGCTCATGACAAATAAGAAAAAATGTTGTGATTAGTATAGTTTGGACGGTGTGAGTCTAATTTTCATTAGTATGATTGGCACTTTCAATTAAGCCGGTGATGAGGGGCGACCTCCCAAACCCTGGGGCAGCCTCCGACTCAGTTTCAACAACAACAAGGTTAATCATTCGCCCGCAAGCTACTTCATTAATTTTAATTCCGTATTGTTCGCTTTTTTATAAAAAATACTTTTCTTTATACTCCTTCCTTTTCTCCCTCTCTCCTTCCATCAATTCGAATTCGTTTTCGAAACGAAGCGAAACGGAAACAAACAACAGGGTGGTCTTCGATGACTGATCTCTTACGTGAATGATGTTTAAATGAAAACGATTTTTGTGTTGTTTTTAATCTCCTCAAGCTGTCGTCGAGGTACGAATACAAAATGGCCGACATTTTCAACATGGAGGATTTTTTTACTTATATTTATACTGTGGCTAACTGCCACCTTCTACTCTGCATTACTTCTAACCTGATTTCAGATAGATCCTGCCAGTTGTCTCTAAGTAAAAGACAAAACGTAGTTTCTGGCTTTAAGGATTCAGTAACAAATATTTATGAAATGGAATCCACACCAAAGTGTGCATTATTTATGAAATGAAACCCATATGAAAGTGTGCAATATTTATGAAATGAATTCCACATGAATATATAGAGTATTTGTGAAATGGATTCTTTGTGGAATTGTGCACCAATAATGAAGTGGAATCTACACGAACGTGTGCAGTATTTATGAAAAAGAACCCACGTAAGTGTGCACTATTTATGAAATGAAATCTACAAATTAAAGTGTGTGTTATTTATGAAATGAAGTTTAGTTTTAAGAAGCAAAGCATAGGAAGCAGGCCAGTGTCTCCATTACAGGAGCGAATAAGGGAACAAATTCTGAGTTCGCAAACAAATAGGAGGGGTAACAAAATGTGCACTACTTTTGAAACGAGATTTTGTTGTGGAATTCTTATACTTGTTCGTGAACCGAAACCTCATTCTTGATGTAAATCATAAAGGATGTTCACAAATCAAGCTTTTAGTGAACCACAGACAGATAACCCACATAAGATCACAAGTTTACTGCCCACCACCGATTTGGTTACAATTCTCCCCGAAAGTGTGCACTATTTATGAAATAGAATTTACATGAACGTGTCCAATATTTATGAACTGAATTCTGGTATTAAGAAGCAGTACCTAGGCAGCAGACCACAGGCGAGCTCAAACAGACAAAGCAGACAAGGAGTGGAAAACAAAGTCAACCGAACATCGCTCACGAAGGAAATCAAAAAACAGTCGACAAATAGTCCAAGCCAAAGATGAATCACATTTACAGACCCAGATATTCGAGAACTATAAACGTACACTACAGAAGACAAACATCCAAACACTCAATCAACCACCAACAGCCATCACCTTCAGTGAAACATCCACAAACGTTCTCGGATTTAATTTTACGCGGTTTGCTATATCCCCATCAAACCCTATACTATACAATTAACTTTGCTATACAGCACTTCTCCCAACTTCTTTTCCCGCCATTTTTTCGTGGAATTCGAACAAAGACTAATTTATAACTTGATTAAAAGACGACGGAAGACATGTTTACACCAGTCCGTTAAAGATTTTCGATATAAAAACCATCCTTAACAGGAGATATCTGTCAAAACTCATTTATTTTATAGCGCTATGCTTTATAGTTGGCATCGTGCAAAAAGAATTAATAAAAAGGGAAAACTAATTTCGTAAGTAAATGATTTTTCCAGTGAAATTGTCTCGAATTAAACGACAACCCGACGACCATCAAAACGGTAATAACCGATTCAACCCTAAACTACAAAAAACTTCTATTAACGTATTAAATTTATATACACACTTATTTAAATCAAAAATAAATAAATAAATAAAAGGAAAATCCACTTAAAATACTTTCACATACATTATTAAAAAGTAATTATTGGCCAACGTCTGAGCTTTTATGGACGGTTAAAAATAAACAAAAATAATATATTTTGTTGAATAAACAATCATTCGGGTCACAAATGTCAGTGATATTAATATTAAAAAAAAATTTTTTTTACGACCCATATAATTTACTGTGACTAGGCCGTTCTGTCTGTCTGTCTCTTCTTTTCGTCGAGACTTGTGAATACGTCATAAAAGTTGACGACGAAAATTTACGTGATATTGGCTTGTGGACGTGTGTTGAAGTCTGGGTTTCGGGAGGTGAGGGGGGCAGAAAACAACGGGGATTTCGAAAACTGATATTCTCTTGTTTAATATTTTCATATTTTAATGTTGTTCGTGTCTTTTGGATTTCGTTTCAATGGATTAATTATTCCAGAACATAAACGCAAAGAAATTTTTATTGTTTAATGATAATCAAGCCAAACCCAAGTTCTCTAATGCTGAGAAGGGTCAGAGTGAAGGGTATACAGTTTCTATAATCGATAAACACACTGTGAAAGTTTGATGTAATACAGGATACAACGAAAATCAAAATTCTAATTTGGTTTACTCAGAGATGAGGTTTTTCGGGTATGAGCAAGTCAAAAGAAGAAAGAAATAGAAACGAAATGCATACAGTACGTCAAATTATATACATTAAGAATGGAGTTATGACACTGTTGTGGATAGTAATAGAAAAACTAAAAGACACAAAGAAATTGTGTCCCTGCCAATCGGAAGACAGACACCCCTAGCTTTGTTTCCCTGTGACCTGTCTTCTCTCTTAACTTCTTTTTGGTTCTGTCATTCTTCCTACATTTAGATCCTTTTTTTATGTTGGAGGAGAAAACGCTTATGCTCACCTCCGTCAGTCCGTACTGACGGATAGTGTTAGACACAATTCGACTGGGGAGAAAAAAGGAGAAGAAAATAGGAAGAAAAATAGAAAGGAAGGAGATGAGGAAGAAAGAAGGGGAGAAGACAGGAGAGAAAATGAAAAGAAAAAGTAAAAAGGAGAAGAACGAAGAGAAGAAGAGAAAATAAAAGAAAAGGAGAAGAAGGGAAGGAAGAAGAGGAGAAGACAGGAGATAGAATTAAAAGAAAAATAGAAAAAGAAGAAGGAAAGTTGAGAAGAGAGAAAGGAGGAAAAGAAGAGAAGACAAAAGGAAAAGAGAGGAAGGAGACAGAACACAGAATGAAAAGCAAAGACAGAAGAAGAATTAAAGAAGCAGAGAAGAGGAAGAAAAGAAGAGAAGCAGAAGAGAAAATGAGAAGATAAGAAAGAAGATTAGAAAGAGAAGAAGAAAAAAGGAAAGAGAGAAAGGAATAAAAGAATATTTACTACTCAGGAACGCTTTTGTAATAGGTACCACAACATTTTCAGACACAGTCTCAAACTAACCGAAATCTATGTCAGATTGAAAGAAAATTATCTCGAATAACTGTTCTAGTAAACAATCTAAAGCCCAACACAGAAAATCCAGATGTGCCACCAATTACCAACACCAACAGCTGCAAGAAAACCAAAATACGACTGACCTAAAACAAAGGCAGAATTTCAGGGGGGAAGAAGATATACTCAGATCCAAAACCAGAAAGAAGGACAAAAGCGAAAAGGAGTAGAGACAAAATTCAGGTACAAGAATAGGTTAGTGACTGTACCAAAAGAAAGATTAGACGTTTCCTCTCAGTTCTACCAACATATCGCTAAACCCCAAAACCCGTAAAACCCGCACACAACTTATAGATTATCTCCTCCGTTTGATTTTTGATAAATCTCACAAAATATTTCTGATTTGCAAATGACTCACTTATCACTACCAAGACATTTACCAATAAATAGGTGGATAATTTCAAATTACATAACTACATAATTTTAAAATAAGTTTTACGATGTCGAGGTCGAGTGAAACTCAACAACAGTAAAAATAAATCAACAACACACAAATAAAAATTATTCAACCCGTATCCTTCTCCTTCCAACAGCAAGTAACTCCTTTTACCCCCAAAAAACCAAAAATCCCCTTTTGACCATCTTCAATAAACAGACCTAATTTATTTAAGTTCATAAATTAATGACCATTAATTAGATTCCGTTTTAAACGCTCCAGATAATGATTTTTATAGCTTATGGAAACGCTATATTTATTCATAAGCGTTGCCTCGACTTAATTATCGGGTCATAAAAACCTCCGAAAAAATGAAAAACCCATCGCCAATCGATATTAATATGAAAAATTATAATTAATAAAAACGATTAACGGCCTTTTTTAATGGACCATTTAATAAATATGTTAATAGCTGAGATGGGAAAAATTTATTACGTAAGATTGCGTCGCGATGACGTAACAGGTACTCAGGAGAAGAGTTAAGATGATTTTTCTCGTGAATAATAAATAAATAAATAAATTAACGGCGGAGAGGGAGAAAAAAAATAAAGTGCCGTGACCAGGATTCGAACCTGGGTTATTGCGGCTACAACGCAATGTCCTAACCACTAGACGATCACGGCCGGCTTGCCGTTGAGTGACTGCCGCTCAATTTGCCCTTCTTAATTCCAAGACATCAATTTTGAAGCGGGCCCGCTGCGTTTCGCGCCTTTTTCCCTTCTATGTTCGTTTATTTATTTATTTTTGTTTTTGTATTTTTTAAAATAAATTTTTCTTCGGTTTTTTCGTTATTTATTTGCTCGAAATATTCAGTGAGTATGGATTTAATGTCAGGGTCGTCGAGTTCGCGTTTTTTGCGCAAGTCCCCCCATCTAGCGGCGGTAAATCGAAATATAATCTTGCACACCGTCCGTTCCGAATATGCTGTTGGGTTTTTTGGTGTTTTGAGCGAATTAAAAATTTAATGCAAGTTTGGAAACGTTCTCCTCTATGAATTTGAATTAAATACATAACTTTTGAGCAAATTTAACTCAAGTAACATGCATTTTTGAGGTCCTTAATTGGCGTCTGTGGTTGAGTGGTCAACGAGCCTCATTACTGAAGTAATGGTTGAGTGTTTGACTCTCTACTCCCCTCCCCCTGATAAACCCGAAAATTTGACTTTGTAATTCGTAGTTTTACCCTTCTACCCTTTCTCTACCTTTCATTTTTATTACTTCTCTCTATTTTGGGTTCCATTTTGTCCCTTTTATTACATCATTCTGTTATAATCTCATTTCTTATTCACTGTTATTTATAGTGTCGGCCATCTTTTTAGACCACGATGCTTTACTTTATTCCTTTTTGCTTCTTCTTCTTTTCGCTTCCTCCAAAACCTCCTTTAACCGTCTTCACCTTGGTTTTTGACGAGAACCCCTGTGGCTCCAGTATGTTTTTCATCCTGTCGAGCTGTTTAATGTCTTGTAACGTGATTTACAGTTCCATAAGATATTTTCCGTTTCTAGGAGACCACAACAGTTTGTCTTTTCTTCAAGAAGTACTGGAAGATCCTATTTATCAGTCTTCTGGGTCCATTCTGCTCAGATGCCGGTAGAAGGTTATTCTTCTCTTCTTATGACATCTTACATCCATTTTATTATTTATTTATTTATTGATGGTTATATTATTATTTTCTTCCTATATACCATTTTCTCTTGATCTGTTGTAAGGAGCTAGTTAAATTATTAATTCCGTGGAGGTGATTGTTCTTTCATATAAATTTCAACCTTCTACAGGACCAAACGATAGTCTGTTACAAAAAAGTAGACAAAAGACGGTCTTGGAAGAGGATATACTCGTTCATTTATGTTTAAAACATATCTCAGGTCAAGATAGTGATTCTTAGCAAGTCACAGTCACTGTTAAGTATTCGTGGAAATCGGATCTCACTCTTGGCTTAAGTTGTATACATCAATTTGTGTGTCCTAACGTTTTTGTCTCGGCATATGTCCGAACTTTTAATATTATTATAAATAAAGCTACGTTTATTGATAGTGAAATCCTATATCATATATAATTGTATGAATGACTCCTGATAATCATACCACAACAATCATCTTTACTAATTTATCCTCTCCTCCTAACCAAACTCCCAGCTAAGTTCTTTACTCAATTCCGGGGGTTAAGACACTGGTCTGTTCTTTAGATACAAATGACAGTTTGATCTTCGAAAGATGACTTTGGAAGACAAAAGTTGTATAAATCTTTGTTACTTACCCGTCTTAACTTAAATAGTTGTGGTCCCACTACAACTAGAGTTGGTCCTTAAGCAGACAGCAGGGAAGTATAAAACGCAGACATGTTCTATAGAAACTGTAGTTCAAATTCAAGCCTCCTTCCCATCACTTCTGTAATAAAAACAAAGAAAACATTACATAAACAAAAGGAATCGAATCACTATAATAACTTTAGCCCTTTGCACCGATCTCGAGAAACTCTAATTTTTATAAGGAGCCCCATCGGAGAGTCTGCCAGAGAGATGCTCTCATTTAAAAATACAAATCACCTTCTTGAGAGAGCCAAAGCCGAACTTGAAACATACTTCACGATCGAACATTAAAAAAAAATTAATAAATTATTACGTTATAAAAATTGGATCGGTTAAAAAAAAATCTGGGCCTAAGTCGGCAACAGTGAAATCGGCCTTAATTAAATTTCTATAAATCCGCAACATTGCACGCTCAAAGAACTAAAACTCGTTTTTATTTTATTTTTCACGGACCTCCCATCATATCAATTTTTTCTTCTGTTGGTTTTGACGTTTTCTTATTTGCCCTGACAAACGGTGCCGCCGCCATCTTTGACATTTCCTGCATTTCCCTGCATTAATAAAAAAACTTGTTTCATTTAAATAGCAATAACGAACACACACACAACTGAAATTATTTAATAAAATATGTTCGAGTTGACCCGAACTGTTTATTTAAATATTGTTTCTGGCATCGCTTGCTCAGCGGTTGGTCTGCTTACAGTAATTAATTATTATTTAATTAAAATTAAAATTTTTTTTTCACCTTTGTTCTGCTCGTTTCCGTTTCCACATTTTCTGGTTGGTGTAGCCTTGAATGTCTATACCCCCACTGAGCGCTTTTAAAGAATTTTCAGTTGTTTCCTATTCTTCGTCAAAACCATCTCTTCTTCCTCATTTTGGGAATGAATGGCAACTGAATGTTCTCAAGACCTGAAATCTGATTAAGACTATCATTAGGTCACGGTTGCCAACTATCTTAGCTCGATCACTGCCACCTGTGATGACGGGATTACCACCTGAAAGTATTCTTAACACCTTTGGCCCCTGACTCGTTCTCCATCGATGACTAATTCGCAATCTCCCAGGATCTACCTTCATAGACAAGGTTCGTTCCACCTCTTTGGGATTGTTGTGGCTATTATATTAATATGAGTATAAAGGGTAGTGTGGTTTAAGTTGTATGTATAACATGTTACTGGGTTGGTGAGAAAGTAATTTTGGTTTCTTTAATCAGTCAAAAATCATTCATTCTGCTTGATGATCTTTTGCGATCCTTCTGAAAAAGTTTTGTCTCTGTATCTATGAAACAAGTCTAAGGCGATTGATGCATAGCTGCTTACTGCTTACTCACTGATTCTATCTCTTATTTGGATTCATTCAACTAATGGTTTCATTTTGTCATCATCAACTTCACAAGCTCGACCTAATCATCTTCCTCCGATTCAAATTTTTTGATCCAATTCCGACACATTTGTTTTAACATATAACTAAACAAACACACCGCTACATCATCATCATGGTCATCCTCGTCCGGTACAACAGCCTTTTATGGGCTATGGCCTTCCCTTGATACTTCGCAACACTAATTTTCTTTACAGGGTAAAGTCGCCCAATTCCCAAACTCATGGCTAGCCAGCTTTACTTTGTCTGACTACTACCCTCTGACCTATCTGATTTGGTAGCCCTAAGCTCCTACCATCATAATTCTCCCTATCATCGGGATACGCAAAACCTCCTCACCACGTTAAGGCGACAGTTCTTAGGTAGGAACGCTATACTGGAGCAAACCTAAATCAATTTCTTGCCAAGCCAATATTTGGTGTGATAACTCAGCCCCTATGCATAACAAATAAATATTCTGCATAAGGTGGTAACAGCATCGCCATGTTTGTTGTATCAACTAGAAACTGATTCTCGCTAACCCAATAACACACCTGCTATAATTTATTTAGGGGTTTAAAACCTCCAAATTGATTAGCCACATCACAATGGTTAAATTATGCAAAGGTTCTTAATCATTATTCCCTTGTTAAAAATTAAATAAATAAATAAAATTAACAGAGAGAGAAGAGAGAGACCCAAAAAGTTAATAATTTTAATGAAAAAGAAAAATCTATTCGTACAGTTAAAAAACGAAACCAATTCAAACATAATTTAATCTTCGAATTCTATTCAAATAAGAAATTTTTTTTCTGTTTTCGTTTTTGGTTTTATTTTCTCATAAAGTTTTGAAAATACAAGCAATAAATTATTGTATGGAAATTGGCCTGGGGCAGAAATCGGCCACTTGCTGCACAGCAGGGAGTTAATGCGAAGACGTCCGACGATTGGGAGACAATTATCGGCCCTCTTTAAAACCAGAAGACTTACTAAAGACCCCGCTGCGGGCCCTTTCAAACGATTTTTTTCCTCTTCTTCTCCTTGTAAAAACGGCGTTTTAGGTTTTTAACTCCTTCCGACCGAATGGAACCCCGGCGTAAATTTTTTAAACAAACTCAACCAACATTTTTATTATTGACGCCTTTTCCTGTTCTCTCTCTCTCTCTCGAATGTTTACCTTTTCTTATAATTTAAGATTTGCCGGTGTTAAGTTTTGCGGCTTTATTCAAATCTGATTCGTGATAGGTTATGTTCATGTTATAATTGCATGCCTCCTTGTCCTCCACTCTTTTGTGTTGTGTTCACTTTTTTTTCTTTTCTGTAACAAAGAAGGAAACAAGACATAAACACAAGTCATTCTTCTGGTTGATCATTGTTCTACTTGGTTCTTTAATTATGATGTCTTGTATATGGTCAACGAAAAAATGATTTTCCTTGAAATGATCATCCTTGAGAATGAGCAAGATTTATGACATGAATCCTTCACGAGAATGTGCAGTATTTATGAAATAACCTCTTCACACAAATTGTGCAACATATGTGGAACTGTTTCGTCTCCAAATCGACACCAAACTCTCAAGATACCTGTAGCATTCTATGTCAAAAAAACAGCTGGACCAGTAAATTCATTTAAACTTCCAAAAATTTGACATAACAGTCAAAACAACAGTATAACATGAATAGTAACAGCCGGAAAATGTAAAAAATCGTCTCAGAAGACTACTTCCTGAAACTTCATCACTGCTATATTCAATATATATTACTGTGGAAGAGCGAAATTGGGGAATGTCAACTTTCTCTACTAAATGATAAGATTGACAGTGTATAACCAAAATATCTGTTAAATGTACATACTTTCACTTATACCGGCAATGATATATATATTGATGAGGGTTCGAATGTGTTGAGACCAAATTTTTGGTAATTCACTTGTATATTCGGTATACGTTGACATCTACCAGAGAAACTAGATATATATACTAACATTCGTACTTATTATTTGTATTTATGTCTCTCATACTGTAAATTTTTGGTTTTTTACTAATACGAGGCATGGCAAAAATCGGTCACATTGCAATATTTGGCCTTGAAGATTCTAGAACAGTCGTATACTATAGTTTGTTTGTCACAAGTCATCGCCAAAGTTCGAAAACCTGCTCCCAAAGCGACCCATCATCCTACACCATGACAATGGAAGCTTACATACCGCTGGCAAGACAATTGATTATTAGAAGCAGGAAAAAGTAAAAATTCTTGACCATCCCTCATACAGACCTGAACCTTAGTTTTCCTTTCGAAACTCCCGAACCCAGTGACGGAAGTCTTTTCATTCGTCTTGTCGAAATGTACTGAATGATGAATGGTTTGGTATGATGAGTTTTCAGGTGATATGTCTTCACATGTGTTACCTCCACACTATACACATCCACAACTCAACGGTATTTCTTCCCCATCAAACAGTTCTAGCAGTTAGGATTAGTTCCAAGCAAGCAAAACCAGACAAAACCTGCAAGAAGAAGAAAAAGAAGATGGTACATACTTCATTGTCAAAACATGTTTAAAAGAAAAAAGGAAAAGGAAAGAAGAATCAAAAATGAAATATGATTCAGAATAAAAATGGTAATAAAGTGTCGCACCTGATTTACGATGGGTTCACGGCCCTTTGCAGGCCAGCAGTGGTGCAACCCGTTCTCTAACCCCCGCCTCAACCATCTCTCTCTGTTTAAATGCCGTCGAAGCGCCATCCATTTCGGTAATAAATTATGGCATTTTTCTTATTTGGTTTTCATTATTGAAAAATTAATTTCATATTTTAACCATTTGTTTTAGTAATTAAGTTGCAGTTCTTTATTCTTGTTTATTACCACCGTGCCATATTTCATATTTAAAGGATTATTATTTATCATGGCTTCGGATCTCTTGTAATTAATTTTTTCTTTCCCCTTGACTGCCTTTTCTCTCCTTTTTGGCATTCTCATCCTCCTTTTCCCTCTCAAATCAGAAAAAAAGAAATATTTATGCCAGCTTTAAATTCACTTTCAGACTTTTAAATATTTCTTATGTTTTCCCCTCTTGTTTAGTAATAACATCTTAGATAGCATTATTAATAATAGTTGAATTTATTAGTTTTTCGAAATTAATTAAGCGATGTCTTGAAAAAGAAAAAGAAATGCTCAAGTCTTTAGTGGTTGTCTAGTCTGCAGACGGAATTTCCATGGCTTGTCTTCTTAATTTTTTTTTATTTGCCTTAGGCCCCAACCCACTTCTTACTTCTCTTCTTCTTCTTCCTCTTTTTAATTGTTTTTTACTAAAGTTTGATGTCTATTCTAATATCTGATTATCTTCCGTTTCTCTTTCACCACTTTCCTTCTGAATTTTTGTGTTTAGCTTTCTTCCTTCCAGGTTTATTATCGCTCATATTTGCGTTAGGGGATATTACTGATGTTTAGAAATGTACATATCAAAAAATGGGTAGTTTAATTTGCAATAAAACTTACAAGTTTCAAATTTTTTTGTCTACTTTCCGTTAATCCGCTTGAAAGTGTTTTGTCAGAATGGCGGAGTGAAGTATCAAATTGATCAAACCTCGAATAACGCTCACAATGAAAATTTTCATTGAAAGGTAGAATACCTTACCAGAAAAGGTTATTTTTTTAATCCTTATTAACAAATAACTAATCATGAGTGTTAATAAATAAAACGACAAACAATCGCTTTCCAACGGTAACAAAGCAAACTTGAAAACAAGTGACGGTTTAATTAGTTCTAAAAACGTTCGATAGAGTGCGCGTGTGAATTTTTTCCGTTAAGAGTTTAGGAAGATGGCGGACCCCGGAAATCGAAAACGTTCCAAAGTAACGAACTCTTTATGTTTGTGTTGAAAATTTTAATAATCACGAGGAAACAAATCAACCGTCTATTTTGAACATGATGTAAGTTTATTTTTGTGTTGTTTTAAGAGAATTAAGTCTGTCTATTGATGAGAATAATGAAAAAACCCTGCACGAATGACAAATTCAAGCCGGGTGGAACTGTTAATTTGTCAAAAACTAGTTTAATTAAAACTTAATTAATTTATTTAATGATCATTTGATGATTAGTTATTGACTGAATCGAAAATTTTAAATTTTTAAAAATGATTTTTAACCGGATTTATGTCGTGAAGTTTGAATTGTAGAATTTACTAAAATAATCAAAATTAAGGAGACATTATGTTCGCTGACGGATTGTTGATTGCAGAATGTTTTGATTTAATAAAAAACCATTAAAACACTGTAGTTATTTGACTTTCTGTTCTTTAAAATTAAATGACGCTCAAAATAGTTAAATGCACAGCATTAACCTGATTTTGTTATTCTAGAGCAGTGGTTCCCAACCGATTTTGGGTCATGCCCCACCTAGGCATTTACAAAATCCTAATGCGCCCCTCACGATATTTGAATCTCGTTGGTCAAAATTTGACACTTATTTACCGTAAATAGAGCTTAAAAGTCTCTTTATTCCTTTGGTTTCTAAACAAGATCCCAAATAATAGGTCATCCATGAAAGAGATAAATAAAAAATGAAAGAACAGTTAAATAGTTTCCAAACATATAGTAGAGAACTGAACAGCCGAAGGCTACACATCCTGTCCATGACTTACCAAAATATTGCTCACAGCTGGGAATGACGGTTCTAGAGCCATAGAAACTGAACTTACATTACCACGTTCATGATGGCCACCTAAAATGACCAAATTTAAATTAAAGGCTGACATTGTTTTAACCAATATAACTTAACTTTACACTAAAGTAATCACAAATCACATGACCTTTCAGTTTAAAGAACTTACTCCACTTTCAAAATAGACGGTTGATTTAAATCACAAAAAAACACAAAACCCTATCATGAATAAATAAACCCAAACAATTACTACAACAAATATTGTATATACTAGTACAGCAATATTGCTGTTGTGGTTTTGTAATTGTTGTTCGGGTCTAAAACAATTTACACAACAAACAAAATGAAAAAAAACTTTCAAAACAACCAAAAACAAGACAATTCAATGAAATCCATTAGAAAAGTTTATTAAATAAAATCAATACAACAATTCTAGAATATGAAGAAGTATAGAAATAAAAACTATTGGAGGAAAATTATGACTAGATAATTACAAAGTACAATTATCTACAAGTTTACAGTTATGAAATAATAATATTATAAAAAAGCTTTCTAAATCAATTGAAATACATATCTCAAACGCTCCATTATAAAGTTAAAATAACTTTTTCTTACATATAAATTATATTTATACTTTTAAAATCATGGGCATATACACGTCACCAGATATTTGTTTAAAATATTTTTGATTCGAATGACAAAGTATTTGTAAAACCTGAACTGTTCTTTTTGAAAGGATAATATTGTGTTAAAGCTTTTCAACTCAAAGAAGGAAGGATATTCTGTATGTCATGTATGTAAGGGTGGCTGGTAGGATGGTACATTGCAGGTAAATGTGTTAGGTTGGAGGAGGGAAGGAAGAAGTTTGAAATGATGATAGGAGGCAACCCAGTCTTCTACCAAACCACTTCTAACTGTTCTCTACCAGATTGAAGTTTGTGTTGTGCTTGTTAAGATGTACTGTATATTTGTATGCAATGTTCATCTATTCAAGCAAATCTAAAATGGTTTGAGAACCTATCACCGATACATATGCCCATGTTTGAAAGAGAGGAATGAAAGTAAAACAAAAAAATGATAATTAATTCATACAATTAACCAATTACATCGAACACCTGCAAGAAGAATTCCACACCGATCACATCCTACATGAATCACAATTCAGATTTTTGCACTTTGAACAAAAACGACTGCAAGTACAAATTATTTAAATAATAACAATTCTAAAAGCGTTACACGCAGCCAAATAAGAAAAAATTATTTCTGTAACTGTATAATTACACAGTCGAATACACCCAATATTATAGATTCCTTTACATTGAGAATACCTAATCACATCTTTTGGTACAATTTACCAGGTCTTGGCACAAATCTGACGGTGCTCCATTTTATTTAAAAAAACTCCAGTTGTTGGTCCGATAGTCGAATTTTAATTCGGTTACACAAAACCTATTCAGTATTAGTCATTGGCAGGATGCTTTTAGGATGACGGTAATCAAGGATGGCGGATTGATATGAGGACGGATTTGGGAACTGGGGAAGAAGGAAGAAGGAAGAAGGAATTGAGTGATAAGCAAGCACAGCCTAAGATAAACAACCCAAATTAAAGTATTTGTAAAAGCTGATTTGGATCAAAAAATAAAGTTTTGTAAGAATTCCCTAAATTGTCACATCGAGAGTCTAGAAAAAAATTTTAGAAGCAAGCTGTGGGTTGCTTTTGAAAGGTTTGTACATCTCCCAAAAATAGAAGCAAACCTCTTTCCTATCCAATTGTATTAGTGATTTTGTTTAACCCAGCGACCTATCTCAAGATCAGAAACATTACAACTAATTTGTAAGTCTCGATTTATATTAATATAAAATACATGAGAGGAAAGGTTATTCAAAGAATTCTTTATCCAGGACCACAGGGAATCGATGTTTAGTTAAGTTCGACAGTCCTCCAATTATGTAGGGTTATCCAATACAGGGACATAAGATCAGGCAACTGTAGAAATGTTCGATGATGGGATATTCTATTGGCAAATCGGATGTTCTCAACAAAAGTTATTTACTTATTAATTTTGGGTTAATTAATAACATTAATGTGCTAATTTTTAACCCATATGAAGGTAGAGTTAGCCCATACAAAACAGCTTTGGATGATGCTAATTGAATAAGTCATTAAATAAGTTTACAACAGCACAGTTATTAATTCCAACAGGAGAAGAGGTGTCTGTTTCAAAGGGTCAACTATTGTCATTACTCCCAGTAAGTTGATTATAGTAACTTTAAACTAGACTGAAGGCGTCATTGTTTTCCCTGAAGTCACAATATTCGACTAATTCAGCTTCAGTAAAGATTTGGACCCATCTTGGTATTCTTAAATCGGTAGAAGGTAATTTCCAAATTCTCATTGTTAAGTTTTTGGCTAATACCCTGTCCCAAGTTAATCTGACTAATCAGAGATTAAAGAAAGATCTTAGGTTAGACGGAAATGGGTGCAGCTTATTCTCATGAATGAGAGTATATAGCTCTCTCCGACACAGCCAGACGTACTACGCTAGCCCAATGAGGCTAGGCTTTGAGCCTTTTCAAAAACCTGGTAGGGTCCTGAGACGATACATTTCTGGCATCATCTCCCAAACCAGGACGTTGGTCTGACTTGGAAGAAATTTTTAGTAAATGATTACAGGCACTTCCATTAGTTTTAATGATTACAGGCAACCAAAAAGGCATTTAAGCCTTAATATCGAGGGGCTTGTATATGATATAAGACAGGTTGCATATCGGAAACAAACCAGAACCTTAACCAGGAATTTAAAGTAAACAACTTAAAAAATCATTCAAACTCAACAATAACAACCCACAGCTTGCTTCCTTCGAAATATTCCAAAAACAAAAAAAATTTGACACATCCAAAAGTTCTTAAAAACCAATTTTATCTTGACATCCATTCAGTCTTAAACCAATAAGCTCAGAGCGTTTGAAACCAAACCAATCAACAACTGGAGTTTCATCATCAAATTAACCTAATTAATAATAATTATTTGGTAAAATCAAAATCAAAATCATTACACTTCTCCGTGATAATATAACACATCAGTCCACGGTTGATATTATTAACACAAACTGTTCTCTAAAATAATTTTACTCATCAATTAATCATAAAGCAAAAAAAAAATTATCACATAATACGTGAGATTACAATACAAACAAAATCCTTGCATTGTAGTATTAAAATATATAATAAAACTATTAATAATAATTTTTATATAAATAAAAATTCTGCTTCTAAATCAAATTGTAGTTACTTCACTGTCCAAAAAAAATCGTTAATCCTATTCAAAACAAACGGCAGTAACAACGTCTACATTTATAAATATAAATTATAAGTTTTAGTATATATTGAGTATTCAAATCTTTCATTCCTGTCATTTTTTAAATCTATTTAAACGGTTAGTGTTTCTCATGTTCATTAAAATTTTTAAAATTTGTGCGTTGTGATTTATACTACAGTAGACTCTCGTATAATGCGTGTGAAGAATATTTATAACACTTTCATATAATTTGTGTATTGTTAAGTTGGCATTTCCGTCCCACGTTTCCGTGAATGAGTCACGTTATACTAGGAGCTTTAATGAACCTCTGAAACTATTTAGATGGTGAGAGAAGGTGAAAGTAGCAGGAAAATTTCCATTGCGACAGTTTTCGAATGTTCTAGAAGTGCTAAAGAGAATTTAAATAGCCCATCCTCCAGAAGGTGGTTATTTATATAGTTCAGTAACAAGACTATCGGATTTATAACACTTCACTTCAGTATCACAATAGTATTGTTAACAATATATTTACGTAACCGTCAAAATAA
Source organism: Columbicola columbae (assembly GCA_016920875.1). NCBI lineage: Eukaryota > Metazoa > Arthropoda > Insecta > Psocodea > Philopteridae > Columbicola > Columbicola columbae. The sequence goes on from JADMLL010000005.1 coordinate 13,939,757, forward strand.
CTGTATAAATTTATATTTACATAATTCTGCGAGTATATTTCTACTAGTCTCGACTGTAACGCGTTAATTTTTTAATTCTAGGTGTTATATACGGTAACAGATTGATGTTATAAACAGGTTTAGGAGGAGGTATTGTTGGGCTGTTGTTGATATTTAAACTAAAAATGTAATTCAGTGTCTGACATTCAAAATTCAAATGTGTGGAATTAGAATTTGCAAGAAAGATACGTATAACTATATCTATACTATACTGTAAATCAAAATTATAAATAAAAATGCGTTAAAGGCAACAGCAAAATAAGAATCTTTAACATATTAACAAATAATAACGAAAAACTTTAATATACCCCTTGTACAGATAGATTTCAGTATAAAAATAAAATTATACAGTTAATGCCCGAAAATTTGGTGTAAATAAATGAAGTTGGGAAAAGTAGGCATTGGTCGTGTTAAAATTTTTTTTCAAACACTTACAACCAAGCGCAATCAGCAGTAGTTGAGGAACCTGCAGGATAACAACTCTCGATAGGTCGCTAGTGACACTCTTAGATCACTCAACCAAAAACCTCCCAAAATATGAGAGACTACTGGACTTATCTGGGGTTAAACCAGCCCTCCCTGTATCGTTCTAATTGCAGTACATTTACCATTGAAGCACAACCTAGGGACATGTATAAAAATATTTGAGAGTATTTATTCACACATACTTTCTGTTAGGAAAAACGTATTTCAAGCGCTATACCGAGAGTCTACTGTAGATAGAAAAGCTTTCGACGCTTTTCCACAAATTAATTTAAATTTAAATTTGTTCAAACATGTTACTTATAACTGAACCATCAATTAAAAAAAATTAATCAATCAATCAATCAACCCTTTAACAGCCAAAAGGGCCCACTAAGCAGACATAACAATCACAAAATGGTCCCAATATGAAAATTAAAAAACATCTTCGCTTGTCATTTCATGGAAGAATGCTGACCGAAAAATCTTTACAGCAACCATTTTGTACAAGAGTATAACATCTCAAATCAATATACATACTTATACTCTTTGGGGGCAAGAAAACCTCTCGGCTACTAAGGGGTTATCGATAAAACAATCGCAAAGAAAAATCTTAAGTCGATCATTTTAACCAAAATTCATAAAAAAAGCAATTGATCATCGCCATTTTGTCATTTTCAGCTCGTTTATAAAACCTACAACTTAAAAAATTGTCTTATATACAAACATTTTGCACTATTTTTATATTTGGCGTTGAAATAAATTTTTTTCTTGAGATCTTGACAAAGTCAAAAAATAAGTAAACGGAAAAAGGAAAAAAAATTTTTTTTTTTAAAGATAAGTACAAGCAATTCAAATTGTTCAAATTTTGAACAAGTAAAACTGAAAATAATTTAAACAAAAAATTTAAGAGTGAGCAAAACAGGAAATCGAAAAACTTGAAGGAAGTTTCTATTTTAAAGGAAACTGCCAAAATCATAACTGTTCCCACTTCAAATTTCGAGGTGTTAATTTAAATTTTAAAAGAAAGAAAAAGCTCGTCAAATTTGTCATTCCATAGCACTTCTCCGTAATGAAAAATTTTTGTTTGAACCCCTAGAGCAGTGATGGCGAACCTTCTTGTGAACTTCTTTTAAATAACTCTGTTCATCAGTTTTGGTGTGTACGTTATAATACAAAAAAGGGTTTCAATTATAGTTATAGTTATACTAGAATCTCGTTTCTCTTCCTTGGGTATAACGGGATGTAGGAGAGGGTGGGTACTCTCAACTATAGTCAGGCGTTATGACCAACCAACCACAGGAGTCCCACACACAAAGAGGAAACCTAAAATTTGTGGAAGGTAATAAAAGTAAAACCTGTTCAAAAGGAAACATTCTGTCGTGGTTTCAGTGGCAACAGTGATGGTTACATCCTGTTTAAGTGTCGTTTTTGTGATCAGTTAGAGAAGGATCATCCCAACCCAAGGATTTGGGGAGAGTTTAGGTTTTACATGGTTCACCTTCAGAACGACTTGCAACCTATAAAATAATAAATTTGGGGAGGATACAACAGATATAACAATTCAAAGTGTGAGTTACTTTATAATCCAGAAATCCATGAAGATCCATCGAGAGGATCACTAAGGAAAATATAAATCAGTTGAGTTGAATTCTAATCCGAAATCAGGTGACCACGGTGGCTATTCAATCAGTTCAGCTAGAACCTCAGGAATAGCAAGACTAACAGTTAATTTTAACACTTCACTACAACCCAAATCAGATTAGATACGTACTGTTGTGCTAAAATCTTTTCAAACATCTACAACAAGACAAAATCTGAGGAACCTGCAGGATCACAACAGCATTTACATTTACTTTAGTTTTGATTCTGTTTTTGACGTGGGAGGAAGTTCCAACCCTCAACTGTTACTCTGTCACGCACTGGACACCAAACCACAGGCCTCAAAAAAAGGCTTCGATCAAAATCCAGCTGTCACTCCCTACCAAACCCAAAAAACCATCTCCGCACTCATACTGACGAGAACATGACCCATCAAACCCTAAAAAGGTTCGTCATCACTGGTATACAGTAAGAAAAACACCAAAAAACTAAAAATTATTTCCTGCAGTCTATCGGAGAATGACTATGGAATCAAACCATCGTTTCATTTCTCTTTGGAATAACACATAACTAAATGACCCAAATATACAAGGCCCTAAAAAGAATTATAATAATAATTAAAAATATAAAGTCACTGTATATTATTATAATTACCTAAAAGAAAAAAAAGTTATAACTCCTTCAACTGAAATAACAATGCAATCAGTCCCAATCAAAAGTTATCTCCTAGCTCTTGAGCTCAATTATACATAAAAAAAACTAACTTAAATTTGGATAATTATAACTTATACTACATCGGGACTAAATGCATTGTTAAATCACCGTAGAAAAACAAATCAAATAAGTGAAAAGTTACCTTCTATACCTAAACAGCGATTCATTTATTTATGTGCAAAAATCGTAGCCATTATTCAGGCAGTGTATATATATATAAATCTACTTATATAAGTGTGTATGTGTGTGAATAGTTAGTTGAGCTTAATGAAACAAAATGATCCGTTCAAAAGTCACCTAATCCCATCCTAAACATTTAAGCTATTCCATGAGCTGGTGACTTTGGTGTGTGAAATTTTAGCAATTCGGCGACGGTTATCGCAACCTGAACTAAACCTCTTCCCTCCAAAACATCCGAGGCGAAGCAAATTAATTTCTGAAAACAAAAATTGAACAAATCGTATATAAACGAATTTATAAAATTTGTTGTTGATTTCGATTTGGAAAAATGAGCTGTCATCCTAGCTCTAAATAAATGTAATGAAATCTATACACAAACATACAATACTGTTATGAATTAGAATTTATGAAGCTAAGAGACTTGTCGACTGATTGCAGTCTCCTACCTTCAAAACGAGGGAATATATATATTATATTAATATATAAACAACTTCTGAAATGCTTCTAGAACATTCGCAGTGGGAATTCCCTTTCGATAATCCAGTTCTGGACGACGAGAATTGGCCTAAAAGATTTTTTAGAGCATTAGGTAAGAAAGATTCTCACTACACCCCAACCTATATTTAGTATATAATAGAGAATAGAGAGGATAAGATAAGACCTAATAAGCCGAACTGAGGAGAAAAGTTAACACGGGCCGGGGGGGAGTATTGATATTACTTAAAGATGAAACCCATCTTTCATCTTCTAGACGGTTTCGAAGGTTCTAGAAGCAATACCTGGGCCACAATATATTAACATAAAATGAAAATAACAACACAGGAGATACATAAAATACAATACTTTTATTATACTTCTATTACAATAAAACTGTTCTGCTTAATCGCGATTCATTACATAAATCAGGCCATTTTAATTTATTAAATAAATAATAACGGATTCAAAGCCCAAGTTGCCTTTTCGGTAAAACAAAATACAAAATACAAATAGCTGCGAGCAACAGTCTAAATAAGTCTGAAAGAAAATCGGTGGTTTCCACAGTAGCAAAAAAGAAAACCCAAACATCAAACCCTCTTCTTTCACACGTTCGCGACTCATTGAGCCATCGATGGTACCACATATAAATGCTATTAGAATAAGAAATATCCAAATCATTAAAGGAATATATTTATTATATCTTTTTATACTATTTGGATGAATGATAATAGTTGGTGTGGTTTTGATAGAGCTCTTCTCCTTTGCCTAGCCGCTAAAAGCGAACTATGGAGAACAGGAATCAGTTCTAAGAGCGTTATCGTGTTATTTACTGGAGAACAAAGACGATGACAATCTAAATCCGCAAGTTCTGATTCAAAAGTACCGTTTCTCATAATCGGTAAAAAGACCCGCAACCTAATTACGAACAATCTCGACAGACAGACAGTAAGTAGCTGGTCTGGCTTTAAAGAGGCTTCATGTTAGGGAACAGACCAGTGTGTTGACTTCAGGAATCAGATACCAGATACGACTGGAGATACAGTCAATAAAACAGTAACAATGGTATAAAATAGTTAGGCTAACCAAATTCTAGTAACACAGTAAGATAAAACAATCCAAGAACTTGTGTGTGAGTTAATTTGTAAATACGATTATTCTAGTTAGCGCCTTAAAATTGGCACTCGAAGTTGACAGGAGCAAGATGCAGAAAAGAACTCAAAGACAGGCCAAAGTATAAAGGACTACATATACAGTAAAGAAAGATCGCGTAAAGATATGGGTTTAACATTTAACTAGACAAACGATCGCATTTTTGTAGGCCTGAAATCGAAGAAGCTGTATAACAAACTTCTCAAACAGAGAAACAAGGACCTTAACGACCTGGTTAAAGACCCACAAATGTATGAACATTTAAACTAAACACAACGGACGTCTAGAAACAAGCTGAGTGTTTGACTGGTGGATGTACTCAACTATTTGTGTTGGTATCTCTGAGTTGTGAATATGTTACAGTAACACATTTAATGGTATTTTAGTTGTGTACATCTAACTAATCAATTCATTGACACTCCATCCGCACAATAATCCTAACACTAATGCATCTACGTTGAATGAATGTCAGAAAAAGACGGGCACTGGACGGCCTCTGGTTAATATCTCCAGGAAGTTCGTCAAGTGTTAAACCCATAACAGGTGCTATGTCGAACCTAATCAGCTCACAGTCACGAACGTGTGAACATCCAAAAGAGAACATAAATGCGTTATAACTGGAAAACATAATCGTCTTTTAAAAGTTACAATGGAATGTTCCATACAAAGCAGGAAAAAATGCCAAGTTACAGAAAGAGATCTTATACAAAAGCAAAGAGAAATCTCAATCACATAAAACCAAAAAAATTAAAAATTATTGTTTCGCGAAGACAGGCCTCGATACAAACGATCAGATCATTTCAAAGCTAATCAAATTAGGATCAAAATAGAAAACCGCTAACGGTTCCTGTGCGATACATAAACTAAGAAGCAAACTAATAAAAATAATTAATAATAACAAACAAAAAAAACATTTCGATAAGCTTCTCTTACAAACTATATACTGCGTTTTGAAAATCGAATTCACTGTCTAAAAAGAAACAATTTTCAGTCTTTCTCACTTTAAGCCAACTGCCTAAGCTCTGGATGATCTTATATCAGTTCTGATATCAGATAGTACAAAAATATTATCAATCTTAACAATGTTTATAAATTTTATCCAATCGCCTTTCTTCTATTTATACATAAATCGGTATAAAAATAATATTCGATAAGCTGTTCTTGAACAATAAGAATAAATCCGAATACAGAATGAAAACTGTCCAAATGACAATGAGAAGTTTATATAAATGGCAAGAACATTAATATTATTGACACGTTGAGGCCGGCGTGCATCACCAGTGGGTCATGCCTCCACTTCACAAAATAGGTGGTGCAAAATAGATTTAATATAATTTTTGTTATATTTACTTTACTTATACAACAGTAATTTTTCCATAAAGGTGGTTTATTATAAACTTGGGTTTGTCAATATACAAACTGGATATCCCCGTTTATATAATGCAATATGATGCTGCACCGCCCCACGAAGCAGACACTGAAAATTGGCGCCGGCGTCAACGTGTTAACCCATTAGCTTAGATAGACGCCTGGTCTTATCATAATTTTGATCTTATCATATAATCGACCGAAAAATTATACAAAACCAAAAAAATGACGAAATTGCTGCATAATGACAGGCACCGAAAGATGACAAAACAAAAAACAGTTACAGTTTACTGTCACCCATGTGGACATAAATAACTGAAACAGAACTATAGTCATACATAGTGTTTTATAACATTTCAAGCAAAAACGCAACTTCACTAGCTTTGTACTGAAGTTTTAAAAGTATAAATATACAAAAATGATGATTTTGTTACACATGAGCGGATTAAGGTCTAGGGTCCGTAATTTTTTGGGCCCCAAAATTAGATTTATAATTTCTTAAGTTACGGAATTACAGTATTGTCTAGGACTCGCTTTGGTATAAGTCCGGCACAGCTGTATAAATATACAACAAAATCGCCATTTTTGTCTGTAAAAAACTATTAATTAAAGGCGCCACGTGTTACGATATTACTGAACTAATGGGTTAAGTTCAGTTTTCTGTCTTAACACTTTCACTGTTACTTCGAATTCACATAACTATGCCCACGAGTAAAACTTTCTAAAAGTATAATTAAGTCAGTAACTTTAATGTTATCTTTGTTGGGTTACATGTTTGTAACAAGTGACTCCAACAGCACTCAAGTTATTTATCTAAAAATGCTTTTCATCTGTTATGACCTACTTCTGACCCACCTCCAACTTTTTTGGGGTTTTGAGAAGTCTGCGGGACCATGTACCAACATTAGGTCTCTAAACTGCTACAGTAAACCATGTGACTACGCCTTAACCTAAACCTTCTGGAATTCAGTCCCAAACCAAACACGATCGCCCGTTATGGCTGTACAATAATTACACCAGACTCTATGTACTGTACGAACAGTTATACAAATACAGACAACAGAAAATACAAGATAACACAGCTTTAATCAAAATCAACAGCGAAAGTGTTAAGACAACACTCACAAAACTTTTCTCTTTAACTGATACCAAAACAATCAGATTTTGTATAAAGAAAACCTAAACTAAACAAATTTCTAATACTGTAACAAAACCGAGATGAATTTCTTAAGAACATAATTATATAAATAATCTCCCGTGATAGATAATCATCATTACAATTAATATATAATAGTAATCGATGTCTATTAATACATAAAAAAATTGATGGGAAGGAATTAAAAAAAAAAAAATTTCCAAGTTATACTGTCAAATTATAAAATGTTTTCTCTCACAAAAAAGATAAATTTTAATGTTTCAAAGCTTTAAAAAGGCTCGTCGTTATTGTCGAAATAAATTTATAGAAATTGCGAACGGAATAAGACAATACTCGTAGTTTTGGAGGTTGTAGTACCAGTAACAAGATTGTTCATTCAGACTGGAGACATTAAATCTTCAATCAATAAGAAAATTTTAATTTAGAATCAAAGATGATTAGTTTCATGTTCTTAGTACCTTCGTTTTTAACTCATCACACTCGAGAGGCTACTGTCAGGCACCATAGAACTTAACTCTACAAAATTTTCTTAGTGGTATTTCGAAAAATTCTACAACTGACTGACGAGAACTAACATACGCCACTGATTCCACATTCTTTCCCGAAGGCTTTTGCATACTCTTCCAGGACACGATGTACGACAATTTACTACCGATAAAGAAATACTTTGAAGTAGTTAAGACAACACAATTGTAGTAACACAATAAAACAAAAAAGAATCGAAGAACTGTTACTTGTTGGTGTGCTTCTTCATCTTGGTCGTGGTGCAGTGATACGTTATGACTACATCGTCTAACTTGTGTTTCCTTACGTTAGCCCTTCCCTCTCGAGAGGATCCTGTCAGGTACTTCACTAAATGTAGTATAAACTGGTATAAAATGGTACTAGGTACAAACAACCTACCAAAATATGACAACCAGAAAGTAATATCGTTTACTTATAACGGTAAAAGTGATAAATTGGCCGAATACGCATAATTCCCGGCGATTATTCATAATCACCGATTAATCTTGGTCAATGTGACAAATTACCGAATATTTATCACATTAACAGACTAGTTTATAAAACGTCCAACTCTTTTTCATAGAAAATTTTTATTAGATTTCCCATTAGAGTTGGAGGTTTTACAAACTAGCCGGAAAATGTGATAAATATTCATTAAATTCTCACATTAAATAAGCTTAAATTCTAAATAATAATTATCACCGAGAATTGTACATATACTCATCAAATTTATAACACTTACTGGCTAGTTTATAAAATCTCCAGCTCAGAATGTGAAGTTTAACACGTATACACAACCTGCCAAAATATTATAAGAATCGGAAAGTAACATTGTTTGAATATTACGGTAAAAGTGATAAATTTATCGAATATACATTTAACCGGTGATTATTTATAGTCATCAATTAAGCTCGGTAAATGTGACAAATTACCAAATATTTAACACATTCACCGGCTAGTTTATAAAATATCAAACCCATAAAGTTTGCAAAAACATTTATTGAATTCCCTATTATAAGTTGGACATTTTGTAAACTAACTAGTAAATGTGACAAATATACATATAATGGTAAAAGTGATAAATTTTTCGAATATAATTCCCGGCGATTATTGATAATCACCAATTAAGTTCGGATGTGACAAATTACCGAGTATTTATCACATTTACCGGTCAGTTTATAAACTCTCCTATTTTTATTGCGGAATTTAATCAAAGTTTACTGAGTTACCAGTTGAAAATTTTATAAATTAGCTAGTAAATGTGATAAATATTTGATGACCATGAATAATCGCCGGATTTATCACTTCTACCGTAACATACAATTAGATGTAATGCAAAGAACCGACACTATTTTTAGTTAGTCGATATAAAGGTTCATTTAGGTGTATATATAAGATATTCGTCACAAAATGGCTTCGGACTGCTATTTCAAGCGCGAACACTATTAACTGACTAACAGTACACCATCCGTTCGCAATGTGTTCCAAAACCAAATCTAGTTTTCCTTCCTCTCAACTATTTCTCTCAAAACGAGACTCAAAAAAAATCGTTTAAAACGAAAACTTCATTTTCCTTCTCCATAGCACCAAACGAAAAAATAATACTAACACTCTTCTCGAATCAAATTAACATGATTCGCCAAATTTTTATACGAAAACAAATTTTTTTCAAAAATCCTCCACAGTCCCAAAAACTATTCTTACACACAAACAACCATTCAGAACTAGAATCACCGAGAACGATATCCCACCTTCTTATAATTTCATTTACCCAGACCAAAACTATCTTTTTACAATTCTCACTGGATGAATATCAAACCAAAAAAATAAAAAAAAGAAGAAATACCTTGACAAAAGCTAAACATAGAAAACAAATCCCCGGGGTAAAAGTAAACAAAATTCATTGCATGACTAGAAATTCAAAGTTACGATCAACAACAAGAAAAGCAATCAATACCTTTACTTTGACTAGTACAAAGTCCAACTAAAAAAATCTGCTTTACATAGTTATTAATATTAATATTTATAAAATTAAATAATGTATATACTCTATTTTTTATAAATTATATTCCGCTTAAGCTGCCTTTGTTATACCACTGACTCATCTTCATTTTTGTTATTTTTCTCACTGTTGGTATGTAGATTCAAACCTCCTCGTGATATGTTCGAAAGTATATCTGAAGATTAGTCAGTGTTATATCATATATATACGATAAAACTACGATTAGGCACGTGTACGAGAGAGAGGTGGCCAGGCGAATCGATTTCTTTCATCCCCAAAGGGCTGTATCACAACTGGAGAGCATGGCCACCTCTCTCGTGAGAACGATTCATCAAAATATAATTATATCAGTATACTTAAGAAGGTGGAAAGTAAAACAATATCAGAACTGTTAATATAAACCCGGCGAGACATAGTATGGTTGACACGTTGTCGGCTTTGACGTCGGCAGGTTTTGGAGGTGGCAGGATTGTTCCGGAGGCAATTAAAAGAGCTTCGACCGTCCGAAGGAGTTCCCCCACCCTCAGTGTTTCTACAACATCCTCGCAAGAACACAGATCCTCCTGTAACACACACCCAATGCCCAACGGTTAATTTTCTTTCCTTCTTTCCAACTAAGTATGAACATAAATAAATAAATAAATAAAAATGAAAACTGCTATTGATAAGCAAGAAAACCAAAACAAAAGAAAGCAAGAGCTTAACCTTCAACGGTTTAACGTAAGACATTAATAAACAAAAAATAAATAAATAAATAAACCAAAGCTTGAATTCGGAATAAAAATTATTATAACAGTAACATGCACGTTTCTAGTCCTCATCCTGCCACCTCGTCTTCTGCTTACAAAACACAAAAAAAATAAAAATTTTCCCGAAAGCGAAATGATCAGAAGAAGAAAGACTGTATGAACGTTTCTGTAATCCATCACCCAATGATGAAGTTGAACGTTTTCGATTTAAATTTTTTATTTAAAAAAACAAGCCAAAAATTTGGGAGGTAAAACATTCGAAAATTTAAAAGCCAAACAAAAATTTAAATCTCATAAATTTACATTTGTACAAAGCAATCACCAGATTCAATTTTTCTTGGGGAAAGGGGGGGAAAATTTCCCGAAGAAAAGAAAATTGCGATGAGTAAAAACCCGTCATCCTCTTAATTTTGTTATCCGTTCATTGGCTAATCGGACCGTCTATTTTGAAAGTGGTCTAAGTTCATTTTTTTTTGTCGTTCCGAGATAATTAAAACTTTGCAATAATATTAGGTGAATAAATTTGTTAAATAAGCTACGGTAAAAGTGATAAATTTGGTCAAAATTCCGGACGATTACTCATAATCGCCAACAGAGTTTGTTGTATGTGACAAATCACTGAATATTTTTCACATTTACCCGATGGTTTATAAAATCTCCAAAGTTTGCTCATATGCTTGGCTTCTGTCACTTTTTGACAAAAGGCAAACAATGCTCGCCAGTAATCTTAAGCTGACATCCCAAGAAGCAGCAGATACATGAGAAGAAGTGACAGAAGTCAAGTATCTGAGCAAAGTTGTATTAAATATCCCATTATGGCTAGAAAATTTTGAAACTAACCAGTAAATGTGATAAATGTGATGAATATAGATATAATTCCCGGCGATTATTGATAATCACCGACTAAGTTTGGTAGATTTGACAAATTAATGAATAGCTTACAAATTTACCGGCTAGTTTGTAAAACCTCTAACACGTAATGTGGAATTTAATAAATGTTTGCTTTGAAAAAGTTGGCGATTTTATAAATTAGCCGGTAAATGTGATAAATATTCATTAATTTGTCATATACCAAGCTTAAGGGGTTGTGCAGCACGTCCTGCTGTATGGGTTCGTCATTTTTTCCTAGTAGAGCAGCCCTTCTGTGGATGTTGGCTGTGCGAAGCTTCCCACCGTACAGATTTTGTAGATACAGTGTTAGTGAGTTGGGTGTTGAGTTCTGCTTGTAGCGGTAGTTTAATGTTGTCTGATTACTTTTATTGTTCGTCGGTTTCTCTCCGTTGAATTTGTCTTTCGTCCACTATTCCTCTTCGCTCATGATGTCTTTTCCTTTGTTTCTTGTAAGCTGTCATTACTGTGGATATTGTCGCTCGTAAGACGTTAAACAGTTCAGCTGTTTTCGCTAAGGATTTTCCTTTCTTAAAGTCGGGAAGATAACACACTCCACCGTCGTCCAAGACAGCGTCTACTACACTGAAATTAAACCTACAGGTCCTGCTGACACGTCAACTATGTATGACATCCTCGTTGCAATACTTACACAGAAGGAATGGTGCCAACCTAACCCTAACTGTATTCCATTTCGTGGTGTTCATATTATATTGTCCAACGTCTGTATTTTCTTCTCCATTTGAAAATTCTTCTATTTCCTAGACCTTGTGTTGATATACATTATATTATACTTTTATTATATGGAAAACAATCATATTATTCCATCCTCTTAATTTCCTAGCGTAATACACATTTTATGTTGTGTACAAACACATTCTTTTTGACGCGTCCACTGGTTCGATGGAAATTGAACTTATACCACTTTCAAAATCAATCGCTACACGACTTTTTTACCTCACCAATTTTAAACGAAAGGAATTATTGGCTATTTTTAAGATACTAATTATAAACAAAAAGTTTATACTAAAACAATACCAAAGAACTAACACCACTTTCAAAATAGACAGTCCAATTGATCAGTCACCTATTTCTAAAGAGAACGGAAATCGAAATCTCTCTAAGGAATCATTCAAGTTTCAAAACGACAGCCGCCCGTAAGCTAAAACAGCAAACATTTTCCGATTTATATTTACAAATTAAAACTACTTACTTCTTCGACTCCGATTTTCCGACAAGCGTCCAAAAAGTTGTCGACATTCCTACGACACCGAGCCATCGTCAACTTTGGCTGAAACAGAAATCGATGCCAATTATTTAAAAGCCTAAGTGGAGGGGGGTATAAACATAAGGTTCATGCTTAAACTCATGCATATGGGTGGGTAAGTCTTAGCCCGAGGAGAACAAACACAAAACATTGATTGCAGAACGCAACACAAAAATGTCGAAATCACTATAGCCATCCTCCATCATCATGCCTAACTCCCTGCCCCCTCCCAATTTAAAGTATAAACGCATTTCCAAAATAACCAAAAAAAGCCAAAACATAAAATCTGATATACAGTATATAAAAATAATAATCATCACGATTTGATTGATTAGGTATAGGTATACTGAGAGTATACTTGCATGTTCTTCATGGGAGAGAAAGGAAAGGAAAGGAGAACAGGTTCGCTGAAGAAACGGTGCTAACATTTAGTACTACAAATGGGTTCTTACCATCTGAGCGTTATCATCGCCATGCTGTTAATCAAGCAAAAACAATGGAAGCATTAGACATTTTTATTTACATTTTAACCGGTGGAATGAATAACAAGTAAGTTTCTCCTTTAATAAAATTTTATTGTAAATCACTATAATAGCTTCGTGTAATGCTACAGTGTAATGATCCGTGTAATACGATGCAAATTGTTAAAACTTAGTGGAGAGAGTTGCACAGGTGTTTTTAATAACACGAGCTAAATGGATCACAAGTTAGAAAGAAAGTCTTTGAGATAAGGTGTCAATATGTTGTTATCAAATTCGAACGCAAACAACAGATGTTACTATGTATTAATATTATTATATTTAGCACAACACCCTTAGATTTATCGTGAAGTTAACCTCTTGCACTCGAGGATCTTTTTTTGCGCGAACATACCACCAACTAAAGCAGAATTTGATGAGTTCCCTACGTGTAACTTAAATTCATTTACGTTGAAAGGAACTATTTATGAGAGTGTGCATTATTTTTGAAATGAACTCCTCCTCAAAGTGTGCAATATTTATGAAATTAGCATTATATGAAGGCGTGCAGTTTTGATAAAAACAATTTCTGGTCAAAAAGTAGTAAAATATTTTATATAAAAGTGTAAATACTTTTATATAAAAGTGTGCATTATTTATGAAATAAAATTCTGATCAAAGTGTTCAATATTTATGGCAATCAAAAAAGTTCTGCTATGACTTCCATGATGAGGAAAATGCAGTCTGGTTCACGATGATGCGAACTCATTTCACATGGAAAATCTTATCTCCATTTGAGAGAAGAATAAATTGTATGATATAAAATTATATTATAGTCATAATATTATGTAAAAGGTAAAGAGGAACACACTTAAAGAACAAAACAAAAGTAGTTGACACATCGAATTCGCATATATCAAAGCAAGTGGCGATTGAGACTCACCTCTCGAGTGCAAAAAGTTAAAATATAATATTTTTAACAGTATAAACCAAAGTCTTGGGGTTTTTAACAAACAGTGAGTACTTAAGGTACCGCGACTTTGGTATATAGAAAACAACACCCCGTTCGAAACTATTTAACAAAAGTTCAACGTTTCCCCAACTATGAGGTGTTGGCAATATGGGGATGGACACACGGCGAGGCTTGTTAAAAACCCCAAAGGTTTACTGTGTACAGTTGAAAGTGATACAGTGAAGGTGGAAAAATTTAGACAACATTACACTCCAATATTTGGAGGAGAGGATACCTACCACAGCCGGAGAAGGCACATGTATACTGCCAACGGAACGAGGCCGAACGACGTGATTAGCCAGGTGACACAGGACAACACCATCCATCAATGCAGGGCCCATGTCCTCTGGTAAAGACATTTTCAACCGACCTTCGATGTGCTATAATAAAACCAAATCCAACATTATCAGTATCAGTATCATCCAAATCACATTAGAAAACGACTTACACCACTGCACCACTTACATGTCTTAACTGCTCGATCAATTCAGCTTCTTCTTTAGCTTTTTCAAATTCCCTCCTCATCGTGAAGCTTAAATTATCGGCTGGTAAGTCTGTATTCCACTTCCCGGGTCTCGGAGAATTCGGATTCGTTCTGAACCTTGAAAGACTAGAGTTGAGAGAACTCGGTGAATTCGACTGTCTACTGCCCAGCGGTGACGGAGTAGATCTCGCTGAACTTTCACCCAACAGCGTCGTCGATCCTTTTATAGGCGAACTGGGTTTCACATAACTGGGAATATGACTCGTATCACCGTTCGTCAGCGAATTTGTGTTGTAATTTGCATTTCTACTGGGCGTGACTTTCTGAATCGGTTTCTTCCCGTTCGTTACCGACGAATCGTTGTATTGGTTATTCAAAGCATTAATCTCATCATCCAACTTGGAATTTTCCGTTGTCGGACTCTGATTAGACCACTGTCCATCCCCTGAATATTTGGATCTGTACACGTCTTGAGTTTGAGCTCGCTGTAGTCGACGAGCTTCCTTGTACTCTCTAAATTGTTAACAGTTCTGGTTATACCTCTGATTAAGAGAACACCAATAAACGTGACAGCTACACAACACACACTCACCTGTAAGTCTGTACATGTTCGAATTTCTTCTTCTCATCAGAGTTAGAATTACCGTTTACAGTAGCAGATGTTTCAGAAGTAGGCGAACCAGGTTCACCGTTGGCGACGACTTTATTTGTTTTGGAACTGAAAACGAAAGTCAAGACCATTATAAACGCGTCCTCATACTCTTCATCTACACAAATTAGCAGACCAGTTTTTTTAATTAACACCCAGACGATGGGATTGAACTTGTTTGCTTAACACACCAACGCCCACTCCGACTGTACCTGTCTTTTGTTTTGTTCCCATACGGCCCTCTATCATTCGACTGGAGTCGTATCAACCGCTTCGCCTCCATCTGGTCTTTGATACAGAACCGTTCGATTGATAACTTCGTCATCGTTGTTAAACGATTCTCCCGGACTGATCGTCGAAGGAGTGGAACACCCGCTATGGTTTCCATTAATGCTATCTTGAACCTCTCCATTAGTAACTGGAATGCTTTCTGTTTTCATTTTCGTCTTATTTACATTCTCACCATACTGGAAACAAAATCAAAACGTAAGTCATACGCACGAGGGATTCACAACGTAGAAATCGCTCCTGGGAATACTCACCTTATAATCTTGAGCCCACTTTGTGTCCATGCCATCGCTTGTACTGTAGCCACTGTCCACTGTGTGTCGTTTAACCCTCATTTCGCTGGCTATTCCATTTGGATACCTAACATCTGATTTCCTCTGCGTTCGCTTGACTTCTTCCAAAGTCCCGCAACGCTTCTTATCAGTCTTATGTACCTGAGTCTCGAGGAACTTGAATATGTGAACGCGGCCACGCATACAAATCGTGGCTGGCGGTGACACCAACGGATTATCATTTAATTTCAACTGCTCTAAATTAGTCATTAGTCTTAGTTCTACTGGAAGTGACGATATCCTATTTTCGCTCATGTCTAACAATGTTAATTTCAGGTACGTTAATTCTGAAACCGATTAACATAAACACAAATTAATCATCCATCACAGTGTCATTTAAACCCGAGCCTCCATTTTCCCCTGTCCCTCAGTCTCACTCACCTACGGGTAACTCTTCTAAGAGGTTCTTCCTAAGATCAAGAGCTTTCAAGTACTTCAACTGGCCTAATGACCTCCTCGGGAGATGTGTGATTTCGTTACAACTGGCGTTCAACTCCATCAGGTTTTTCATGCTACCTATATCATTAGGCAGAGCCGAAAGTTTGTTATTTGCCACGAGCAGTACCTGGAAGAGAAAGAAAGAAACAAAAAAAGGAGTTAATGACTTATGAAATGCTTTTATCGAGTCTGCATCTCTTCTTTTTTTTTAAATTAGGCATTCAGGCACGGTGAGAGAATGAGAGACTTCCTACTTGATTCCATATTTTAAGATGAGACAGACGAATTACCTTCCGGTCTTCTTCCCTCTCCTCCAAACCCACAAAACTTTAGATCAAATCAGTCGACCTACGTTATAACCCTTCCAATGACTATGACTAACCCGGTTTACAACAACTCGCGAAAATCCAAAGGAACAGGCTTTACTACCCTATTTCCACTTATACAGTGAAGAGATGCAACCACTAGCTACCATACAAGTATAAAACCAGAGATTTTTTGAAAAAGTGGCGGATAATCGCAGGAAGCAGAAAAGATTGTTGTGCTTTGGGTTATTTTTAACTTTTTTTGGTGCATATGTGTTAACAAAGTTGAGGAGTTCGTCTGCATTTTTATTATGTCTGATAAACACAACAACAAAGAGAGAAGGAATTTCGAGAGGAAAGAAATTTATTCCTCTGGGAGTTAAGATACAACTTTTGGTTTCGACCATCCCCCGTCCTAGGGAAAACTCCTCACGAGTATCAGTCCTTTTTAGAGAGAAAGAAGGCATTATGACTAAAACTTGCACTGACTAAAACCTCTGGACGAACACACTAGGGTCTGAGGAAAGACCCAGGAACGTTTTAATAGTCCTCTGCAGGAGGACCCTTGTTTCAAAAATCAATAGAGACACCATTTTTTACCTCGTTTCATAAATAATGCACACACTCTATGGACACCGCTTCATACGTAATGCACACTCCCATGAGGACTCCGAGTCAAAAATCGGTGGCAACATCTGTTTCATAAAAACTGCACACTTCTAAGGAGGCCCCATTTCTTACTTAATGCAGACTTGTGCGAATATTCCGTTTCAAAAGTAATGAACACTTTTTATGAAGACATCGTTTCATAAATACTGCACGAATGTAGCACTAAAGTTTTAAAACTAAGTCCTTTTCTAAATTAGCTTCGGTTGTCATGGGAGACGACTTCACATAAAACTACCAACCCTAAAAGCCAACAACCGTGCTATAGGAGGCTTACTTGTACTCTGTTCAGAACAGTTCCTTTCTTCAGAAAGTTTGAGCCTGACTATCTATTTGGCATTCTCTTTTCCTCACGCAAGATTTTGAGTATTTATTTGTGGTACCTACAAGCGTATAGAAACCACTAACGCCCTAACCCCTTCCATTAGAATGATCTGAGTACAGAACTTTTCGACCAGTAACCTTTGACAAATCGTTAATGATACACAATACAAAAACTATTGCCTCCAACAACAATACAGTGACTACAAAAATCATTCAAATCATTCATTCATTCAAAAAAAGCTCAAAAATCTCGAGTAAAGAACAACACGGTCCTTTGTTTCGAAACACAATGTTATTAGGAAAACTAATTAACAAACCTCAAGGTACTCGAGTTGACACAGGCCCAACGGAAGGGCGCATAGCTGATTTCTACTGAGATCTAGAAATTTTAGGTACTGTAAACTGCCGAGCCCGTCGGGCAGAGAGCGTAAAGCATTGTGGTAGAGATGTAACTTTTCGATGAACAAGAACTCCAACACCTCCGAAGGAAGTTCCCAGAACTTATTCTTTGAGAGATCTGAAACAGAAGACAGAAAACAAAAATTAGAAACGAATATAATAGAAATACTGAAAACCATATACATACTGTGCATTTTATATATATTACAGTAAGGTGATAAATTTGGCGAATAGATATATAATTCCCGACGACTAATAATAATGAAGCTTGGTTGGTGTGACAAATTACTAAATATTTATTACATTTCCCGGATAATTTATAAAATCCCTAACTCGTGATGAGCATTTATGGGAATATTATGCGAACCAGAAACAAATATCGTATATATATTACGGCGAAAGTGATAAGTCGAGTGTATTTCCCGAGGATTATTTATAATCAACAATTGTGCACAGTAAGTGTGGCAAATTACAGAATATTTATCACATTTACCGGCTAGTTTGTGAAATATCTAACTAGTAATCCTTGAAATCTTTTATTAAATCCCCCATTACAAATTGAATATTTTAAATTTGGTCGGTAAATGTGATAAATACTCAATAATTTGTGATACTTTGTGGTGATTATAAATAATCGCCTGGGTTCACATACATATTCACCTGATTTATCACATTTACCGCAACATATGTACAATATTACATTTCGGTCCACATAATATATGACGGTAAAAATGATAAATCAGACGAATGTGTATGAATCCAGGCGGTTATTTATAACCACCATAAATTATTACCGAATTACTGAGATTACGAGTTGAATAATTTACAAAATAGCCGGTAAATGTGATAAATCTTCTGTAATTTGTCACATTTACCGAGCCCAATTGATGATTATATATATTCGTCTGATTTATTACTTTTACCGTGTCATGTATACAATATTCCTTTCCAATCCACATTACAAATAGTTTTCAATGTAAAAAGTGTCGGGAAAGTTAACCTCCTGAACACAACAAACAAGAATTTAGAAAGCAGGATTGACTTCGTGAGATTTAAGGCGCCGACAGAACTCCAACAGAAAAATTCGATTTCCCGGTAACTTTAGTCTAAGACTGCGTCACGCCTATGTGGAACGACGTTGGGAATTCACCTCTATCTCCATTCGTTACAACTCTCTCGCGTGACTCATTTATTTACATTCTTTTTCCTTGATTACCTCAAGTGAATGAACACATAAACCACTTTATTACAGCATCCAAAACAATGTGATGCGTGTCAGTCGAGTAACTAGAGTTACCAACATTTCAATCCCTTGCACTCGAGAGGTGACTCTAACTCACAATTAATCGCTTTCGTTTTGTGTCTTTGAAGTACTTTCCTAAATTTTTTTTCAGTATAATATTATGGTTATGATATAATATTATATATTAAAATAATATCTCTTTAAGCAGAGATTAGATTTTATACCGAAATTAGTCAGCAACCTGAACTCAATTTTCTTCAATATTCTAAATCATAACCGAAAAACTACCTTCATATGGAGCTTATTTCATAAATATTGCACACAGTGACCGGCAATCTACTTCAAAAATAATGCACACTCGTGAAGGACTTGTTCCAATAATATTGCACACGAATTTATTTTAAAAACTAAGTCACATTTTCATCGAAAGCCGGTTCATAAATACTGCACACTTTGACCAGGAATCTATTTCAAAAACGATTTACACTCGTGAAAAATTCATTTCATAAATATTGCACACTTTAACCAAAAATCTATTTCAAAAATAATGCACACTAAAAATATTTTATAGATAAGATGGAGTAATTTCACAAATAATTTACAAGGGTTTGCGGTTAAATTTTATTTTTACATAAGAAATAAAACGGAAGCCTAATCACTCGAGTCCGTTTTGACGATAGCTATACTTTTATAAATGTATAAAATTAACAAGCCTGGATTTATACGTTATATTATTAAGTTACAAGTAAGGAACTCATCAAGGTAGCCAACCACAGGATAAAAGAAAGCATTTATTAGAACTCGAAGGCGTTGGTAGTAGAGCTATCTTATTTTTTGAAGTATTGTAAACTCTAGCAAGAGATCCATTTCATAAATATTGCACACTTTCATTTAGAGTTCAGATCGTAAACAATACACATTTACATGAAAAGCTGTTTCGGACAAACATATTATATTTTTTTACAATCTCATATGAAATTCATTTCACAAATACCGCACTCTTTTGCCAAGATCCAATTTCAAAAATAATGCACACTTTCGTCAGCAGACTCCTTCATAAATATTGCACATTACCAAACAAAACTCATTTCATAAATATTGCACACTTTCGTCAACAGCTCCTTTCATAAATATTCTCTATTCTCATTCACCTCACAAACATTTTGCCATGAATCAGTTTCAAAAATAGTGCACAAAGTTAACTGTTATTTTTATAAAATGAATAAAACAGAAGCTTAATCACTCGCAGTTTCTTTCCGCAACAGTTATAATCTTATAAATCCAAGTCTAAATGTTATAATTCTAAATTACGAGCAAGAAATTCGTTAAATCCTGTACAAACTTTTGCACAAAGTCTCTACTTACTGGTTCGTTCGTGAGCGCATAAAAAAAGGCCTCTGGCGCAAAAGGGTTAAAATCCATTTTATGACCTATACTTCCTCCTTTAATTTACTGCAAAACGGATTTTGTGGTCGTTGTAAGTGGCCACGGTTTATAAGCAAAAACCGAACACAATAAACAGTTTCTTTAATCTCGAGGAATGCCAAGGAATGATTAATGTCTTTAAATGATTTATCTCCACGCTATTTCACTCTTTTCCTTCTTCTTTTAGACAAGGCGATGTCGAAGGTAAACGAATCCCAACATTATTTCACACAATTTTAGAAACATTTTCAAAGACAACATGTCAGATTGTGTTTCAGATGGCATGTCAGATTGTCCGATTGATTGATGGCATTCTAATGTGTTTAAATTTGTCATTTTCATCTCCACCAATCTTCCAAATTCGTGTTCATTTTGGCTTTTACATCTTCACCACGATTTTAACCCAACCGAACACACACCCAAACCAAATCTACGTCTAATTCCTTCTTTAACCTCCTTTTATCAGATATAACTTCGACTTGTAGTAATCTAATCAAAAACTGACCTACATAATGAATGAAAGATACCTGAGACGATTCGAGGCAAATCTGAGACAATCCGATCGTGAAATTAGAAACCCTCAATTAAGCAATCGACCACATACTTATCTCATAAGATTTGACAATTTTGTCGCTGTTACTGTTAGCATTACTAACGTTAAACGTTTGGGTGTTACGCCACTAACGTAAAATTCTTTTTGAGTGAGAGAGAAGACAATTTTCCGGTATCTTGTTCAGGCGTTTTGTCATCTTACTTTTAACTGAAGACATCCTCGGTGACCTGATGATTGGTTTCGCCTTGGAGAATTTACTTATAAAATGAATTAATCTAGAAAGTGTGCAGTAATTATGAAATGAGCTCCTCGTGAAAATGTGTAATAATTTCGAAATTAGTCTTCTAGGAGGTTTGTACTAATTATACAGCCACTTCTCACAAAATGTGTGCAATATTTATGAAACGAGAATCATATGAAAACGTGCAAAATGTACGAAATAATTCATTCAAGAAATTGTGCAATATTTTTGAAATAAGCTCTCTATGGAGATGTACAATAATTTCCAAATTAATCCTCCAGGAAATGTGCAATAATTATGCAACCAATTCTCATTGAATGTGTGCAGTATTTATGACACGAGAACTTAAGGAAAACATGCAAAATGTATGAAATAAATCATCCAAAAAAGTGTGCAATATTTTTGAAATAAACAATCTAACAAACTCTGCAGAATTAAAGGATGAGTCCTCCATAAAGTTGGGTTTTGCGTTCGAATTCGTCTAGTGTGTAGTAGTTATGAAATGAGCTTGCCATGGAGATGTGTAACAATTTTGAAATTAATCCTCCACGAAGTTTGCAGTAATTATGCAACAAATTCTGGTAGAATGTGTGCAATATTTATGAAACTAGAACCATATGAAAACGTGCAAAATTTATGAAGTGAATAATCCAACAAACTGTTTTAAATTAAAGAATAACTCCTCCTTCAAATTCGGTTTCAAGTCCAAATTATTTCGTAAATACTGCGCTCTTGGATGAATTATTTCATAAATTTGGCGCGTTTTCATATGATTCTCGTTTCATAAATATTGCACACAATTTGTGAGACTGCATAATTATTGCACACTACATAGAGGATTAATTTCAAAATTATTGTAATCCCCACGGAGAGTTTATTTCAAAAATATTGCACACTTCCTTGAAAGAATTATTTCATGTATTTTGCACGATTTCGAATGGTTCTCGTTTCATAAATACTGCACATATTCTATGATAATTTGTTGCATAATTATTGCAAGCTTACTGAAGAATTAGTTTCAAAAGTATTACACATCTTCATGGAGAGCTATTTCATAATTACTGCACACTTTCTAGACTAATTCATTTTATAAATAAATCCTCCACGTAGAATCCAAACTTCATTTCACCGAGGATGTCTTCAGCTATAAAAGAAGACGAAACGCCTGAACAAGATACCAGAAAATTCCCTTCCCTCCTCTCCAAGTCAATTTGACATACCACCCAAAAATTTAACACAACCCACACACACTATTCCATCACTTTTTTCCCATCAGAGTAGTCAATCAGTTTCCAACGAGTCCGCTCTCCTCACCTCCGCCTCTTTCTCCCAGTACCATTACGCCAAAAACAAAAAACGTTTTCATTATTCCTCTTGTTTGAGTAACATTTTTTCGAGCTATGCTCACAAACCATAATCGCCAATTAGTTCGTAAAATTCACCATCTTTTCATGCATGCAATCCTACCAAATCTCTCTCTCCTCCTTCTCCTCCTCCTCCCTTGCACACTTATGGCGCTCGGTTGATTCATTCTGTTGACGTCTGATGCACACGACTGATTACAATTAAATCAGACATGCAATGACCCCTAGGCCATGTGCACTCTTGTTACGATTCCCGATTGCATTTAAATTAAATAATAAAAATTTATTTAATGTAAATGAATCCTTTTATAGAAAAAAAAATAAATAAATAAACAAACCAAAACTTTATGTCTACTTTAAATCTACGTCTACTCTTGAAGAGTGGAAGAGAGAGAGGCAAAAGTATGACTTGTCATAAAACAAACTCCTTGAATACAAAACACCCAACTTCTTTTGAAGTGTTTTTTGTGCTACCTCACGACCATGTAAATCATTTCAATAATTTTGGCGCCACGACTTTTTCAAATACATAAAGAAACATTTATTCACCGCACTGGATTAATAAATAAATAAAAAAACGTCCCCAGACCCAACTCGCGGGTTTTATGTCACTTTAATCGACCTCAAAAACCAACTTATCGCGTATTCAATGTGACAAACACGTGTTAAATCTTCACAATCGACAATGACTCACTCCATTCGCGACATTTTATCTCTGAATGAACAAAAGTGAAAGGTTTACCACACGCTTCTTCCGGTTTGCGGTTAACTAAAAACTATACAAAGTGTGAAAGAGTTTACAAAGACCTTAGAAACCGGGGAGAGAACTCAAACAAAAGTTTCTTGAACTGGAAAAGGATACTACAAAGTCCTGATGAAGTGTCTTTTTGCGTGAGTAACAACCCCAACGCCCAAGAGAGTGTAACAATCCAAATCCATTCTTCTGCAGCTTTTTGTTAACGCCTTTCCCTCCATAAGTCAGTTAACCTTTGTTTCCGACAAAAACTGTTTCTTAGCCCAAACTTCTTTCTCCTTTCTTCCCCTAACAGAATACACACGAATCCAGAATTTAAATTAGAAGATTTCGATCCTCCCTTACGATTTCCACTTTCTTCCAACTTCCACCATCAAAAATTTTCCTTTACACCTCACGACAAAAAAAAATTAAAACTTCAAAGAATTAAAATGATTATAAACATAATTACCATCACGACAAATTTTTCGATTAGGGCCTTAATCAATAACCTGTGCTATAATTAAAAATAAATAATCGATGATAGGAGGAATAACACCAAACCAAAATCCTCGACATCGATTTCATCCAATCCACTTTCGTTCTCTGTCTCGTCCGAACAAAAAATCAAGAAAGCAGGAAAACTTTATCCTCCCCTCCAACAGCAAACTTGAAAAACTTTTTCAAAGATGGAAGACGGAGAATGATGGCAAGAATGAAATTTATTAAATAAATTCCCCGAACTTTTCCAAACTTCGGATGTTTTTCTCCAGACCGAAAGTATTTTCTCGAAATCTTTCACAGGAAAAGAAAATTCCAATATCCGACAGCGCATTAGAAAATCAAAACATCCGTTCATCTACTTTTCATCTATACACCCTCATTTTGATCATCAATGTTTCAAACTCCATCAAATTAAAATACCACGATATAAATAATATTATAAAAATAAAAGTCGTATTGTAATAATAAACATTGACAAAGTGAATTCTTCACGAAAGTGTGCATTATTTACGGAATCAAGTCTTCATAGAAGTGTGCATTACTTATGAAACGAGGTGTCTATAGACATGTGCGTTATTTAGGAAACAGAAACTTGTGTTTTAGGTACAGAATGGATTTCCCGTAAAACTGTGCAATACAAATGACAGCAATCCCACCTAAAAGCGTGCAATACTTATGAAATAAATCTCTCCTGGCTTATCATAACTGAAATCGACTCTTCTTCCAAATGTGCATAAATTAAAACGTAAATATGGGAACTCAAACAAGGTTATCTACAATTGCAGGGTCAATAACGAAATAATTATCGGTTGTGGACACTCCACAACTTAGACGAACAGACAGACAAACGTTTTGATTCAGTCCAATCTCCGTTAATGCGTCGCGGAAGTATAGTTAAAATCAGTTTCTTTCCGGTATATACCCGCAACATATAGACTCCGTTTTATATCCAGTACATAGATTACGTTATGTTAATTAGATTCTGTAATTAAATGGATTGAAAACAGCGAACAACGTCGGAGTAACAGCATAAACGTAAAAAGTTACTTGACTCGGATCGTTGTTAAGGAAAAATCGTTTTCCGTTTCGATACGGAGGACAAACTTTACGGAAATCTGAACATCCGTTATACGCGTTTAAAGCGATGGAGCTCAAGATGGCGTCGTGAATTATACTCTACGCAAAAATAATTTATCTGAAACGCATATTAGAAGAACGTTTATAGAAGTTCCTGACTATAGAAGTTATGGTCGTGAATTCGAATCCTCTCCCACGCCCTGTTATACCCAAGGGTGGAAAACTGGATTAACTCAAATAAATAAAATAAATATTTGGAGAAACATCAAGAGTTCTCTCTCGCCTAATTCGGTTTCCCTGTTTTTGAACAAGCTGGAAAAACCGTTTTTCAAGTTGTTTTCCCAGCGTTTTCCCGGGGATTATCAAAAAGGAAAATCGTTTAATGCTTTATTCAACGTCACCCTTTCTATATCTCGTCGAAATCTCTTCCGGTGATAATAAAAACGCGAGTCTGGCTTCGAAAGCGAAACGGAACAACAATAGTCGAGAGTGTATATAGGGAAAGACTGTGTGTTTGTGGAAAGTTCAAAGCTCGTGTAAATCGTATTCCGGTTTTTAATTCAAAACGCATAAAAAAATCCCTTTTCCTTATTTAACAGGGAAGTTAATAAACAGTTATTTTTCTATTTGCGTCTGCGTTTATGAATGCTTTCACGGTTACCTTCCTGCATTAAGAAAACAGAGATTAGAACAGACTTGGAGGAATGAAAAGAGTTCTTTGTTATTGTTCAAACATTAAAACTTACAATTTCTTTCCTTTTTTTGTCATGAGGCAGAGAGGGAGATTATTGATTCGACGTCGAAACAAAAGCTTTTTGAAAAACAGAGATTTTTTAAAAACCTTTAACGGAATTTCCTTCTCCCATATCTTTCTACTTATTTCATAAATAATGCACAGACACAGTTTTAATTTTTGTTATTGAATCTGCGGTTGTAGATAACCTTGTGTGAATTCCATATTTACATCTTGATTTATGTACATTTGGAGGAAGAGTTGACTTCAGTTATGATAAGCCAATGAGTCTTATTTCATAAGTATTGCACACTTTTAGGAGTGATTGGTGTCATAAGTATTGCACAGTTTTACGGGAAATCCATTCTGTAGCTAATCCACAAGTTTCTGTTTCCTAAATAAAGCACACCTTTACAGACAACTCGTTTCATAAGTAATGCACACTTACATTAACTTGATTCCATAAATAATGTACATCTTCGTAATGAGAGTAATGCATATTTGAAATAAGATTTTTACTTTTAATAATAATTCGTACTTTGAACAAGACCTCATTTCATAAATAATGCACACTTCTGCAGAGACTTCATCTCATAAATACTGCACATTTTAATGAAGAATTACTTTTTTAATAAAAGTAAGTCCACTTGATTAAGACTTTGTTTCATAAGCAGCACACACTTCTACAGATCATTTCATAAATAATGCACACTATTACAAGTATTCCGTTTATTGCTTACAATGGGATTAGTTTCAAGAGTAATTCAAACTTTGGTGAAAGGTTCATTTCCTATACGAAGACCACTTCAGACCTGATCAAAAATTGTTCGCTAACTGTATTCAATAATGTGCACAAAATTTGGTATAAATCGGGTCAGGCATTTCGGACTTAATCTAGCACATACACACAAACAAACGCACAAACTTTTTTGTTAAATTCCGATAAAACTCGTTTATCGAACAACGGCAAACCACGCGCCTCGAGGCAACATGGCGGCCGTTTTGGTTTAATTTTCTTTCAAATCTCCGCCGATTTCATTCCAAACCAGCATCTTCGCCCCGCAATAACCACACCTCATGATTGATAATACCTCCTTAACTCTCTCTAAATCTTCTCCGACCGACTTCTACCACTACAACTTAATCCCTGCCTACAATTATACCTTCTTCATTTTCTCAGAACTTCTAACAGTTTCTTCTTCTTTTTTTGTGTGTGTGTAATGGAAACGTGACTTGTACAGCATGACCTTGTGCAATTTCTAGCCCCTTCTACGAAACGTGACATTCAAAAAATTTTAAACAAAATGGAAACAATTCTGAGAAAGCTCCGGGGGAAAACGAATCCAATTTCTCCACGACAAAACTACGTAACTACTAAAATCGTTAAACACTACTCGCGGAAGTTGATTGCGGTACAGTAATTATGTCGAGTGACTCGTCGAATGCACATCGATATCATGTCAACTGTGTTAGGTGTAATAGGTCGTGCTCTGTTTGCAGAAACGACCGCAATCAGGAGAAACCGTTTCGTCTTGTTCCTCTCTCCCCGTCTCTTGCAGATAACAATTATTCGATTTGTACTGATAAAGGCATATCCTGCAAATTAATTCTAATGACACTTGTCCCGTTCGTTGGAAAAGGATTCGTTCGAGAGTTTCTCCTACGTAAATGCTACCTCCGACGTCGTGATCAAAAACTGAAATCGTGCTTTTTGATATAAAAAATCGTTACGACTACCTAAACATGTTCTACCGACTGAATATTAATTTCCCTTTGTGCCGTGACACCTGAACGCTTTGTCCTTTTCATTTTGTTATTATAATCATTTCTCCTTCGAACTGAACCCAACTGAATCATGGCGGCCAAATGTCACAGTACGACGAACGTTGTAGTAGACACTACATTCGTGGAATATTTCAAAACTCACAAAAAACAGCAAATTTAGCTGTGACACCAGCCGCCCATCTAATACCTAAGATCTATCGATGACTCTCCAGCCATTACCACCTTCCGTGACTAACCCTCCAGCTACGAACCCAAAGGACCTGATGACAGTCTCTCATTTATTTTAATCTATTCTCGAGGAAGAATCCCATCTATCTCTCCCCCAAAAGCTTTTATATAAGAGCTACCTTTCGTCTGGAAGGAGATGAAGCAATAACAAAAGGCGACCATCTGTTATACTAACACCCTTCCATTTAACTTTTCGGATTTTCCATCCCTCTTTCCGTTGTAATCATGGAAATCTTTAAAAATTTATCGCGTAAGGGAGAAGAAGTCCTCGAGGGATTATGAAAATAATAATTTTTACAATCCGCCATTTTGGATGAGAATGATGATTTCGAAAAATATTCAGAAAATCAAGTGAAAACGACCAAACAGAACACACTGTTGCGCTTACTATTCAAACATAACTCAATACCGCATAATTTGTTTCCTCGATACTACTGTCTATTGCAAATATATTTGGTCTGCTGTCTGTCAGTCTGTATATCCGAGTCCAGACTGTCTCTCATCAAGAATTATGCTGTAATAAGCCTCACCACTATACCGTCCTACCCATTGGATGGACTGGAAAGCAATGTCGATTCTGTGATTATTCAGTCACCAAGGAAGATTGACTAACGTGACATACTACTGAATATTTATCACATTTACCGGATGGTTTATAAAATATCCAACTCCTAATCTTTAATTAAACACTCCAATTTGAGTTAAAGATTTTATTAACCATCTGGTAAATGTGATAAATATTCAGTAATATGTCACGTTTGCCAAGGTTATTTGGAGAATATGAATAATCGCCAGAATTGAATATATAATATATTCCCACCCTGGTTTATTACTTTTACCGTACCATATACACGGCATAATATTTTAAACGCAAAGCACACCTTACAGAAAACCATTTCATAAATACTGCACGCTTTTCTCTAAAATTTTGAATTCATACTAAGGAATATAAAAAGATTAAATAATTTCACTTCAATTACATAAATAAATCCATCATCTTATAAAACATTTTTACCATTTCAAAAAAAATTTTTAAACAGCTCTAAAGTCAATAATGATTTCTTTACGAAAACCTCCGTTTTATGTTTGATTACTATAAACACTTCCCACGGGAGACCATCTTCCCGAGACCATAGACCCAACTCTGGACCTGTACAGTACGTCTCCCCTAATGGTAGCCAATGTGTCTCGCTAAACTGAATCAAAATCGGTTCGGGTTTTCTAAACTTATTCAAGTACATACATCCTACAAACAAACAAATTCATTCTTACGCACAATATACACACTCAAACCTGTTTTTGTGCGGTCTTTTTTGTGCGATTAAAAACAACTTTTTAAATGTGTTCCGAAAACTAAATTTTATAGCTATTCGTGAAGTTTTGTGCAATTTTTTTTATGCGGTCCCTATTCCTCGCACAAAAATAGGTTTTAGTGTAAATGGGAAACCGGAAGAGAGAACTTTATGTGAAGTGAGGGAGTGTAAAGGATCTCATAAACTTTGGTAAATTGGGGAAAATGTTTAAAATTGGAAGAACCCATAATACAGTACCCAGGCATTTTTAGACTGCCGAGATTGAAACAATGTTCTTCCACACCCCCAAAGTTTTACTTCTTCTCCCAAAAAATTTGAGCTCAAAACAAAACAAAAAACCGCAAAATTAGGGGGCTGATAGGGCGTAGTTTCATTTACAATTTGGCAACTGAAACAGACACGACTTATTAAAAGACTAACTTTTATTTATTTAAAAGTAAATAACTCAAACATGTGTGTTTAGGTCTTGAAGATTGAGCGTGAAAATATTTTTATGTAAAGTTAATTTTTTGTTTAACTCCATCCATCTCAAAAGAAACATGAAATGTTATGTACATTTCAAATTTGAACTTCCTATTAACTTAATTTACCATTTAGGTCCACGCCCAGCAGACATCTTGAATGACATTTGTAAACACCGAACTTTTTCAATTTCCCCTCCGTTCCTGCTGTCACGAATCTAAGTTCCCGACCTGAGACAAGACCTGTGAGGTGTGGTTCGTTGTCTTATTAACTCCAAGTTCCCCCTTTGGGTGAAAGTCATGATGGCCTTCCACTACAAAATGCACTAATGACCAGTGGAACGACTCGCCACAACATGCAAAGGTTGGTACCCGACATGAGAACGGAACCAAAAAGAAAGTTTGCGAAGACTAAATCATGACACGTTTATGGCTTTCTGAGGTTTTTATGGCTTTGCTACCAGATACACCGCTGTTCACGGGTTTTTAATTTACTCCACCGAAAATCCAAACATTCTTGTTATACTTTATACAAGTATAATTTTTATAAAATGTCAATGACCTTGAAAACGAGATAAACGAATGACATATTTGATTTTAGGCAAATTTCGCTAAAATTCTTCAAAAGCCAAATCAAAATCCGGAACCCAAGACTAGCATCTTGTTAAAAACCCTTCCTTTTTGGGTTTCCCGTGGTTCCCCTACAACCCATTTCATAAATAATGCACACTTCTGTTTAATCAATCTACACAATCCACCCTTTTAACTTGGGTTCATCACGCCTACGAAACAGATGAAGGCTCTTAACTAATCACTCAAACGGTGACAGACTCAGAAGAAAATTTTGACAAACATACTGATAAAGACTATAATGAATTAAAAGATAAATATTTCCAAGAAATAATAAATAAATAAATAAAGACCTAGTGAACAAGATACAGATTTATCTGAGGAAAAAACAAAAACAAATTGTTTGCTATTGTTTCCAAAAAGTAAATAAATTACACCATTAATTTAAATTTCAAAAATTAGTTCATTAATAAGGAGACAATACATAACAGCTTTGTTTCAAAAGTTTTGCACACTATTACATATATTTGGTTTAGTAATCAAAGCAACTATCCCGAAAAACTAATGTCAACAATACATAAATCTACACCTTTAGAGAATTCATTTCATAAACCACACCCACTTAAGAAATTTATTTCATAAATAATGCACACAAATTATGCATTTACTTGTTTTTATTAACAAAAATCTTGTCTTGACCATATTAATTATTTCTTTAGTCGACTAGTAGGCTACTTTGAGCCCCTACAACAAGGACATGAGCATACTGCCAAAATTTGGTTTCATTTGGCTCCCTATGAATTTAAAAACACAGTTCAGGGTATTACAATTACATAAGCCAAGAAAATCTTCTAAGAAAAGTCATCAGAGATGTTTAACTTCATTTTCAGTAATTTACGAAATGATTATTGATGGAAGAACATAACGATGAGTTGTACACGCACCTCCTCAGGACTTCAGATGTCATGAGAAAGATGAGGATAACCTTCGGACATCTAAGCAAAATGGACCCAAGAAGGGTGAGAAACAGGGTGATGTCTTGAAGACAAAGACAACGCCGGCGTGGTTCCTGCAGGGGAAAAAGTCTTGAGAACTGGGAATCACGCAACAAGACCTTAAACAGAGTAACAGGATGAAGAACAAACTGAAGCCCCAGGGTTCTTGCCAAAAACCAGGTTGAAGATGGGTAAAGCGTGGTCCAAGGAGAGGAAAAGAACTCACAGCAACAAGATGAGGGAGTATTGAAGGAGTAGATTCAAAAACTTACTGACAGAGAACATTCCATATTAAACCGTATTTGTCGTCCAAATGATACTGATACTTTTGCCAAATTTGGTCAAAATTTGAGTGAAACCGGCACCTTCTTTCCATACATAATTCACTTCTTCATCCAACTATCATCAATTCTGATCTCTCTCTAGTCAAACCATCAGCCAAAATAACATCAAATATTCAGGAAGATCAAACTCCCACAAGTCCTAGTCGCAAATGAAAATACCACCGGGACACTCATCGAGAGAATCGATAAAGTTAATTAGGACGACAACCAGGGAAACCTTTAAAGAATTCAAACAAAATTTTGCCACCGATGACAGAACAAAAATCTAAAAAAAGAATTTGGAATCCCTGACTTTTACTGTTGACATTGACATTCAAAACAACGCGTTCTATTTTTGTGACCGGTGTGCCCAACCAACTCTAAAACAAAGGAGAGTAGAAAAAGAGAGAGAGAAAGAGGAAGGAAACAAAAAAGAATTTTGTGGTTCAAGGCGATTTCCATTAACACATTTTCCCTTTTTTTTGTTTAAGTATCTCAATATGGTGTACAACAAACTCCAGGAAACAGTTTTTGTTATCTTATCACCAAGCTTAAGACCGTTTTAATTGTGTCAGAACCTAATTTATGAACTTAATAACGCTCTTATTCATCGAATCCAGATTGCCTTGAAACGTATACGAGGATTTTGTTTAGGATATATGTATATAGTATATAAATAGGTTGGCTAAAAATCTTTCCCTTCCGGTTTTTAGAAAAAAATCCAAACGTTTCGTGACAGAGGCCTGACCCTTCTCAATGTGAAACCCTCTGACTGCAGCATTCCTCTCTAAATATCCCCCTTTTCCTGCCTTTTCTTTCCCTTTCCTTCAGACTATGTTGGCTACGTCTGTTGGTAGCTTTCTTAATCGCAACTGCATCATTTTATTCTCCTTTCTACCCACCGTTTCTAGTATCGATCTTGGTCGTGTTGGAAACACCTATCCAAGGGGTGGAAACTGAAATCGTGTCAAATGATTCATTCTCCGACTGATATCACCAGCCTTCTGTCGGGAATAATTGATCAATAAAAATTTATTTAACAGAAACTAAGAACTTAGTTCTGTTTCTTGTTCAGACAACAAAGATTTTTAACTTTGTCGGCGTCCTGTTTGAGATACCCACCGACCACACCCATTTTTATGTCCTCATCGTTTCGATTTTCCAGGACTATCCGCGAGTTATCAATATTTCTGGTATTACTACCCAAGCATCGGATGAATGTGACCGTCACATAACAAAGACACAGGACTTCAAAAGGTTGATCTCAACTGACACTCATAATAATAATCGCCCGATCGCCCGATACGATGATGCTAAACAAATGTTAGACTTTGATTTATTCGAGTCAAGTCAAGACATCGCTAACTTATCAGAGTTAGTTTTGAAATATTAAAACAAAAAATCCAATTTTTATCGAAAAAATGTTTACATAACCGTTTTTCACAAGTCTGCCATATTTATCAACGATTATACAAAATACAATATATATTTCTTTTGTTAGCATAACTCCAAAACGTATAAACAGACTTCTAAATAAATTTGGCACCCGCCATAATTACAACTAAGGAACAAAAATCTTCGGGTCTGTAGTGCTTCCCATCAGCAGTTTAACAACTCAAAGACAACTGACATTTCTAGTTCTAAAATCTATACTAAACACAAATTGAATACTAAAAAATACAATAAAACAGTTTTTACTATTACGAGCTGACAGTGAGACTGCATGAGACAAATAAATCCAATCGATCCAATTTGGAAATTTAAATTTCTCAACAAAATTAAACCAACCGTTGGTCTACAATATTTCCAATCAATGATTTTTGACTAATTAAACAATTATTTAACAATCAACTGACATGACTCATTATAATTCAAAGAATAAATTAAATTTTTAAATTTTAAAGTTACCATGAGTTAAATTCAAGACAAAAAATTGTATGTTGACATCTTGATTGGGTATTGTAATGAATGAGGATGTTCATTTAAGGGATAATAAACCGACGCTTTAATCGACATTTTTATAAAATCTGATATTTAATACAAATATGTGAATAAGAAACAGAATAAGTGTGCATTATTAATGAAATGACATCTTCAAGAGAGCGTACATTGGTTTTAAAATATATTTATTATAAAAGTGTGCGGTACTTTGGAGTATAAAGGTGGCAGTATTTACGAAATGGATTTTTACTAACAGTGTGCAGTACTTTTGAAATGGATTTTGAACAGTGCGCACTACTTTTGAAATGAGCGGTTCGTGAAAGCAACCGATTCTAAAATTAATTTTTAAATTTCAGTTATTCAATTAAATATCATTATTGAAGTGAAGAATAAATTATGTTGATTTCAATTAAATAAAACAAATATTTACGAGGACTGGTTATCTGGTGGTTGACAATGGGCCACTCATTAATCAAAAACTTTACGTCTTGTTTGCGTGGACATTAAAACCTTTTAGAGGAAAAATTATAAAAATGTTTCGACATTTCTCCTACTCCCCAAGAAACGTGGAACCATCAAAAAAAAAAATTTTCAATTATAAAACCATAGGAGGCCTGTGGCTGACTGGTCAAAGTGTCTGCCCATCCTACCATACCTAAGGCTAAAGCCTAACCTCCTCCTTTCACTATCTACCTCAAAGGCTCATGCTCATCCGAAGCCCTCTTCATTCGGTAACAGACCGTTTCAAACCCATCCCTCTTGAGCAGCCTCCGATTTAAGACCAACAACCAACTCCGACAACTCCTCAAGTCAACCTTCAACTCAGGGAGGGCCCATTAGACTACGATTCTTCACGCTTGATGCTCATACAATCGAAAAAAGGTGCCACTTACATTATTCAAAAATAATTCAGAATGTTATGCTTGATGACATTGGTGAGAAATCCCGTCACAAGTCAACTACCTCAAAACGCTGGACTTCTCTTCTCCTCCCCCGCATCCAGTTTTAATATTTCTCTGGTAACCGAAACAGTTTTACATTACATAAACTAACAATCGAGTGCATGTTAACCTTGTGATTCTCAAACGCCAGTTAAATATTTACAAACTCGATTTAATTATTAATTCTCACGAAATCCTCTTCGCTTTCCCATTGTTTCACAAAGCCAGAATCGAGCCACTTAATTAATGTGAGAGACGAATTTTTATAACTAAAACTAAAACGACTTACGCACACTCCGACTTATTAAACATGTTTACATTTCGATTACGTAACCGAGACAGACAAGAGCCTCACTAACTCTTTCAAACAAGTAGCTTCAAATTTCCAAATACCGAAAAGAATCCATCAACTACACCATTCAACATTTTACTGGGCCGTAGAGAAATTAATTCCTGCTGTGTAACCTCTCCCCAAAAAAACATCTTGCGTCAAATTTATGATTATGCTTCCCTAAGCGTCGTCCCTGTCACAGGAATAAAATTATAAATAACGTCAAAGCTCTAACATATTTCAAAAGTATTAACAAATTGCTTTTCCGATGATTCTGAGATATCCCTCAGGCAGTAACATCACCATCGCCACCCTTTCCATGTTACTGTATCTTCTCTTTCTTACAAAAGACTGACACAAATCGAATTGGAAGCCCTAAAACTGAATTTAACCGGATTAGGGTGTTCGAACGCAACCGACACGCAGATTGTTTTTCGATTGGCCGTTTTAAAAATTTATACTCATTCTTCTTTAATCCTATACTTTCCTAACCCCCAGCCCTCCTTGGACTGAATAATTCATCATTTAGAATCCGATTTGGACTCGAAACTACACCTTCACGTACTCTCATAAAACCGATGATTGCTTGAGATAGTTGTCTTTCCGTTCCGCACGATACCAACAACAACATCCAGCTCTAAAAGTTCCTTCCGAAAGAAGAGCCATAAAAACCTTTCCTTTGGGTTATTGTTCCCAACACGAACAGCTAACCGTTGTCATTGGCAACCAGGCACGGAAATCATATACAAACAGACACCACACACACTTACACTACAACGACGACGCGCCCAGAATTTAATTTTTAATGGTCGCCTTTTCAAAAGCAACAATAAATCTTCTCAAGACTCCATTTTGAGTTTGGTGGAATGTTTCGCATTATCCTCAGAATTCAAATAAAAGTCTTAAACATTCTTCAAACTCAGATTAATGCTACCACCAGCTACCATTGTTGGATTCACTTCTTAATCCGTACCTGTCCCTTCGCTTTATAAGTTCATTTCCTATCCAAGGATTCGGAAGGAAGACCGCAAAACCATTTTTCATGCCCACCTTCCAAATTGGATTTTGTTATTAACCCCGGAAAACGATTTCTGCTTGGTTCATGACACCTTTCTACCAAAACACTTCAGAGGGTTCTTCCTTCCAAAAATATACACTCATTTGCTGTCAATTTATACTTCCTATTTAGCGTGTCAGAAAAATTATCCCCCTGAACACTTAACCGTTTATATTATACGTTCTGCACGTGTTCGTCGGGGAGATATCATCTTAAAACAAACACAGCAGGCCTACCAAGAGGAGAGAGAGAGAGAGAGAGAGAGACGACTTCCTTAAACACTTCACAAACCCAACGTGTTTGCGAAACCCAAAATTTCAAAATCCACTCCCACCGAAAACAAATTGGTGCACTTCAATTCAAGGACGAATGAAATTTAACGGATGAACGTATCCAAAGTTAACACTCCCTCTCTAGGAGACCGAATGCCAACTGCAAATAATGAAAGCTTTAGCCAAAACATATGTGCGAAAACAAAATTAAACAAAATAAAACGCTTAATGAGTTGAAATTGCAAACCGCACTAGAATAAAAGACTTCATTACAGTCGAGGGCCCCGAGGGGAACACTTCCTAATGGCCCTAGGCCGGACTTGGCGTCGACATGGAGTAAATCGTTTCCCAGAACTTTATCTCTAATTCTATTTAACGATCCTGAGTTTTAAATTTTTTTCTTACTCATCGCTTCCTTAAACCCAAATTTATAAAAATTCCTTGTACAGTATAATTGAAGAAACCCATTTCGACCAAATTTGACAAACTCCTTAAGTACAATCAAGACAGAAATACTGTCTAGGTCCGAATTGTTATTTCCAAATCAAGCACACAACCGTGTAATTCAAATACGATGACGGATTCAATTACATAAAACCAACTAAATCTTATTGAAAATTTATAAGATAATATATGAGCTCATTGTATCCAAATGAAACGATTTGTCTACTTATAATTCATTAAATTAATTTAATTTGAAGGCTTTGATACAATGAGTGCAATATTAAAGAAATGAATGGCGTGCGAAAGTGCTTAAAACTTTCGAAAGGAGTTTTGCGTATAGTATGCATTACTTCTAAAATTAATCCTCTACGAAAGTGTGCATTACTTTTGAAACGACATCTACACAAAACCATTCTTACGAATTGGGTTGTACATATAGTGTTTGTTACTTCTGAAATAGATTATTCATGAAAGATTGTATTATTTATGACACTAATCATGCATGAAACTGTGCGATATTTATGAAATCAATTCTGCAAGAGAAGTGTGCATTATTTATGAAAGAAACTGTTAACACAGCTTAAAACACTTTTGACTTAGGGCTTACATCCCGTTTTTCATACTTGACGGTAACAGGATACTGAGGAGGATTTGAACTCACGACTGTAACTCCTATTGTCGAGCTCTATATGCTATATCATTTCAAAAATAATGCACACTTTGTTATAAAATTAGCTCGAATATTCTGAACACCCCTGGTAAGAATTTCTTTTATAAATTTTGCACACGTTCAACAATACGTCATTTCAAAAGTATTGCACACTTCTAGCAAGAATTTATTTACAGTCGGGTACTACACTACACCATGGGCCTCTCGCATAACACATCTGAAATAAGAAGAAACAATCACTTAACCAATCAGCCAGGGGTGTCTAAAATTGTAAAATGAACACAACACAACTGTTGACGGAAAACATCCCAAATTTAGACAAACAAACCGAGAGACAATATTTGTTTACAAATCAAACCAAAAAATTCTCCGATTTAAACAAAATTCCAGGCAACGTCCGGAACATTCTCCAGTTACCCACAAAAGTCTGACAAAACCAACAGACGCACCTTGACTCCACCAACCAAAAGAAAATTTCTTCAACTCTTCACACCACTACGAAGGAAAACTAAAAATCCCTCCAAAGCAGATTACCTATTCTCATTTCCCTAACAAATTCTAAAGTAATTTACTTCCTCCAGTTTTTCCACCAACCCTCAACCCCCAGCTCTAAGGGGAAAAACCAAAATTAAAATTTCATAAAACAACACACCGAAGGCCATAACACCGTTAAAAAGGGAGAAACGTGTATCCAAGAAAATTGCTCCGAACCCAGTCTTTGGGGTAATCTTCCGAGCGATTCGAAAACGAAAAAAAATTTTTTGAACCCAAAGGCGCTATCCCATGACGAAATCCTAATCTCACATATGTGGCATAATTTTTTTGGTCCCAACTATATTTCAAAATCGAAAAAGCATCACGGAAATAAATTTATCATAAGTGTAGAACGACTTTGGAGGAGAAGGGAGGGTGTTCATTTGATTTTAAGACAAGTTTGGATTTAATTTCTGTTTAGGACCGCTCAGACTTTTGTGGAGGCAAACAAATCGAAAGCCTTTAAAGTGATATAATTAGAACTTAAGTCATGATCGTCTCTCGAAACATCTGCCAATAGCAATCCGCTAATCCTAAATTTCATTCCCTTTAAAGGCCCTCCTCCATTTTTATACAAACACACAAATGACACGACTATCATACAAAATACGAGGAAAACCATTAGTCAGTACGACTTAGGCGAATGTCTTTCGACTTCCCATCACAAAGCCAACTTTTGCCCGAAACATCATCCAATTTATACAAACGCGTGCTCTCGACTTTGAACAAAAATTTTCTTGGCCCAACTTCAACTATTCACTAAATTGAACATCAATAAGAGGACAAAAATTTTCTTTTTCGTAGAATCCAAAGAGAGAATTTTAATTTTAGAAGCCAAATAACGACGACGGCCAGGCCATGGCATTCCCTCTACCATGTGAAATATCCATCGTAAGCGAGCTTTGGCTTCTCTTCTTTACCATTCTTTCCATGTCCTTGGATTAAGTCAACATTACCTCTCACCTAATCCTCCATGTCCATAAAAGGACGTTTATGACTTTGCCCGGTGTCTACGTGCCAGCATGAACCGATGTCAACCGAATTTGGCACAAACACATTAATTACGATTAAAGTACGAACACAGTCCACGTCTTTAATAACTGTCACCTCGGTGATTAAACATAAAACAATATTATTAATAAATAAATAAGAATATGATGGTAGGAATTCGTGTTATGAATACGAACAAACCACCAAAAATAGGTGTGCATTACTTATGAAATGAGTTGCTCATCAAAACTGTAAATTACTCATCCAACCGTGAATTCTATAAGCAAACATTCTCCAACAAAGGAGTGCAATACCTACGAAATCAACTATTCACAAAAGTGTGCATTATTTATGAAACTAATCCTCCAAAAACGTGAGCGATATTTATTAAATGAATACTCCGTGAAAGTGTGCAAGACTTATGAAATAAATTCTTCGGAAAAGTGTGCAATATTTTTGAAATAAACCCTCCAACACATAAAAGGCTAGCATAACATTATAAAATAAGTTTGTAATTTCAGTTTATTTAAAAAATGAGTTCTATATTAAACTGTGCAATATTTATGAAACTAAATCCGTGTAAAAGTGTGCAATACTTTTGACATAAATCGTATAAATTATCAACTCTCTTTGGCAAGAATTTATTCCACAAACATCTCAGGTGTCTACAAAAATTGTTAATTAATAATTAAATCAATTTTCACAAACATCTCCTTTCATAAATATTGCACACTGGGATGTCCAAGGTGTAACTGTCAAAAAGGTCAAGCCCCTGATTGGGAACTAAAGGTCGTCAACTTTTGGCCCTTCCCAACATCCTGATTACACTCAAGGGTGTCACAAAACAGGATTAAAACTCAAATTACAACTCAACTCTATTCATAAATATTGCACATATATATGGAATTAATAAATAATTCATTATTTATTGATTTCATTAAAAGCGCAGAACATTTTCTATAAAAGCTTTCATTTCATAAATAATGCACAGTCTCATGACGGATTCACTGCACAGGTAATAAACACTTGTGACAAGATCTTTATTTCTGTATTATTTTTATTTCTTCGGAAAACTTATTTCATAAATAATGCACACCTATCCAACATATATAACAACTTCCTCAGGTTTTGGAAGATTTTCATTTCCTTCTCCTCTTATCGCACTCCTCCGATATATATTAAAATTTACATTATTGCAATATAGCGAAGAATTCACACTCGATATTTATTTATTATTAACGTATTTTTTTATTTATTAATTTCATAATTAGAACACATTATCAATAAAGCTTTCATTTCATAAATAATGCACACCGATCCAATCACTAATCTTAAACCTTGCTAAATATATAGGACAACAACAACTATAAGACAACCAATAACAACTTTCTCAGGTTTCGAAAGGTTTTCACCTCACGTAAATCTCTGATAAATTTTAATATTAATATAAACAATATTGCAATATATTTTATTTATTATAAACGCAGTCCTTATTTATTGCTTTTATTAAAAGAGCAGAACATTTTTCTACAAAACTTTCATTTCATAAACAATGCACAGTTACATGAAAGATCAGTTGCGCAGGTAATAAGGTTTTGACTTATTTACTTGCCTCAAAAAATCCATTTCAAAATTAATGCACACTTATTACCGATCCAATCACTACTCTTAAATCTTGTTCAATACAAATACCAACTCTTTCGAGCTGAGAGAGTTTTATCCTCTCACACTCACCTCCTCATTCCCCCGAACTCCTTTCGTATATTATAAGATTATCATCATCGCAATTTAGTGAGAATTTCTTTTTACGGTACAAAGCAATAAAACTTTTAATCCAATAAAATAAATAACAAATAAATAGCGGTTAATCTTCCACTCAGCAATAAAAACAAATGTTAATAACAATCCTTAATAAAAAATAATTTTTCCCTTTCAAGAGCACCGTCATATAAGGCAATCCTCCGGGGGCCCAAGTCAAGCGGGCTTTTAAAAACTTGAAGGCAACAAAAAAAAGATGATGACTTCTGTTAATCCATTAGATACTGAAAGACGATAATTACAAAATCTTATTCATCTTTGCAACCACTCGAACGACATTAGAGACCTGGTGCATAAAAACAAAACAACTCTAAGACCACCTAACAACCAGACAACCAAAACGTAACACATCCGTTCATCCAAACCAGGTTTAAGTTTGGTCCTAAATTCGCATTTAACATCACCCTTGAGACTCCAAAAATGTGTCACGCCCTGGGTCACGGGATATTGAATCACCGAACAACAATGAGTTTATCGAAAACGAGATAAAACAGCATCCGTTTCGACTCATTTCCCCACTTGGACGGATAGCCCAAACCGATTTTTAGGTCAGAGTCTGAAGTTACTGCCAAGACGGACTGATAACTTTTCTGGGTTTCTATGTTAACCGATTTATGACTGAAGATGAAAGAATGGATGGACGCGAATATCGCCTCGTGTCTTCCATTCGACCTTATTTGACTCTCCTAACCGATGCATTAGACATGATCTAATGTCAAGATCGTTACAAAGACATAACACGTGAGAAACCTTAGGTCACTAATTACTCTTCTACTACTTAACGTGGGAAACGAGTGTTGAAAGTTATTTTCAATAAGAAAGTGCGATTCTTCCTCGTTTATTTTGGCAAACGTTACTGTCTCGCCACTGCCTTCCATGACTTTTCATTCCATTGTTACAACTGAATCTCTAACCTTTTCAACTTTCAAAATAAAAACTAACAATGGCATTGTGATAAAAATTTACGTAGGCTTTAGGACCACTTCAAGCAAGACCAGAAAATCAAAATTACCGTCTTTGTGTGTTATTCTTTCGAAAGACTTCTTTTCTCCGGTCCACAAAACCCGCTCTTCCTCGTAACATTCAACGCACACATTCTCACGATTCGTAATCAATTAGGCTCAAACAAAAGCGACCAAAAACCCGAAACACCAAACAAAAACCTATCTTCCTCGTCTCCTAAGTATAAATCTCACCTTAATCCAAGCATAGAAATATTTTACCGGTGACTCATTATTAAAAAATAAATAAATAAGCTCATCCGAATCGCGAAGCCTAACCCAAACGCAACCACGAGCACATAAAAACTCGTCAGTGATTAAAGCCTAAGAAGCCGATGTTTCGATATATGACATTTAGCAAACGATAAATTTAATGTTCGACAACTGGAATTGATATTCAACGAACAAAAAAAAAATTAAAAGCCGGTCAAGACTGCAAAAGAACAAAATGGTGTCCTGCACGTGTCTGATCCACCCATTTATTAATGCCAATAAAAAAATCAAACCGATTCAAATTTAATCGATTAAAATTTTAATTTGGTCATGGAACATCGGGACTGTTCTCCTGCGAACAGGTATTTTCAAAAAGAGTTTTGCATCTCGAGAAAAATTATGGTTGTTGCAATTATTGTTTCGATTGAATTTAATTTTTAAGGCTTTGGTGCAGTAAAATGTGCAGTATTTAAGAAACCAATGGTATGATACTTTCGTAACGAGTTTTGCTTGAAAGTGTGCATTACTTTTGAAATGACTCCTCCTCATGAGACAGGTTGTACATGATAGTGTGCCTGCAACATCTATATAGCAATTTGAAACTAATCTTTGCGTTGAATTGCACTTAAAAGTGAAAACTGTGTGTGAAATTAGTTCCTCAAGAATTCTGCGCATTATTTATGAAATAGAAACTTCAGCAAATACTGCAATATTTACGACATGAACTCTGCACGAAAGTGTGCATTATTTATGAAATAAATCCGATGTTTTGAAGCGCACTTGAAACTGTGGGCTGTGTGTGAAATTAAAACATCGCGAAAGTTTGTGGAGTTTAAAAGTCCACTTTTAAAAAAATGAATCCCTTCTGAAAGACTGCACAATTTATTAAATGAATATCCCATGAAAGTGTGCATCACTTACGAAATTAATTCACCATCAAACACTATGCATTATTTATGAAATTAATCCCACATCAAAGTGTGCATTAATAATGAAACGCAGTTTTATGTTCCAAAGGGCGAACTGACTATTTATTTTAAAAATCTCAAGAAAGTGTGCATTATTTATGAAAAACGATGCACTATTTAAGAAATGAATCCCATGAAAGTGTGCATAACTTATGAAATGAATTTCCCCCATAAAAGTGAACATTTGTATCATTAGCATGTGGATCGGAAAGCAATATCGGTTATATGCTACCCTAAGAGTGATAAATTGAGACCAATATATACAATTCCCAGGGATTATTTATAATCACCAACCTATAACGTGGAAATTGAGAAAAATTTGCTAATATTACGAGTTGAATATTTTATACACTAGCCGGTAAATGTGATAAATACACATTAATCTGTCACATTTACCAAGCTCGGCCGCTGATTATGAATAATCGTCGGAAATGACATATAGTCGCCTGGTTCATCACTTTTACCGCTACGAATTTTAGTTGTTACGCGCAAAACCTACATTACATGCTATCATTAACAGGTACTTACAACGGTGCCCAGTCTTGTTTCAGTTTATAAAAATATAACAATACTAATACACAACACAGCCAACACACAATCTCTTCCATCTCCATAGATAAGGAAACAAAACACCGCTAACACAAAAATGAATTTAAGCCGACAAAGGAAGGAGACCAAAACTATTTCAACAGCCATCAACACAATTAAAAAGGTTTCGGCTTATCGGAACCAAACGACTCAAGAACGCCAAATGGTATTCGGTCAAAGGAAGACGTTCATTCCATTTAGAAAAACAACGCAAAGCAACAAACTACACTCACATCTAAGCAAACACTTTCAAAAAACAAAACAAAAAGCGATGCAAGCTTATGCGTCAGCTGTGTAGATCGTAAAAAACGAAATATGTTCCGACTTGCTTATATTTTTTGGTAGCGTTTTATGCCCCAAAGGGAAAAAGTTAATGCGATTCATTAACAACAGTTCAATTCAACAACCCACGAAATAAAACATCGCCTACTCAAAACAACGTTTCCAAAACTCTTTTCCATTTTTAGACTATGAGCACAATAGGCCTAGCCCTCCTCTTTCTATGCTTCTAACCACCAAATTTATTTTAAAAAAGGAAACTCGCATGATTTATCACTTTTACCGCGACACATTAATATATTAAATGCGCAGAAAATAAGAAATATATATTTATGAAATGAAACCTCCAGACATCTGTGCGATACTTGGGACATAGATCCTCCAACAAACTGTGCAATATTTATGAAATCCTCAATGAAAGTGTGCAGTATGTATGAAATGAATCCCCTAAGATAGCATGAAATACTTGTGAATTGGATCCTCCAACAAAGTGTGCAACATTTTTGAAAGAAATTCTCAAGGAAGTGTGCAATATTTATGAAATGAATACTACACGAAATTGTGCAATATTTATGAAAGAAATCCTCAAGGAAACTGTTATACATTTATGAAAGGAACCCACCAAGAAAGTGTGCAATATTTATAAAAGAAATCCTCCAGAAATTTACGAACACTTGTGAAATGAAACCCCCAGGAAAGTGTGCAATATTTATGAAACCTCCCTCTCCCAATCTCAACACAAGGCGACAAGTTTGAATGAAAATATTATAGAAACAAACTTATCACGATACATTTTTGTGACCCAACTACACACAGTTCACTACCATTCGCACAAGTAAACAATCCTAAAAGACAACGATCATTGTTTACCATCAACCCTAAGTTCTTCTAGAAACAAAGGAAAGCCTTCCTGTAAAGTGAGAAATCAAGATCATAAAACTAATTAGGCAGTATTCAAAGAGGTTTCATCACTTAAAACCACTTCGTGAAGAATACTGGCAAAATTAAAAGGAAAACAAATCCGAAACAAAGGAAGAAAACAAAAAGAAGATAATGGAAGACGAAAAACAAAAAAAGAAAAACGAGATCAATTCAAGACCACCAGTCTTTCAAAATCTGGTTGAAAAACCAAAGCAGTAATTACTGAGACAGTTGAAAGCATACAAAAACATTCAAAAGTAATGTTTATCCCAGTCAAGTGGCAGATGGCACCATCCCCAGCATCACCACCACCACCACCACCGCTACCAACAAAACCTACAAATCACTAGAATGAATCAGATGAGGGCCATGAATGAAGGGTAGTTCTTCACTACGAAAACCTAAACGACTCTTCTACTTAATCCACCATTGCGTCACACTTCAATTACGAAACGTATTCCGGTTCCTTTGTGCACCTTCCTGCACCTTCTTTATAATTTCACACCGGATGGAACTCTCCTATCCATCTCTTCTAAAACGTTACCGA
Source organism: Columbicola columbae (assembly GCA_016920875.1). Taxonomy (NCBI): domain Eukaryota; kingdom Metazoa; phylum Arthropoda; class Insecta; order Psocodea; family Philopteridae; genus Columbicola; species Columbicola columbae. The sequence continues at coordinate 13,984,732 of JADMLL010000005.1, forward strand.
CGAGAGATTTGACTTTGTTTACACAACACAAAGACAGTGAGCTCTGAGATTTTCGTAGGTGTTACAGTTAGTGTTAGTAACATTAAACTTTTGGCTATTACACCGCTCGAGTCAAATTTTTGCTTGCATACGAATATTTTCTTTTAGCTTGCACACATCTTTCTCTTTCTTTTCCAGCTAAAGGTGTCCTCCGTGGAAATAAATTTGATCCCGACTTTAAGCTTTAAATTAATTCTCCAAGTGTGCAATAATTATGAAATGAACACTTCGTGATAATGTGCAATATATAATTTTAATCCTTCAGGAAAGTGTGCAATATTTACGGAATGAATCTTTCACTAAAGTGTGCAATACTTATGAAAGAAAGGTAGTGTGCAATATTTATGAAACAAAACCCCGAAAGATAGTGTGAAACCAATCTCTAACGATTGTGTACAATACTTGTGAAACGAATCCCCCAAAATATTGGACAATATAAGTGAAATGAATTCTGCATAAAAGTGTGCAACATTTATGAAATGAATCTTCCACAAAAGTGTGCAATATTTATGAAGTGGTTTAGAAACAATCTTAATATAATAAATTCGGCCTCAAGTCAAACCCATAAATATTGATCCTCGAGGATCAAGTTCACAAATATTGCACACTTTCTTGAACTGATCATTTCATAAATATTGCACATTTTCATTGTAAGTTCATCTCACAAATAAATTCTAAAAGCTAAAACTCCAATTCAATCCAGTGAGGGAGGGTGTCTTCAACTGAAAAAGGCAAAACGTCTGGGTACACTAAAACAAAATTGTCCCACCCAACCAAAAATTTGATTTCAGCGGCGTAACACCAAAAAAACTTGAATCACTACGAAACAAATTTTAAATTAACCGTGTTCAAAAACTACAAAACTTTAATCACAACCATACAATGACTCCTCGACCACCGATTTGATGTCCATGTCCAACTGTCATTTTCAATTAAGTTCAAATTCTTGACTATTTGCACATCTTGCTTACATCAAAAACTTTTATCTCTTAAAAGCAAAATAAATAAATTATTAAAATGACCAGGAAAAAAAAATAATGAAAAGCAAAGACAGGTGCAAGGAAACGTGTTTCTGACGCTGACAGACGTGCGACACATGTGGGGCTAAATTTTTCTCTTCGTATTTACATCCAACAAACGGAATTTACGATGACAGGGCTTTGAGACAAGAAAAATATCGAATTCTAACTCATCCATCGGAACAAATTACGAAAATTGTTTTTTGGCTTTTGGCTAACAAAACAATGGTCGCCCTCTCACGCGTCGAACCAAATTTCAAATTTGTTACCGTCCGCTAATTCTAAACCAAATCATTTAAGTCGCAATTAGTACCGATGATTATTATAAAAGAAATAATCGCGACATTAATAAAATAAATCCGGGGAAAACTTCAGGGGGGAATCCTCCTTAATAATGTTTCCCAAAACCTAAATTAAGCCGCCATCTTTTATTTGCTGTCGAAAATCAAATTTCATTCAATCGAATAAATTGAAATCATTTCAAGGTCACGCAATCAACACATCATTCAACCAATTAATTTTGTTTATATTTAGTTAATCCAAAGTCTAATGGAAGACAGTCATTCATACGATATTTACTTTTAAATTTGGGAAACGGATTTGTGTCAAAGTTTCGAAAAAGGCCTCCGAGATGCATACACAAAACCAAACTTCCTCACCCAACCCCCGTCCGAGAACAAAAATAAACAAAAATTACTCGAACACAAAGCCGACAAATACCAGAAAATGTCACGGGAGCACAAAACACAGGAAAATCTAATTTATCAACACAAAAGTCATTAGAAAGGTCAAAGGTCAATCGTGGCAATTTCCAATAGGTCAAAAACATAACGAAGACAAAGAAAAACCAAAACGACCCAACGGGGAGATGGGGGGGGGATTTGATTTTTGATCATTTCCACTTGAATGTAGACACCGAAATAACTTTCGAATCGAAAGACTTAGAAAACCAAAAATCAAGATTTTCAAAAGTGACGCGCTTCCTTTCTCAAAGGGTGTGATGGCCGAATCATGTTTGACGTCACAACTGTCCCATTTACAAGGAGGAAGTAATCTCACCGGTGTCAGGGGTGTGTTTCAAGTTCGTGTCATAAAAAAAGACATAAGGTATTCAAGGACGTTACCTACGTACCTACTGTACACGAAACCGGTGTAAAAATCACTCATTCGAGGTGCACGTTGTAAACCGTCCATTTTGAAACTGATCTAAGTATACTCTCTTATTTTAATAACATCACGTAATTAAAAAATAAACAAAGAATAATTACTTTTATTTCCTTGCCATCATTTGTAAATAAAATTGGATTAATACAACAATTAGTTCATCTTAATTACTGACTAATTATCAAAGTGATATAAGTCCATTTGAGACCCCCCAAAAGTATATGTTACTTTAGTCAAACCCTCTTAACCCTTTTGGTGCATATTTCAAAAATGAATTTGGTTACGGTAAAAGCGATAAATCATGCGAGTTTATATAATTCCCTCCGATTATTCATAATCACCACCTCAGCTCGGTTAATGTGACAATTTACTAAACAATTATCACATTTACCGGCTAGTTTATAAAATTTCTAATTAATAATCCGATCAAACCTTTATTAAAATCCCCATTAAAAGCTGGAGATTTTATAAACTAGCCATTAAATGTGATAAATATTATAAATACATATCACGAAGGTTAGATATATGTTTATAAATGGTGAATCTGACAAATATATTTATAACTCCCGGCAATTATTTATAATCACCCACTAAGCTTGGTAAATGTGACAAATTGAGTATTTATCGCATTCTCCAGTTAGTTTATAAAATCTCCAACTCGTCATTTGAGCAAACTTTTGTTATATTTCCCATGACCTAGAAATGTTACATTTCATAAACTAGCCACCAGTAAAAGTGATAAATTAGTCGAGTAGACCTAAATATAATTCCCGGATTATCCATCATCACCAAGATTGGTTAATGCAACAAATTACTGAGTATTTATCACATTTACCAGACAGTTTATAAAATCTCTAACTCTAAGTTATTATTGCTAAGATTACGAGTTAAATATTGTATAAACCATCCGGTAAATGTGATAAAAATTCAGTAATTTGTCACATTTACCAAGCTTTGGTGATTATGAATAATCGTCGGAAAATATGTATAGATTCGCCTGATTTATCACTTTCACCATAACATATATTTGATGTAACATACAGAACCAGCATTATTTTTCGGTAATACCTAATACTTGCTCTGTTGTAACTGATACAAATTTCTCTCTCACATGGACCACAAAGAAAATGTCATCGATTTCGATTATTTAACAGTTGCGCGAACTTTATGTGAAACTGGCTAAAGACATGCATGACGTTCTCGTACGTCAAGAGCACCCAAAGGGCTCAAAGTCATTACCATAACTAAATCACTTATTAATATAAATTCCAACTTTCCATAAATCCTTGCTAATTAATAAACTGACTCATGAAAACATTTTTAAAAAATGGACTCAAATCATTTTCAAGACAGGCCATCATTTAATACCCAGAATATTCTGATGACGATGAAGGTGGTGTAACTCCACAGGGACCTCTGCTTTCGTTAAACTCGTTCATTTACATAATTAATTATTGACAAAATTAGTATAAACATTGCTCGACTTGACATAATTCATGTAAATTTCAATCGACCGATATATATTTTTTAAAAAAATTTTATATTCTCTCTAAACAACACAAAAATGGACTTGCACCACTTTCAAAATAAACGGTCTATGCGTCGCAGGTGAGACCCAACATTTCATTCACCGAGGTTTATTGCTGGTGTAGGCGCTCTTCGAGAGAAACATTTTTAATTGTAGTGTGTGGGTTTTATAATTTCGAACGCAACTAAAACTTTTATTTTCTCACAATGGCCATCCAAAAAAAGAACAAAACCCATCAAGTCGGCAAATATATTTTTATTATCTACATCTTTTGCAATCCACCCAGACCGATTTTAAAAGACTCTTTAAGCTCTTTAACATTTATTTACTTCTTAATCCTAGATCAGAGCCTTATTTTAACTTCCTGACTACTTTTTCGTGTGTATACTAACTCTCCCAACCTCAGTTCCTCTTCAATCTATCTTAATACTAACTCTCACGACTAGTTACACGCTATTTTTAACATTTTCGGTATAACTGCTTTTATTGTATTTGCGAACTTGTTATTAATACTAACTGCTCTCGCCCTGTAAACAGTGAATTCTTGTATATATTAGATAAGAGGTGTCAAACTCTTGGACCGAGATGAACATATTCGATAATATATTTGACGCAAAGTAAAAATAAAAGTGAATTAGAAACAAAACCAAAGTATAAAATTATAATATACTTTATTTATAAACTATACGGATGTTTATTACAATATAATATTCAAAATAAAAATATATGTTTCTATGAACACTGATTTTTTGAGGCTCACCTAAGGTTAAGCACTGTACTATAATGTTATATCAGGTTTAAACAAGCTGGCGCGAATTTGGCTCACTTTTTAGGACTGTTAGTACTATAACTTAGGATATGTTTACTGAATTAGAAAATGGTCTAAGACCAATATTCACTGCCACTGATAAAGTTGGTTTAGGCTAATTTACTGTAAGAAAACTAGGCGGTGTTGAATGTGGTGGATGAAAAAAACTAAACTGACCCAACTAACAATGTGGTAACACAATTTTACCACCCCTAACTGTCTACTGTTACGCTATTGAACTCTAATCAAGCACTCTACATTATTGCTATCTATCAATTGTCGAACGCGCTCTCATTTTGTGCGGGTTATATGGCACCAGTGGCTAAAGATGACCCAAGGCAACCTTGTAATTCCGGGCCTATTTTTCAGTCTTCACTCATACTTAAGAAATACAAACCCTAATTTTGGGGCCCCCAAAAATTATGGGCTCTAGGTTGCTTAAACCTTGTCCAGAAGAGGTGTAAAATTGTAGAATTGTTGAGTGAAGCCACAGTTTCTATATACCTTATGCAGAAGAAGGCTGAAGAAATTTCCAGACTAGCAAAATGACAGTTCGAGCCCTTTCACACCTTCTATTATACCCAAAAAACAAACAAAATGATGTAATGATACATATTTTGCAATTCAACTTTCCTGTATATTAAACAAAAAACAAAAGTCCTCTCCAAACCCTCTTATCCAAATTCATTCCACAATCATTTGAATTATGTACATCAAAAACCAGTTTTAAGCAAAAATTAAGTCATTCATACTTGAGCATATCATTATGGCAAATTTCACACCTCAACGTAAACACATCTCAAGGTGGCAGACACTCAGACATTTCAATTCCAGTCCTCACTTAATTAATTCTGGAAAAATTCCATTTAAGGAAATAAAAGAATTTAAAAATAAACATTTCTAAATAAAACCTCAGGATCAATAACAAAACAATAGTGGTTTCCTTAAAGAAAGGATTATGTGAGGAGAATTAATTATCTGAGGGCATACCTCACTATAAACTCCTCCAAACATAAACAAAAGTTCCAACGACTAAATCCAACTTGATGGTAAACAAAAAAATGAGAGATGATTCAGTTTTAAAAATCCTTTCAAATGACTATGATGTAATCGATGGTACAATTCATGGGCATATTTTTAATTAATTACTTCAAATCAATGATGTAATTTCCGAGCAGTCAGCTATGTGTTTTATCAGAATTTCTGTCATGTCATTATCATTATTTTTAGCCCGATTGGAAAATGAGGGATTAACATGTTTATAAATTATGCAGTTTGATCAGGGAAGACTTGTTCAATGACCTGAACCAAATAAATAATTTAGCCAACAATCCCAAAAATTCAAATTATCAATACCCAGCCTTGAAACTCATACATAACTCAACATGAACACTAATTAAAATAAAAATGTGACAATCCCTTAGCACAAGCCTCTCCACTAACCAATATCATATTTATTAATAGCTAGAAAGCTTTCTACTTCCAAGAATCTCCAAACACTACACTCCAATAATCATTTCGTTGTTAATTAATTGACTGTACTAATAACAATAAACGAGTAACAGAAATCAAAGCACAGACCAATGGAAACAAGGTAAGCTTAAGATGGTTTAGACTTTTTAGATCTTGGAAACTAGAAAGTATCGATCGATGAACACGTTCCCGGCATATTCATAAATATAAATTATACTTGATAAACTTCACCACACATAATTGAGACTTCAACCTGCCCCTACAATGTAATTTGAGACAACAATGAATTTCACTTAACAACTACAACCACCCTCTAAAAAGTATTATAAGCATTATTCGGCAAGCGATCGAATGCACATCCTTATTTAGATTTGTTACCGAATTTGAATATTTGGTTTCTTAAAGCACTCACAACACCGTCACAACAGTCCCTAATCAAGGATGTGTTTTTCAAAATCAGCAGTTTTGCAGTATAAAAAAAAATTTCTTGTATTGAATTATGGAAAGGGTGGGTAACCCCAGCTCCCACTTGGCGCAGTCGTTCCTCATATCAATACATTTTTATAATTTTACTGATTTGAGGAGGTTAACAAGTAAACGGCTTCTTCAAAATCAATTTTCAAACATGAAATTAAGCAAAACCAATACGACCGATAAGTATAAACAGAAAACAATAAAACTTTCAGGACCACATGTGAATTTATTGATTTTTGCAACACTATCTCGTTGAACTGTTCTTAACTAAAATAAAATTAATTTCGTAAATAAACAATTCCCTGCAATTTTAGCTGAAGGTTATAATATAAACCCTCCATCCCCTTCCAAATAATTCCGGTGTAATCTCTAAAGTACATTAGGGAAAAAAAATTTTTTTTTTCCTTACCTGCAATCACAGTATCACTAAGATCATATTTTCCCCCGGTCTTCGGAAAATCCTTTAGCTTTCTTCCACTTAATTTTAATTCACCGCTTAAATGAGCTTCTTCTAATATTCGTTCTAATGATTTTGTAAGCTGGTTTTGTAAATGCCCGTTCATATTCGAGACGGACAACACCTTAGCCATCGCTCACATCTCGTCTACTGAATTGTGTGCACTACAAGAAACCTCTTTCGTGAAATTACTTATATCGTTCCAGACCGCCAACTTAACATATCTCGAAATGAAATTTTCGACTTGTTGCCAATAATTCATCATTTTTTTTGTTATTAAATTTAAATTGATATTTTTCATTAACAGTTCTTTAAAATGTAAATTTCCTAAAAGGTAAATCATTCCGGAATGATTTGATTGAAATTTTTGGGTGGGCAGGTTCTTTATAAAAGTTTTGTGTAAACTTTTGACGTTTGCTCGTGATGAGGTTGGCTATCCCAGTTTTTCACCAAATGTTCTCTTTTGTCGTTTCAATAAAGTTTGAATACAAAATCCACGAGTGTTCATTTAAACACCCTGTTCTTTTTAACTCATTATGTTCTAATTTGTCACTTGAAGATAATTAATAGTTACCAAACCATGGGGTTTTTCGCATCTAGTTCACCGTTTGATACTGACGTGGGTAAGTAAAAATATTGAAGTCTTATGATTAGTCATTTCTTCGACAAACAAGTTATTACAACTTCGCTTAAGGTGACAAAAATAATTTTTAATCAAGTCGTTAACTTCATCTAAACAGGCTCCTTTTGAACTGTTAATGATATAAAAAACTTTAAGAACTGACTAAACGAAGGGTTCTCAGGGTTATATTTTCGACAAACTAGAGTTTGTTGAACTACGTTAACATTTGAAATTTCTAGGCCTAATTTCTATTATTAATCAGGTATTTTGGTCAATTATGTTGTTCCGTGTTGTTTGGCTGGCCATAAACACAGTTAATTAAGTAAAATATGATTTTTTTGAAGGTTCCTTTCTCATCTAGTATTATATAAGTGAGTTTGGATTAGCCTACGTTCTCCTAGGCCTATTAGATATTTTTGAAACTGTATTGATTTAATTTTATCTGACTAATTATCAGTCACATTAGTATTATGAATCATTTCAAGAGGATTCAGACAATTTTTGAAGAAATTCAACAATGTTTATCATTGCACCACATTTCCACATGATAATGTTGAGATTTAATAGTCGGAAATGTGTCCTTTGAAATGTCATTTTGAGTAGGTTTTGGGCTTTGTGAGTTTAGGGTTTGTTTCATGACAAAAGTTTGATATTGCATGTTATTACAATTATTGCTGGGGAGAGAAAAATTGATAAAAAACAACAGAGTTGGACAATGTGTCAGATACCAGAAACCAATTATCGTCTTAATAATTTTTTCTCATTATTTGACGAAGTGTAAATTTTATTTTGCTTTACAAATTTATGTGGTGGTTTTAATCCCACTTTTGATCCTTTTTTTGGGTATAACAGAATGCAAGAGTAGGATTTGAACTCACAACCATTTGCATCCATGTCAGGAACTTTAACCACTACACCACTCATCCCTGTTGCTTTACAAATTTATGAATATTAAAATAAAGTTGTCATAATTTATTTTCAGAACATGCAACTGATGAGAAAAATACAACTGAAGAATGGGGAAAAATATTGGACATTTGTGATAGAGTTGGTAATTCTTCCCAAAATGCGAAAGATTGCTTATCATCAATTTTACGTAGACTGAAACATCAAGATCCACATGTTGGCCTACAGGCTGTCACTGTAAGTTAATCATATAAATTTGGTGGTGGTTTTAATTCTGTTTCTCACCCTTAATTTTTGGGTATAACAAGAGGAGGATTCAAACTCACAACAATTTACATTCAAGTCAGGAACTACACTACTCCTCCCACATTAATCATATATATTTATCAGATTTTCTCTATTATTATTATTAATGTATTCTGTTCTGGGGCATAACAATTTTCAATTATTAATAAGTTCAGGCAAAGGGGAAAATACACTGAGACATAAAGAACATGAAGATAAAATGTACAAACTAAGAAAATAAACATTATTTTTTAATTTCCTGGGGCTATAGATTTGAGGAGACTTCTTCTGTCCTGTTTTGATCCAAGTTTATTTAAATACCCCACAACTTCTCCAGCTTACTCATATTTTTACATTTTAAGGCATACAGCCATCCCCACTCTGTGATCCCAATTCTCAGTTCTTTTATTTTCTTCGCAAGTTCCTCACATCCTCCCATGACGTCCCATCATTTAATTTATTAAATTATAATTTATAGCATTATGTCCAATTTTAAGTTACTACATAGTATATTGATTTAGCCCATTTCTACAAGAATTATATATTATATTTGTAGCATCAATATTACTGAAATAAAATTGATCCAGGTGCTACCTGACACTATCTTTTTATGACCACTAAAGTTAATCGTCACTTTTTTTCCAGTTATTAGGGGCATGTGTAAATAATTGTGGCTTAACATTCCATCTTGAAGTAGCATCAAGGGATTTCGAGAATGAATTTAAAAAAATAATTAATAAGTGTCACCCAACAGTGGCTGAAAGGCTATTATCACTTATTAAAAGTTGGGCAGAGGGAGATTTCAAAACAGATCCCCAACTCAGTCTTATACCATCACTTTATGCAAAATTAAAGCAAGAAGGTTTCAAATTTCCAGAATCAAATAAGGTAAATTCAGGCTATCTTATTAATGTCTCAAGTTTTTTTTTTAAATTTTGTTTTTCAACTGTTAAAAAAAATTTTTTTTTTTTTAATTTATCTAGAGTCCAAGAAGTAGTAACTTGCCCAAGGATCCAAATGCTGTAGACAGTCAAAAAGAATTTGATGATATAGCTAAAGGTGAGTTGTTATCTTTCTGCGAGTGCTGAAATTTTTGCTGAGAAATGAAAATAGCATTAATGAAATCATTCTCTCTTTGTAGCAATAGAATTATCTCTCAAAGATGTTTCTTTACAATCAAAGTCAAAAGTTGGTTCCAGTGGGTCCACACTTTATCCTTCAACATCAATCAATACCACTCCAGAAGGAAGGAAAGTTCGTGCTTTATACGATTTTGAAGCTGCTGAAGACAATGAATTAACATTCAAAGCTGGCGAAATAAGTAAGCATTTTGAACCTTCATTAAATTTGTCTTATCAGTATCTTGATTTATTAGCAGAATTGGCTGTAAAAAAAATTTTATAGTTTGAGGATGGCATGTGAGTAAGTCCTAGTTCAAAACATTAGTTGATTGCTAAATGAATTAGTCGCACTAATTAATTTGATATAAGAAGGATGATGAAGTTGAAGCAGTTTTAAAATAGATTTTGTATTTTTGGTTATAGTTGAGTTAATAAAATCCATATATGATTTATTGAAAAGATGTTTAATTGTCATAATTATTTTCTTTCAGTTTATGTTACCGATGACTCTGATCCTAACTGGTGGAAAGGAAATAATAAAACTGGGGAAGGGTTGTTTCCATCCAATTTTGTAACAGCAGATTTGTCTGTAGAACCAGAGCAAACAAGTAAGATAAATTATAAGATGGTTGGTATTTATCCCCCGTGTACCTGTGTTTTTAATGTGTATTGTTGTTTTTATTCCAGAATTAGAAAGTAAAAAAACTGTACAATTTAATGACTCAGTTAAAGTTAAAAAAATTGTCAAAGATCCAGCCGACATAGTTATTGACGAAAGTAAAATGGACCGCTTGCTGCATTACCTTCACGAGGCAGATCCAAGAGACGCAAGTGGAGATCCCCCAGAAATGAGGGAATTAGCTGGTGAGTTGGAAAGGAAATCTCTTGAGAGTTGAAAGAAGAAGTTATGGCTCTAATGGGGGAAAATAATTAATATTTCAGAGGAAGTAAATGCAATGGGTCCTTTAATCGATGCAGAATTAGAAAGAGTGGATAGAAAGCACGCTCAATTGACGCAGCTTAGTTCAGACCTAGTTGAAGCTTTAAATCTTTACCATTCTCTAATGCGTGAGCCATCAGGTGCCGGCCCGTCGTATATTCCAAAATCTGGGAATTACGGATATATACCGCCGTCGCCAAATCAAATGCAGCAACCTCAGGTGTGTGTTCAGTGTAGTGTGTTGTGTTATTATGCAAAAACCCGTCTTACGAAATGCTCGAATGATTTTGATCTAATTGGTCTAATTTTTGTTGATTTAGTTTAATGGAAATAGTGCACCTAATCAAACGTTCGTACCGCCACCATTTCCTGTTATGCCGCCGTTGGCAAATGGTCCACCCGTGGGGCATTACATGCCAGATCCGTCTAGAGGCTATCCTGTAAAGTAAGATCGTGTTTTCCTTAAGTTTATATTAAATATTAAATTGAAACACTATCAAGTTTGCGGATTTATTAATGATTTGACTATAAGTTGTAATCTCGAAAATTTTTCACAGTGGTGTACATCAATATATGAACCCCGTCGCTGGTCCTCCACAACAGCAACCGCCTCCACCTTCCCAACCGCAAATCCAACCGCAATATCAACATATTCAAGGACCCCAGATGCCTCCTCCCGGTACGACAAATAGTGCTCATAGTACACACCATACAAATTATCAAGGGAAACCTCCGCTTTTATAAAAAGTGGACTAATCACGATATATACTGTACTATCGTTTGAAAATCAGTATATGGGGAAAAGTTATTTCTGTAAGTAGCCAATTGAATAAACAAACTATAAAAAAATAGAAATTTTTTTTTGTCATAAAAACGATTGGTTCTTTTGCATTCGCTTGTTAAATACATAATAATTATTTAATATATTTTATAATATTATATTTATTGATATTTAGTTATAGCGAATATTTTCTTTTTCTAATGGGTGGCGCCAGTTTTCTAGACTATGATCTTTTTTAACGGTGGAACCAAAAACCACGGAAAGCAGTTTAATTATTTTTGTATATATTATAAATAAATATTATTCGAAAACCGATATATATATTAATAAATATTTTAAGTGGTTTTAATTGTTTCGTGACCGACGACATTTCTTGTCGAAATAATTTTTTTTTAGTCTCAAAGTCTTGAATTTGTGGTCGCAATTAAACACTTAACCACTTAAAAACTTGGCAATTTGTAATCAAGTCAAAACTCATGCCAACTGTATAGTTATTGGAGTGGGGGGTGAGGTTTTAGCCGAGTTTCAAAATTTTTTTTGTTTTTATTTTTGGGGCCTAATTTAAATACGAGGTAGCTAAGTGAATTGTGTTGTGTTGGTGCATAATTATCAGCCGATTTTGTTGATGGATTATTTTTTTGTAATAAAAATGGCTGTTGTGTTTAATTTTGTTTAGATTAGATGTTAGTTTGAATATTTTGGGTATAAAAAGCGTGTCGATAATCATGTCCGTCAAATTGGTTTACTGTTTAATGATGTATGTTGTTTATTTATTATTTAAAATTAGTCTTTGAGGACTTGAGTAGTTCTATATTGAGAAATAATTTTACGGATTGATTGTATTTCTGTCGCTGTTGGGTTTGTTGATGAAAATTTTGGTTTTATTGTCATTTTTGCTTCGGCTACATATTTTTTGTTGCTCGAAGGATTCTCAAATCATCTCCGTAATTACTGCCTTAGGAGTTGTTAATTATGGCAATTCGAGAATCGTTCGATGGTACACTACTTCATGATGTACTTAAAAGGAATGGAAAGTAGGAAGTTTACATACTCGGCCAATTTCTCAACAGTGAGTTGAATGAAAGCCTTTGTCCTTTTCTTTGTCGTAGGCCAAGCTGCCTGGTCGTTGAAATTCGAAGGTGGTGTCGTCAGGTGTGAAACAGTTTAAAGGAGTTGGTTGAGATACCAAAATGACTGTTCTGTTCTGTTTTCTATCCTTAAAGTATAATTTGAGTGTTTTAATCGTGATTATCGACGCAATGATTGTTATAACTCTTTTGTTTAACCATAGACCTGTTGGGTCTGAACCGGCTAAAACCCCTGCAGGGGATTTAGACCTTAAACTATACCACCCAGAATCCCAGATGGTATTTCTCTCCTTCTGTAACCCATCTCAGAGAAGGAGGACAAGACTTTACAATTCCTCTCCCTGTCGACAATCTTAGGGACTATCGACAGTGAGTGATAACCATTTTACAATCCAAAATATTTCTTTGCCAAAAAAATTTTGAACACAACAGCAATTTTTATAAACAAATTAACCTCCATCAAAACAGCCTGGTAATTATACACAAACCTAATACTTAAGATAACTGTGTTTGGATCACCCTTTTGTTTTGGCAAAAAGACGCCATTTTGTCTACAACACTATTCAGTCTACTGTGGCAGCTTTAAAAAAATGATCTTTGTCTTATTATCTCTTTTCTCTTTTCGACCGTCGGGTTCCTCGGTCTGAGACACAACGAGAAATTTGAAGAAAGAATTTGGGTAACTAAAATTTGTGTTTGACAGTCAAATAAAATTTTTTTTTCATCTTATTTGTGTTATGTTTTATTTAATATTGCATACTATCAATTTTTATTTTGGTTTTGTCAACTTTTATATTGTATCATTATTTAAAGTTTCTTACTGAAGGAATATGAGGGCGTCACAAAATATAATATTCAAATGGAGAGTCAAAGTTATTTTTTTAAGTTTATTAATAAAGTCATAAAATTATTTAAAAAATATATATTGTTCAAAAATTTAGTTCTTTGTTTGTTTTTTTTGTTGGATGAGGAAAGAATTTTGGTGAGTGAAATGCTTATACTTGTGATGTTAGTTTTTGAGCGAGGAATCAGACACTAATTCAGGGGAGAGTATCTTGATAATGGTTGGCAAAAGAATCTTTTGCATTTTACTGACCTTTGGTGTGAGGTTAGGGAATCTTTCCATCTATTGTTTTATACAGAATTTTTTATTCTTGCAGTATCCTATCTGACAGGTTGCTTTTGTATTTGATGACTACTTCCTCACTTTCGGAAATAATGTCCAATTTAACTTTTTTAAGTGACTCTTTTTCCTGGTTATTAGGGGTCATGATTGTTTTCAAACCCTCTGACACATAGGCCGCAGTTCTTTGTCCTTGTTCCAAGGCTATCCTGAATTTTGTCCCTCGGCCAAAGACGTCTCTAACGAAATAAACCACTCGACTCTCAATCACTCTTCTCTAAGTCGAATTTCCTTATTCCTCTCCTGCTTTTCTTTTCTTTATCCTACCTCTTCGCATATACCTCCAGCCTACCCTTGACTTTTTCCAAATTGTTCTTGGGGTTAAGATAACCCCTCAAAACTAGTCCGAACAACTACATGGTGTTTCATGCTTGGTGGACAGAGGTGGTAAAAGTGGTAGTTAGCAAGGGGAGCTAAATGAAAACAAAAATTCTGAAGTTTAAAGGCTATGAATCCTGGTGTTTGGTAATTGACATCAGAGTACGTGTCGATGAAGATGGTAGAAGTTGGCAATTCCGGATTATTTCATTAAACCAGAATTGAGTTTTCAAAAGTATTATATCACAAACAAGCTATAATTTCACGAAGGAATGTTTTACAGAAAAATTTTTTGAACGGGTTGGTTAACCCCTCCGGTGGATTTAGCGCTGGATGCGAAAAGGAATATGAAATAATCAAACTGAATGGGTTTGCTATCAGAATATATTCCATAGAATTCAAAAATTGATTTTCGACGAGAGATTGGTTAATATGGCTGTCATATAGTCAAAAGAACTTTGAGGACGATAAAAGAACACAAGGAAATAATTTGGTTACTTCTCCTCCACTTTCTTAACCTTCCAAGCCTGGTGGACTTTTCCTCTGGTCTCCATAGAAGTACCCAGTCTCGATTTCTTACTTTTGAAACTTACAAGGCTCATATCTTCTGCTGATATCCCCACATGTAACCATCACAGTTGACTGTAAAAGGCCTTTAAGGAGAATTTGAGCCTTCCTCAATGGACACTGCCTGGTGGACTTTAAGGAACCTTTCTCCTCATTATTAGATATATAATTAGATTTGAGAGTTCTTTTAAGAACACAAAATTCAAGTTTCACTCAATCACTCTGAATAATCCTAGTCACTAAAGTAAATTGAAAGAATCCAACTAATACAAAGTAAAAAATACTTTACAGTGTGTTATATATTACACAAAAATATTACAAGTCTAAAAACCAATAATATAGATAGGTATTCACAATAAATATATTCTTCTAATTAACCAGCTTTGTCTGCCAAAGCCATGAACACCCTAAAAAGAAAAAAAAGAAAATTTACAATAACAAAACCCAAACGATATAAAAAAATTTCACAAAAAATTATTGCTTAGACCATTACGCTCAACATTACCTTAAGCAGAGAGAAGAGCTTGAGAAGGGCCAGCATCGTTATGATGGAGAAATAAAAAAAACTTTGTTTGATTCAAATGCCATGTTCAGGATTATCCCTTAAAAATAAAATAAATAATTAAATTACACTGACTGTTTTTTATACATATACATCAAAAATGATCCTTCAAGTAAGAAAATTATTCAATAATTTTATAAAACATTTTTGCATACCAAATCAAGTATGACTTCAGAGCTCTATGATCTTCAGTGTTTGACTTGAACATGATACTAAACTTGCTGTCACCCATCAAATAATTGTAACCTTTGTCAAACTGACATTCAGGGAGCTGAAATAAAGAAGCAAAAACTTATCTCTTCTGAAACTCAACGACGTTGTTAATAACTCAGCTTATACACTTCTTAATGCTGATTTATTTGCATTCGATAATCAAACTCTAACCTTTGAAAGGACTTTATTCATTTCTTTGTACATTTCTATAGACAGATGACTGAGTTCGGGTATCTTGTAGTAGGGAAACTGCAAATATTTATTAAATTTTCCTTTTTGATTTGTGTAACTGAAAAAAAATTAAATAAATTAGTGAAAGCTTTTTGACTTTTCAAAGCAAAGCCTCTTTTTCCAAAAACAATAAAAAGCACTTACAGTTGCCTGTAGTGATTCAACATAGCTCTTCTCAACCTCCATGGCTTAAGTTTTAAATCTGGTCTCAAAGTACTAAAGTCAATGCTTTCAATGTCATCAATAACTGACTCAATGTCACCTCCATCACTCCAGTCATATACTAAAACCTCTGAATTTTTACTGGAAAATTAAAAAGGTAAAAATTATTCAAAAAATTTCCAGACACTCAATAACTTATATTCAGTGGCTTAAGTGTAGTGGTTAAGTTCCTGACTTGGATGCAAATGGTTGTGAGTTTGAATCCTCCTCCCACATCCTGTTATACCCAAAAATTAAGGGTGAAAAACTCTAATAAAACCACCACCACAATATTCAGTGGCTTGAGTGTTTTGATATTTCAGTCAATGATTAACACAAATATCAGTAAATATTTTGTGACAATTACTGTCTTACTAATTTACTGTTTACCTTGCTTGATTTAAGTAATCCTGTTTCCAATTTCTTTCAAGGCTTTCAAGATATCCTTTTGTGAGAGCTGGTGAATTCTGTTCATAGCTGTAATTTCTAGTTCGAATCCTTTCCTGCACAACAGGTACAGGCATATCCAAGTAAATCACAAGATGAGGAGTTAAAAAAAATGTGCTGGTATTTCGTCTAACATAATTTAACCAATATGCAGCTAAAACATTATGAAGAGCATTTTACATACTAAAGCCCCAGAATGAAAATTAAACTCCTGTCCTTCATGTAGATAGAACCTTTAATATATTAAATACTTAGAAACTTACCTTCTTTACTCAAAAAATTCTGTTCAACCATAGCATTAGCGAAAACATAATCACTGAAGTATGATCTTTCCATGATCACACCTTGCCCAGTATTCATAATATGAGCCAAAACATCAGTCATCTGAAAAACTTTTAAACATATCATGTAATACCTAAACAATATGTTTCGTAGATCTGTAGGATCGAGGCAAAAGTTTTTGTGATCGTAGCTTTGGGCCATTTTAGACAATTCACAATCGTGTTGCCTTAGATCATAACCACTTGGAAGTATTAATACATCATCCATTGTGGGCTCAGGCACGAAAATCATATCAAACTCTTCAGCCAGAGCTTGCCCGAATGCAGATTTCCCAGCTGCTATCGGGCCCTCGATCACAATAAGTTTAGCATTTTCTTCGGACACTCGATTCATAGTGCTGTCGAATAATTTATTGTATCCGCGATATGGCTTCTTCTCATAGGGAAAAGGGCTCTGTAATTGAAGAGGTCCTCCTCTAGTTGTGCGCCCTGTAATGCTTGCAGTTTGTACGACATTAAAGCTTAACTTGACAGGCTTCCAAGCCTTTTTAGACTTAACCAAATGTCGCACTGAAAACATTTTAATTTGTAATAGATTCAGAACATCGCAACTGACACGAAAATAACAAGCAGACGACGTACAATACAAAATTTTGCTACTGACAAAAGCAATTTCTTTTTTTGTACTTCCCTTTTAAAATAAAATTGTAAATTTTGAAGATTCAGAAAAATTTTAACAATATTATACGTAATAAATATTTATTAATATGTATGTTGAAAATTTTGAAGACAAATTCAACTCTTGCAGAATTACAGAACTGTGTGACAATCAGCCCGAAAAAGATTTTGAATTCTAAATTGCACTTATTGTCTGCATGAAAAAAGTTCAAATCGTTTAAATAATAAATTCAATTAAATAAAAGAAATGACAATTGACATAAGTTCTTTTAATCTAAAAATAATAATTTAAGTTTAACGGAGTTCGTATTTTATAAATGAAGTTTCTAAAGGAGCGCAAAACGCGGCAAACACTCCCCAGGAGTCTATTTTTATTCACCTTGGCATCCATTACAAAGTGTTTTTCTCTTGTCAAAGTCAAGTTATTTTTAAATTTTGTGGATAATTATTAGATGTCAACAGAAAGCGACAGTTTTTAAACCAAAATATATACGCGATTTGGTTTATAAGTGGTGTGAATTTATTAATTAAAAATTCTAATAATTCGGTTTTTAAGTCGTTCTCTTAATTATCTTAATATCATTGTTCCGTGTTTGTAAACAACCTTTGTTCTTTAGTGAAATCAGAACTTCCGATAGTAGCTTCCATTCTACTTAATTAAAAACATTTTTGTTTCTTTGTGATGTACACACTAGAGTGTCAAGGACCGAACTTGTGGTACTCCCAAGATTTACTACCTCAGGTGAACTTTGTTCATTCAAAAAGAAAAGGAATATTTTTGAACCGTAAGAAAATGCTAGGGAAGGCCAATTTTTATCATTCTTTTTACCTTCCGCCTTTTTTTTAAACAACCAAGTTATAAGTGTTATATGGAACTTTATTTTTTTATTAATCCCTCAAGAGAGTTTTAGAATATTGAAAAAATGAAGCTTTTAGAAAGTACGCGTTTCGAAGCTTTGAATAGTGCTCTTTGCATAAAAACGGGGGATTGCAAGATAATTGGAAGGATCGAGAGTTATTCGTGTAAGATGGCGGGGAATGATAAACAGTTGTATAAGAAGTTCAAAGCTGAGCAGGGCGGGAATCCAAACGATCTTCAAGCACTTTCACCGCCTCAAACCACTATGGGTGTTTCACCTGGGTATAGTAGAAGCATTTCTGGGGATGATGAAAGCCCTCTGTGTGACACAATTAACAGAAAAACTTTGTTTTATTTGATCGCAACATTAAATGCTACATTTTACCCTGATTATGACTTTATAAATGCTAAGAGTCATGAGTTCAGCAAGGAACCAAGCTTGCAGGTAATATTTTACTCTTTACACTTCCTAAAATAAACCAACAACTGCATGATCAGTTATAAGTAATTTATTCATCACAAAACATTCAAATTATAATGAAAAATGTCATTGAAATGTTATAGCATTATCATTATAATTTTTGAAGTGGGTCATGAACGCCGTTGACAGTAATCTAAGTGCAACTGCAGGTGAACAATACAGAGTTTTAAAAGTGCCGATATGGACTGCAATCGATGATGAAATACACATGTCTCAGTGTGATATTTACAGGTTAGTGGTTTTTTGTTTTGATCATATTTGAGTTTTAAATTATCTATTTGATCACCTCTAGTTTTGTTAATGTCAAATCTGTTTTTAACTAGACCTACAGTTGATTAATTGGCAGAAGTAAGAAGACTAGAGGATGTACTTGTTTCTTTTGACCCACTTTTTCTCTTTCGGTATACTTCCTTACAATATTTTTGAGTTGAGGAAGTTACATAAATTATCGAAAAAGAAAATTATTTCTCAACTAGTCTTCCTCAATTGCTATTCAGTGTGTCTGAATTGGGTTTACTATTCATTAAAATTTTCTTTGATTTGATGTTAAATTGTATGAAAGTGATGGACTCTCTCTTGCAGACTTGTCATTAACACTTCACAGATAAAAGGAGAAGGCTTTGAATTTCTAATGACCCTGTTCAAGGTTAAATTTTAAACCAGTTTCCTGCTTTAGGCAATGAAATGAATAAGTTGTTCCTTTTTAAGACTGGTTTAAAGCTTAATACAAGGAAAAAAGCTTATTTATGGTTTACTGTTTACAAAAAATTGACACGACTAACAATTGAAACAAAAAAATTATGTCAGCAATGTAGAAAAATTTTTTTTTAATTCCTACACAACTGAGTGGAAAATTATTTGGCGTTTTCTCCTACTATACACAAAGCTGTTGAATATTTTAGTAAACAAACTTTTTTTATTTTGATTTAAAAAAAAATTTGTCCAACAGCTGTTCTAATGATTAAAAAAAAATTTTTTTCTGGCTTGTGTCCAAGATTTGCATTTGAACTTTTTTTAAACACAGTTTCCTTGTTTTTTCACTATGGAAAGTTTTTATAAAGGTTTTTTACTTATAATAAGGATAATTTGGTGTTGTGTGGTTTGTATCATGCCCCTTCATCTGACCAAAGTTGAAATTTTTGATTTGGGACTTATTAAAGATATCAGACAAGGAATGTTAATCACTCTTTGTTTGTATTAATAAATACATAAGTAGCTCATTATCATTTGTTGTTGTTTAATTTTAGCTATAATCCGGATTTATCATCGGATCCTTTCGGAGAAGACGGATGCCTCTGGTCCTTCAACTATTTCTTCTACAACAAGAAACTCAAAAGAATCGTTTTGCTGACCTGTCGTGCGATTAATCCTGTCTACAGCATTGATTCTGGAGTGAGCAGCGATTTTACCATGGATGAGGATTATGAAACCTACTAAATGACCTTTTAATTTTTTTCTCCTCAGTTCTTACTTCACTGTCTTTTGCTTATCCCTTCGTGCCCACTGTCTACGGATCACCTAAACAGTGTCACGATTTAATTGGTGTAGAGTACAATGAACAATACCACTCGCGTACCTTTTGATTACACTCTTGCATCGAGCAGGAATTGTCTTAAGCGAGGAAATGGTCTCTTATATGATTCTGATTCTGTATGTCTATTCAAGAGGGCTTGTTAAATTGTCATTTATCGCTAAAACTCCTGTAGAAAGTGACATAGAACTTTATTAATTAATTTTCAAAATGATTGTCGATACATAAACTATATTTTAAAGGTCTCTGTTTTAATGTTTTCTTTAATTTAAGTATAGAAAATGATTTTATGGGGGAGGACAAATACCAAATTTGTGTGATTGCCCCCAATTCGCGAATTTTATTGGCTTGACCGCAATTTTGTTTTTTGTTCATCCTCGTTTATGACACAACCATTTTGAAATTGATTTCACGTCTTAGACTTTCTCTTATTTGTATTATTTATTTTGTTTGTTTTCGTTTCACTAACTAGATATGTTTAGAATTTGTGATAAGTTTTGTTTTGTTATAATTAAGTTTCTGAGGAACAAATATAAGAAAACTGAGTTTCTTTAAACCCATTACCAAGTACAAATCTAAGCGTTCACTGCCTTAACAAGCCATAATGTTTACAATTTTTAGATAAATGACAATTTTCTAAGGGTTTTGGTTAGTTCAACAGACTTTATCACGGCTAAGAACCATAGGTTAAAGTTCATACTTGTTGTTTATTAACCAGAAACAAGGAAACTTGAAGCGAACAGTCACATATTTAACAGAATCAGAATACATTTTAAGAGTTCTATAAATCCAGCCCACCGTAACAATGAAATGGTTGTTAAAAGTAACCCATCAAATTTGAAATGGGGAAGAGTTTAGATTGTAGTAGATCTCACAAATATCGACTAACAATTAAAATTTAAGTTTTATGTTAATATCGGTATATTGTTTATTTTAAATGTTTTTTTTTGTACGATTTAAACAAACACGTACCTATTTTTAAGTTGATAGAGGAGGCTTTCAGAATTTTCAAACAGTTTTTTATTTTATTGGTTTTGGGTGAGGAAAGTCGGATGGTCAAGTTTTGCAAACCTTTGTTCCAAGTGTGGTAGTTTAATTGGAGAAATTCATTTCGATTGATTTCTTTGGATTTTGTTCTTTTCTAGATCTCATTAATTTAGAATTTGATGCAAGTTTATAAAGCAACAAACAAAACAGTATTGGATTTGAACAGAAATATGTTTTTTAGTTTTTATAATTTCCTTTCGTGTTTGTGTTTTATATATTTAGACTGTAAGAAAATATTTTCTTTTGAAATCGTTCGGCTTGACCTTCCTATGAGGAATGACATGGAACAATGGAAATTGTACAGATTCTTTTATTTGTTGTGTGTCATTTTATGTATCCCCCCGAGCTACCGATTATAAAGAAACGTTTTCTTTTCTTCATCTTAATTATTTTAATATTAATTTTTAATTTAATCGTAATACTATATATTAGCTCTTTTCGTTTTTTATTAGATTCGTTGACGTACTTAAATTTTATGTCTATTGTGAAATGATCGATGGGATTTTGTATGAATTTGACAGAGATGAGATGTCGTTTGGA
The DNA here is from genome assembly GCA_016920875.1 of Columbicola columbae. Classification (NCBI taxonomy): domain Eukaryota; kingdom Metazoa; phylum Arthropoda; class Insecta; order Psocodea; family Philopteridae; genus Columbicola; species Columbicola columbae. The sequence goes on from JADMLL010000005.1 coordinate 14,006,576, forward strand.
GAATTCGTTTTCCAATTTGAGATTTTATTTAAAAGAAATCAAACTCCTTCGGGTTATGATACATCTCAAAATCTGCGTCAATATTATTCTAGTCTTTGTAATTAAAAGAAATTTTTTTGGTTTTATTTTGTAAAAGTACCGTTTGGCTTTCTCAGAGCGATCACGCTCATCATTCGAAGGTCAAAATCTGTACCTGATTTTGCTTTGCCTTAATTTATATATTTTGTCTTTGGCATAAGGAATCAGGGGAAATGTTCTGCAGTTTGTAAGGTTGGGTTGATGCAAGGATTTATTCAGTTAAAAGAGAAACCCTGACAGATCATAAATTTCAATTAACCTCAACCGGTTTTGATTATCGGTGATTTCTTTTTTTCATAGAGCAGAACGAGATGTCTTATTTGTAAATAATGTCTAAATGAAGATAGTCAAACTGAAGACCAATCGAGGAAGTATTAACATTTGTTTGTGGTGTTCAGTTTTAGAGTGTGTTGAGCCATTTATTATAATACAAAATGGAGAAAAATATTATAATTTTTTAAATTTATGTATTAAAATATCTAATTCAGTTCATATCATAGATTTTATTTTCTATTAAACCAAATTTTTTTTATGTATTTGGTTGGTGTTTTGTTTTATATATACTTCCTAGTCCAGGGATGAGCAACACGCTGGTCGATAAACATGTTTATGCAGCCCGTCAAGCATTTCTAAAATTCGATTTATTTTATCGACTTTCCTCCATCAATATATTGTTATAAAATTAATTATATTAAAATGGTAGTATATACTAAACCAAACAAATTTTTTGTGACGAGTTACTTGTCGGTGACTTGTTCAAAAATGCAATACGAGCGCGTCGCGTCTATGCTTGTTTGTGTTGTCTTCTGTCACACAATCAGTCAGACTGGTTAGCTGTTAACTAGCAATTCTTGTGTTTCTCAAAAGGCGCAAGTTCTATATTATAGTCAAGAAGGTGATATTAGAGTTTTTTTATTCAAAATTAAATTTTCCTAGAAATTTGAACGGTCCGCCAAAAAATCTTAAAATTTAAACTAACCCGTCGATTCAAAAGGTTGCTCACCCCTGTCCTAGTCCATAATCAAAATCTTTATTGCAGCTCTCTGACAGGTTTAATTAGATTTTAAAATAGTTTTGAAATAAGCTGTTAGAAATGTTCTTTTAAATTGTAGGTGGCGTCCTAAACCAATCTGATTTTGGATGACTTAGTTTGGCCCTGAGATTCTATACCTGTCACTTTAAAGAGAGAACCTGCTAGAGGCTCCTTTTTGAGATCGTCCTCACTTAGTCTAACTCTGGATGTTGTGACATACAAATCTTTTAGATCCTCTCCGCCGAAAGCACATGAAGTCACTTGAGTTACTGGGAAATCAATTTTATTCAAAAGCTTTCCTTCTACTGTATCGATGTGCAGGATGCAACTTCCCTTGAACACTGCCACCCAAAGATTGTCATCTTTGTCAATAGCCATTCCGTCGGGAAACCCAGTTATGTTGTTTTTGTCCAGACTGAATATCTCTCTCTTGTTACCTGTGTCGGAAACTTGTTCTCAGTTACAAGGTTCTTAGAGATTTGATGAACTTCCACGTCTCAGATCACCAAGGATAACATTGAAGACAAGTTTGGGGATTAAAAGGTATAAAGATTTTGACCATAAATTTACTTACTTATGTTTCCGCTAACGATATCAAAATCAAAGACATAGACAACTCTTGTTGGAGAGTCGATGTAATACATAAGACTGTCATTTTTATTCCAGGCTATTCCATTTGATACAGAAACAGGAGAAACATGTGTTACCGGCTTGAATTCATCAGACCAATCAAAAGAATACAGGGAACCCTGCAATGGGCGTAAATCTGGGTTTTCGGGACCCATGGTACCTGCCGAAATGAAACACCAACAATTATTTTTATGACAGTGAGCCAGTAACTGTAGGTGTTACATTCTATTTACGGTTCTCGGATATATCGAAGGACGCGTTTACACACAATGCGTACAACCTAATTTCTCACGTTAATTACCTAACCACTGGTGAGTAACTTTCATAACCTTGATGCGAATCACTGTTTGGAACAATTCGATCTCTAGTTAGTCTTGTCTACTCTGTCACTTCCAAAGCTTTAGAAACAAACTTACCAGCCCATAAACGTCCACTGGCATCTACTTTCCCATCATTGAAACGATTTTCAGGTTTGTCCTTATCGACTGATGCGAGGACTTTTATATCGGATGGTTCTGGTGATTTCCCATCCCATGTCATGCTAACGATATCCAATCCTCTTCCAATAACAAATTTGTTCTCGTCGAATTTGTCAGGAACGACCAAACTCACAGGTCCTCCTTCTACAAGCAAAATGGAAAAAGTCAGCAAAAGAATGTTTTCCTCTGCTACCATACCTTTTTATGATATTAACCAAAGCAGTATCGACTTGTTCTATTTGCTTATTTATTTTCCTGTTTATCTTATCTATTGATTCATTTTATTTTATCCACTATTTCGTTTGTCTACTTTATTTCTTTTACTCATTTATGTACAAATTTCGTTTTATCTCCTTTTTGTCTATGTTATTTTACCTTCATATTTATTCACTTAAATATATACCTACTCACTTGTACATCTTTGTTTTATTTATCTGTTTATTCATTTGTCTACTCTTTCTCTATCTGCTTATTATTGTCAATTTCATTCTATTCGACTTTCAATCTAAAACCAGGAGTGGGCAACCTGCGGCCCTTTGCAGCTTTCTGCCAAAGCACCAATTTAATTTTGGGAAAAATCAAAATTGGAATTCTATTTTCTTTTTTCCCCTTTAATACTGCACAAAGTACCATAGTTAACATTGCAATAATAATATTATATAATTGCAATAACATTAATAATATAATATTTCTTTTTATGTTGCCCGAGGACATCAAAGGGTTATCAACAAACAAACTTATTACAGACCCTTCTTGATTTTGAAATCTTATACTCCTCTAATGCCTGGGGGCGAAACAGAGGAAAATTATATTATATTATAGTAATAAATTATATCATATCATATTAGATTAGATTTTACTTTGCAAGAATTGCAAAATTTTTGTTCCCTGATATTATTGTTATAATAGGAGGTCAGTAACAAATAATTTTTTTTTCTATATTTATTTTTTATAATATTCATACTCTTACATGATACAAAAGCAGTACATATGACGGTTTGGCCCGCATATAGAATTTTATTTTGAAAATGACCCGCTGTCCAAAAAAGGTTGCCTACCCCTGATCTAAACTATAACCTTTTTCTACAAATTTTATCCACCCGACTCAGATCGATTTTAAGACCAAAGAATTTTAAGTTACCTTCTATTCTAACTCTTATACTGTATATAGATGTATTTACATTCAATCCTAGACTGGGTACAAGTCTTTAAACATCTGAGGGTTAAGCGATTTGATTTTAAATTACCTCTTGTAATACGTATCTGTATCCTTAAGGCCCTTCAGACGAAGTAAGGGAAAATTATACTATATTATTATTATAAATATATTTACCAATGTAGACATGATGAACTGTGCCATTCTGAGGTTCATACTTAATCACAGTCTGATTTGATATATCCACATAATACAAAACTTGTTTGTCACAGTCCCAGTATGGTCCTTCTCCATGTAAGACAGGATCGGCTACCTTTTTGATTTCGATACTTCTAAAAAAGTTAGTATATAAATTAGGAGAACCATTTTATAATTTTTATAAACAATTCCCTGAAGATCTGGCCTTATTTATTCAAACTAATTTCATTATTTCGAGCTGTTAATTATCATTTCTTAATAAAGAACTTATTTTGCAAAGCCAATTATCTATTAATTGGGATGTAAATAAATAAATAACTCACCCTGTGACTACCGAAAAATATAAAAAACAAATTTTGGCGAATGAAAATAACACTTGACTCTGTTTCATCGTGAGATATTAATAAACTAATCTTGTTCTAGGTTCTGCGAGACGACAACTCAGTCAACGGCGCAATGACTATAATTAAAACTGGATTTATCACATCGTGATCAAGAGACAACAACTTTTTTTATGTACCTGGTGATGCCGGGGCCACACCTAAATACCAATCAACGGGCTGATTATGATTATTTTAATTGTGAAACTGGATCAGATATGAGGAAACGATTTGCTAAGTGTGAGAATTTTTTTTGTTTTTAAGTATTTATAACGATTCGTTGTCTTGTGTTGTCTCCTTGACTAACTTCATTACCAAAACCATTACAAAAGTACTTTTTTGTTAGCCCGGAAGAGGAGCATTCACAATGGCATGTGGTTCGAATCGACCAAATTGAGTTTTCTAACACCTCTGAGGTTTATTTATGGCTGGAGAGAAGAGATGACAGTCGAAAAACAACTGGATACGAATCATAATACAGTGTTAGATTGGAACAACTCCTTAAGGGCAATTCTGTAGAAGTATTAGCGGAAGGTGAGGAAAAAGAAAACAGTGGTCCTGGAACAATAGTTGAGATAGACGAGAACTTACTTACAAAACAAGAACAAAAATTTTGCATTTGGCGATTTTTTTGCCCAGCTAACGGAAAAGTACTGCACACTACTGTCTTTAAAAATCTTTTTCTTCTCCTAAACTCCTACCTCACCTAACTCTATATCTCCTGTAAAAGTCAATTTATGGTGAGGAATTCCAGAATGAGAATCTGAACTTCAAACACCAGACCCAATGGAAGCCCTCCAATTGGTATTGGAAACCCAACACCAATGGGAACAATGAAAACAAGCTTTTCGTTACTACTGTACAAGAATCTTGATTATAAGACACTCGAGGACCAAAGTCTTGACTGGGTTGTGATAAAAGTGAGCAAGGATGTGGCTCCCAAAACAGCTTAAAATTTAAAAAGGATTCGGATACAAAGGATATACCTTTCACAACATTATTCCTAAAGCTATGCTTTGGCATTCTAGAGGAAAGGAGAATTGCAGGGCACCCGCGATGGTGTGAAAGAACACCTTCATATTCTCGGAGTCCGAAACTGAAAGCTGTCGGCGAAGAAGAGATCCGAATGATGGGAAACTGTAGAGAAGGCCAAGGCTGTTCTATAGCTGTGGCGCCAAAGAGTGAGTATGTACATGAACCATTACACCAAGCCTTCTGGTCTAATTTTCCCTTTTTGCTCCATGGCTTTCTCCTTTACTTCTACTTTTTGACTTCCTTCTAACTTTCCCAAACCACCCCATTCCTATGCTTCGGTCTTGAGGGTAAGACAGCGGTCTCTTTTCCAGGCAAAACTCCTCAATACTGCACCAACCAACTACTTAGAATAGAAACCATTTACGGGATTGAATGTCTAATCAATATTTCGATCCATTTTGATGAGAAAATTTTCCGGTATCCTATTAACAACCTTTTCTCTCCAATTTACAGACTTTGGTAAATATACACAACAGCGAAAATAAACAGCAGTTACCCCCAGCAACGAACATTTTCGAAGATTTCAATCAAAATGGCCGGATAAAATTACTGCGTGTTTATAATCAAAGAAAAAAAATTTTTGAAAAAGGAAAAAAACAAATCCAAAAGAAAGCCAATGGAAAGCAACGCCGGGAAATTGCCCAGTGCTCATAAGAATGAAAAAGAAAAAAGTTGCCGGTCCAGTGATGACGTATCAAACGAGAATAAAATCAATGGAAAAGTTGTAAACAGTTGGGACCGGAGCACGTCATCTCGAAATGGAGTCACACAAAAATGCAAAAACAACGACTGGGATTCTAGCAGTGACTGTCAAGTGACAATGGTCGAACCTTTCGACAACAACGTCAAAGAACTTGAAAACTGGGATTCCGAAAGTGACAAAGGCCTTCCAAAACCGAGTAACGCTCCCTTTAAAGATACGGAAAACATTCTCGGGAGCTTTGATTCATTCGACTTATCCGAATTCAGTGATATAGAAAGAAGTAGCATAAGCGAAATAATCCAAAAGCTGAATAGTCAAAGTGTTAAGAACATGTCGAGCGGAAGTAGTGATGGAAAAAGCGAGGATCTTCTATACGTCGAAGATTTAGAGGAATTTGTAATTGACAACGGACACTCGAAATCACTCACCGTCGAAAAAAACCAGAATAAAGTGAAAGATGTTATCAAGGAAGATGAAAAAGGAAGGTCGAATCAGTCTGAAGGTACTCCTGAGGACACGACCATTTGGATGATACCTAATTCCGAAAGAACTCAAAGCGCGGAATCCGACTCGAAGCTGTTTTTAAATCATGATAGGGAAGACGTTGAGAAATTGGACGAGCTTTCTCTCAAAACATCTAAAAGTTTTTGTGGTGTTGAAGTGAGAAAAAGCAAAAGGAAAGTGGACAGGTCTTGCCGCTCCGATTCGGGTTACATAAACAGTAAAAAAAATAATTACAGTACATTCTTGACTAAGTGCGAAGGAGTGAGCCCGCAGAAAAGTCTGGAGGTTAAGGTTAAAGACAGTAAAGAAGGTATTTCCGGTTGTGAAAGTTTCGATAAGTCCAGACCTTTCTTCGCGGAATATGAATGTAGAGCAATAACGACGAACTACGATCCACCCGACAAAGCCTTCTCCGATACGTCTAGAAGCGTAGTTAACAGCACTGAAGACATTTTTTCTGAAGCAAGTAACAATGTTGCTGAAGAAAATAACAACACTGGTAATGGTAGCAATAATAATAATGATGATATTGTTAGAAATACTGACGGGGCTAGACACAGCGAAGCAACACTCACTAGTTTGGTGCGAACAGGGCCGACAGCGCCACCTCTCGACGTTCTTAGCCTGCCTGACATGACCGGAAGGAATTCTATTAAAGAGCGACAAGGTAAAGAGAAAGTGACGCGTCGTGTGAATCCTTCAGCCAAGTCGAGGAGTGATGATGGAGGATCTACAGCTCAATCCTCGAGCCCAACCAAAAGGCCCAACGAATCTTGGTTTCTTTTGGATGAAACGGGACAGTATCAACCGGTAAACACTATTTCACCATTCTCGCTCAAAGCTCTATAAATAGATTTTAGTATACATATTAGAAACAGAATTTGAAATCCGGCATTTCGTAAAATGCCTAAGGATTGGCAGTGAGGATAATTTCTCCAGCTTTTTAAAATTTTCAAGACGATATACCTCCTTTACACCCTCTTAGACTGACTAACAAATACCAGAAAAAATGTTTTAACAATGCCTAGACCTTCTACACAATGCCGGATTACAAACTTTGTCTGAAATACAAATAAGATCACTAACACAATATATTACATAATTATCAGGTCACGAGAAACGAAGTTACTATTCTATTAAACGGTCGGAGCGCAGATGACGTACTCCAAGAGAAAACAGAACACGTTATTCCGAATACCAATTTTCTGGACACCAAAAGCTCTAGTGGGTCACTAAGCAATATTCTAACGAAGGAAAGTTTACAGTATATCTTACGAGAAGATGACAAAGGGGGCGAAGGAACGAGTAAAAAACTGATCGATCTCGAAAGAAAAGTGGAAAACACTTTGCTGTACATTCAACCCAGTCCGAACCTGACGGCGTCTATACGACTCATTCCTGTCGACACGGAAATGATCCACATATGGCGGCGAAGAGCCAAAGACAGTGGGTAAGTCTAAAAAACAGGAAAGTCTGTAGACGAAACTTTACCACTTTCTGTCTCTGTCGTTTCCGTTCAACACATTTCAGGTCCTTACTAAGCTCCGAGATTGATCTAAGAGCTCGTTCGTCACAAGATTCCTTCGAAAATGCTAACCAAAGGAACGGAAATGAAAGTATTCATATGTTATCGAGTCTGGCTGAAACTGAAAACTCAGAAACTGACAGTCCTCAGCAGGTTGAAAGTAGGATTTCGAACATTCCGACAGGATTGCCTCTTACCGGAAGTCTGATAGTTAATTATAACCAGAGCCGTGGGAACGAGTATTCAGAACTTCTGATCGAAACGAGAGCGGTCGTCGATAATTTGACGAATCACTTCAAAATACTTCAAAGCAGGTTTTATTCCTTTTCACCTAAATCCAATGCGTGAGTCAGGAAGTCTCAAATTGTCGTTAACATTGTTTTGACATATTTCAGACTTGACGGTGAGATGACTCGGAGTTCGTCCTTGCAAGAAGAAGTTAGCAAACTTCGTAGAGTAATAAAAATCCTTGGGAGGAATACTTTGGACGAACAGACAGTCCGGTAAGTTATTATGAATAACAATCACAACTGACAGTAAACCGGTGTGGACGTTCCACTGCCCTTCAGGATGCAGAAAGCGGTTATTCCAGGATATTGATGGCGAGCCTTTAAAGGAGCCGGCAGAAATTTTTGTTCGAACGTTTAGGTTTCCTCTCCATCTTACAACTTTTACTTCTTCAGTGAGTTGCCAGAGCGCCTGAAAATTTTCTCGGTATGCTTCATGGAAGTTTCTGTGTCTTGTTTGTTACAAGTCTGAGAGTGTTGTCTTGATCGCCACATCCAGAATTATTGTATAATAATTGTATAACCTATCACTATAGCTTATAATTATACTCATCCACAACCTTTACAATTACAAGTAGAAACTAAGAAATCTAATTACTTTATTTCACATTAAGAGAATTAGTCAGCGATCATCGATTGTCAAATTCGCCTTCTCCTTCACTATTAACACTTAAACCAACCGAAGAAAATGCTCCGACTGAAAGTAAAGACGAAGATGAAATCACGCTGAGAAATAAATCAACTGCAGGTACTTAAATATAAATTTTATAAATAATTATAAAACGTGAGTCTTTAACAATCCAAATATTAATTTTTTTGGTTCTTTCGTTACAGACTCTGAGACGAATACGGAAAAACCGATGACGGAGGAGGAGGAAGAGGTACGATCACAAGCAAAGTTTCCAAAAGTAGGCAAAAGTAGTTTCCTCTAAGTTATTTGGGATTCTATTCTCCTGTTTCAGGGAGCTAAGGCATTGATTGTAGAAAGGAAAGAAGAGAAGGAAACCGTTAGGGAGAAAGACAACGAGAAGGAGAGTGAAATTGGTACCATACAGAGCTACATCACCGTTAATGTATACACAATGGAACATTCTTCAGCAGGTATACAAAAACGTTTAGTAGAAGTTTTTAGCTTGGCTCTTTAACCAGACTACACCAACTTGAGTGTTGTGTTTACTTAGCAAAATTATTTTCTTCCATTGTATCTCCTCTTCAGATTGTTGTGTTGATAGAGTTCAGAAAACGAATTCCTTGCTCCAAACAAATCTTGGCATAATCGAGGGGAAGATGAAGACTTTACAAGAAGAGGTGAGAATTTGTTTTGAATATCCTAAATCAGTGATGATAAACCTACGACCTGTAACCCAAAAACTAACCTTCAAAGAAGAACTCAAACCTTTTTAGACCTTAAAAGGTTTCTGGAACTCATTCAGATCCCTGGGCTTCGCAATCACCGAGCCTGTGTTTTCAGGTCTTCCTCCACTTCTCTGAGCTATCTCTTTTTGGTCTGCCGGATTGTCGTTTCCCCGGTGTTTTTTCGTGAATATTTGGCCCGGTATTCTCCCCTGGCTAGGTGTCCATCCCACCTCAACAAGCTCTCCTCACCTCAGATCTGAATTTTCGCATTGGTCCGGAGACGTCAAACATCGTTCCTCTCTACAGAGCCATAAATTTTCCTGAGAATTTTCCTTTCCCGTTGGTCCATCAGCTGTTTTCTCTGGGTCTCCAACCCAACCCAAACCTCTTCCCTTAAATTCGTCAAGATTTTCCTTTTCTTCATCCCTTCTACCATACTCTCGTCTTCTGTTACATGGTGTCACCATCAACACTTTGGTCCATGTTCTAGTGTACAGAAATTCTAAACGAAACTTCATCCACTTCTCAAAAAATGGTTTGAAAATAATTTGAAGTATAGCAGAAGCTTAGCCATATCCACAGCCTGTTTGACCCTCCCCTCCCCACTACTTCTCCCCAAAAATGTATTAATCATGTTTCTTTTATACTTGTTGCTAGAACGAGATCATCACAAAGCAAAATCAGGAGTTAAAAAAAAAACTTAAGGAAATATCTCTCGAACTTGAAAAGTACCTAGCGAGCACTTCAGAAGTGGAACTACCTTTTGAGGATGAGAAAGAAATGGACGCGCTAAGAGACCAAGTGTGTAATCTTAAATTAGAACTGGATAATTTGAAAAGTTAGTAGATATTCAGTTGAGGAATAAACAAATGAGCGTAGATTATGTCAGTTAGATCAGTCTTGATATACTTGGTTAGTAGGGTTAAACATACAATGAATGAAAGAAGACAGAACTCAATTTCAAACTTCCGACAATTTAAAGTTGGGAATACTATAAATATATCAAAATATTCTTTACTATAAGTGATAATAATATTGTTTAAATTTACGCGGTTGTTAAATATCATAGCAAACTGTATACACCCAACTTTTGAGGGTTTTAACGAACCTCCTATAGGTTTATCGACCCGGCAAACACTTTTCACGGATACTGAATTTTAGTATATAAGAAACAACGGAGTATAATTTTCATTTAATCTCGTTACAAGAATTTGACTTTCCTTTTTCACTTCCAGGACAAAAAATAATACACGAACAAGAACTGAAAACAGAAAACGCTTTGCAACGAAACGAATTAGAACAAAAATCACTGGTTCTGGAAGAATGGTCATCAGCAATACTAGAAACGTTTCGAGAACTAGAAAAATCAAAGAGTAAACTAGAAGAAAGCGGTATCACACCAGACCTAAGAATAAACTTTGAAGCGACCAAAGAACCTAAACATAATTTAAAAGCTCTCACATCATTCATAGAACAAACAACAGAAACGTTATTCAAGATGCACAACGAAAATGTCGTCAACCAAGAAGTTTTGAAAGAAGTGACGCGAGAGGGTTTCCTCAAACGGGAAACGGCACCAAACATAATTGACGGTCTCGATCAAGTCATATCCGGTTATACAGAACTGATAGATCAGTGTAGAAAAAGTTCTGGAGATGGAAACAAAGTGATGGAGGATTATTTTACCGTTATAATGGAGAAAGCTTCGCTGGTTGAAGAGATCAAAATACTCAAAACGGAAAACGAAATGTTGATGGAAAGCCAACTCGAGCATTATGAGAAGTTGAAACAGACGATGATAGCTCTGAAAGACAAGAAAAATGAAATCACAGCTTTGGAATCGACGCAAAGACTATCACAAGAGGAGAGGAGTAAGATGGCGAGCTTGCTGCAAGTTTGTGAGGAAGAAAAAAAATATTTAAAAGATGAAGCCGAGAAGAAGACAAAGATCATACAAGATTTAATGAATGAGAAAAGACAAAGAGATTTAGAAATAAGCGATAACATAGAAAAGTTAAAAGAGTTAGGGAAGGAAGTTACCAATTTCGAAAAATCCTGTTGTTTGAAGGATGAACTGATAAATGAGCTGAAACAGGAAAATACTCAACTTTTAAGCGAAGAGGAAATGAAAAATAATCAAATTGACATTCTAAAGGAAGAAATAAAAAATCTTAAGACAGAAAAAAAACAATTTGGTAAGTCAGCAACTAATTTCTTAAAATTCAGAGGTGTAAGTAAGCGAATTGAGGTCGATATTTTTCAAAAATGACAAAATTAGAGGGGAAATAGTGAGAAAGGCCGCATATTGTACAAATATTGATATCGATTACTATGTAACCCAGGTGCTGTCGGGTCAGGACAATTTCGCTGAGTATTTACAAAAATTTTTATTAACCAAAACTACTATCTGTGATGACTGTAGTCCAACAATAAATGACAATGTCGGGCATTTTTTTAGTGTCCAAAATGGACAACACTTAGAGAGGTATACAGTATAAATGAGACTTTTTATAATCTCCCACTGAAAACACAGTAAACATCGACGAGTCTGGGACTACTGCAGAACCAAAGATGATACAACAGGACACAACCAAGTGTCCAGCTTACATCCACAGCAAGGGGAAAAAATCCGGCAACTCGACATTGAAAGCATCATTACAGGCTTATCAGACTTCTGCAGACCAGTTTTACATATCAAAGAAGGCGACGAACCCGCTAGACAAGAACAACTGAGAAGGAAGAAAACTGAGTGAAACACTACATACTTCATCCCCTCACAACAAAAACGCAGAAGACAAAAATGTGCAGACAGAAGATTTGTAAAAAGTAATGACTTCACCGGCGGGTCTTCTAGAACCTCAAAACAGCTACATAAGACGCCAAAAACAGCTGTGATAAATATACTGTTACAATATATTGTATTTATTCGGCAAATTCTTTGCTAAGAATAGGATCAGATTCCAAAGCTAGCCCTCGACTAGAATCTACAAGGGAGTCAAAGAAGAGGAAAACCTGGAGGCGTACAGCCGAAGAGAAGCTGGCTGCAGCAAAGAAAACAGCCCTCAACTGAGTCCGATGGCGAACCCTTGTATACGCCCTATGCGCTTCAGAGGCGTATAAGGACCTATTATGTTATATACTGTATTTAAAAAAGTGGAGAGCTATATTACAGACACTGATTTACATTTTTTCGTTTTTCTCTTTTCCAGAAATGGAGTTGGAATCCATGAAACTCTACGTAAACAATTCTCAAAAAGAAATGACCGAATACATAACTCATCTAGAAACTGTTATTAACAACACTCAAGAATCCTTGGACAAGACCAAACAAAAATTAAAAGAAAGCAACCAGAGTTTGAATCGGTTAAGAAATGAAAACGACGTTTTAGACCAGCAACACGAATGCGATGTCAAATTATACAACAAAACCAAACAAGAATTAGACTCTTTGAGGGAAAAACTAACAGATATGGAAGAGAAACTCAAGGAAGTCGAGGAAGAAAAAGAAAAATTGCACACGAAACTGGAAAAAGTATCGAATTTGGAGAAAGAAAAGTCGGAAGAGTTGGACGCAGTTACCAAAGAACGGAAAATCCTGTTAAAGGAAAACTCAAGTTTGAAAGAAAAACTCGAAATGTTTTCCAGGGACAAAGACGAATCGCTGAAAGATCAAAAGGACTTGATAAACAAGTACGCCATACTATCTAAAGAAGTTCAAAAATTCCAGGAAAAATATCGAAACGTGAAAACGGAATGCAACAAGAGAACAGATCTGATTAAGTATTTGGAAATGATGCTGAGAGAAAACCTGATGGAGTACAACAACCGAATTCTTTGTCTGGAGAGAAACATCTCGCACATAATAGAGAAGATCGCAGCTTGCAAGAATTGCATGAAAGAAAAGCATGCAGGTGTCGACGCGGAAGTAAGAGAACTTCGACGCCAGTTAGAAGTCACGTATCAAGAGAGACAGGAATTGGAAAATGTCGTCGGTGACTATTACTCCGTCCTGAAGCGTCTGGAAAACGAAATACAAGAAAAGGAGAAGAAGATGGACGAGCTCCATGTGAAGCTTTCACAGGAACAACAGAAATCCATAAATTGTGAGAATAACAAAAGTCCAATTCAAAGCGTCCAAGAAGTTTTGAACAACAATTCAGAAATTTTGAAAATAAAGAAGTTAGAAAATCAAATCTTGACTACAGAGAATGAGCTGTTGGAGTGTAGAAAGCAGCTACAGGTGTGTGAAACTAATCATGAGAACGAAAAGAAGAAATTAGAGCTGGTGAGTGATGATTTAGTCTTGCAGTGAACCATGGTAGAAGTATAACCCGAGGATCAAACCCAAAACAACTTTTCAAACGATTTTCGAAACTATTATGTGGACCGGAAAGTGATATCATATATATTTTACGGTAAAAGTGATAAATTTGACGAATTTTAATACTTACCAACGACTATTCACAATCACCAACTACGCTTGGTAAATGTGACAAATCATTGAATATTTATCGCATTCTCCGGGTAGTTTGTGAAATACTCATCATCTGGGGCAAACTTTTATTATATTTTCCATTATGAGTTGAAAATTTTATAAACTAACCAGTAAAAGTGATAAATTCGATTGATATATGTTACGGTAAAAGCGATAAATGTGACGGCTATATAATTCCCGGCGATTATTCATAATCACCAACTAAGCTTGGTTAATGTGACAAATTACTAAATATTTATCACATTTACCGGATAATTTATAAAATATCCTGCTCGTAATTTGGGCAAACTTTTATTAAATTCCCCATTAAAAGTTAGAGAATTTACAAACTAGCCAGTAGACGTGACAAATTTTTGTTACGGTAAAAGTGATAAATTTGACGAATATAAAGTAATTCCCGGCGATTATTAAGATTCACCAGCTTGGTAAATGTGATAAATTACCGAGTATTTATCACATCTACCGTCTAGTTCTTAAATTATCGAATCCATAATGCGGAAATAAATAAAAATTTGTTTATATCCTTGGCTTCTCCTCACTTTTCTGACAAAAATCAAGCAATTCAAGCATCTGTGCTTGGCCACTATCCATGAACGAACCTTCCAATGAAAAGGGACAGAAGTCAAACATCCGAGCAAAACTGATTAAACTCTCTAAACTCTCCATAACAAGTTGGATTCTCCATATTTCGTAAACTAGTCGGTAAATGTGATAAATATTCAGTAATTTATCACATTTATCAAACTCAGTTGGTGATTATGAATAATCGCTGGGAATTATAAGTATTTGTCTGATTTATCACTTTAACCGTTACTTATATCAGGTGTAACGCATAGAACCTATATTATTTTCCGGTCCACCTAATATTTTGACCTAATAGATGCTGAAGAAGTGAAAGTTGGAAGACAAGACGGAAATTGAAAGTGAAACCCTTCCAGTAATTAAAAATTTGTTCCAGTATAACCTTGCCATCTCCTCCTCTAAACTTTAGTGTCAGTTATTCTCTTTTATTCCCTGCTCTTTCATCATCTTCGGTCTACAGTATGTGTTTACAAAAGTGTTAGAAATTTAACCACTTCTAGGAGTCCATCTAGTACGGTTTCGAATCCTACCTTCATCCCATCACTAACTTAGATGAAGTTACTTGAACCTAATCACTCTATAGAAGATTGATGTTGATTTAGTTAATCAAAGAAGGGATTGTAAAAGGAACTGTAACAGTTAGTTAAAACACTAAAACCTTTGGCATCCTGATTTGTTTTTTCAGACTATTGCTGACCTTAAATCAGAACTGAACAGATACCAGATCAGAAATGAAGTTATGATGAAGAATCTCTCCAGCTGTAACAAAACATTAAACGGTCTAACTAATGATAAGAGGTTTGGAATTTTACTAATCTGAAGAAGTAAGAAAATAAACAAAATTCTCTGTCACTAAAATTCTTCTTTTCCTTTTTTACAGAAATACAGAAGGAACAATAAAAAACTTACAGGCAATGGTTAAAGAAATCGACGAGAAAGGTAAAAAGATCATAGAGTTAAATGAAATAATCAGCAGCTGCAGAGTTGAGGTGAAAATGAAAG
Source organism: Columbicola columbae (assembly GCA_016920875.1). Taxonomy (NCBI): domain Eukaryota; kingdom Metazoa; phylum Arthropoda; class Insecta; order Psocodea; family Philopteridae; genus Columbicola; species Columbicola columbae. The sequence continues at coordinate 14,022,019 of JADMLL010000005.1, forward strand.
AAAGCGATTTGGAAAATTTAAAAACGAAAAATATTTGCCTCAGCGAAGAGGTGAAGAACTTAAAAGATCAGTTAACCAAGTTACAGGACATTCTGTCAGACTCAAATAAAAATTTTGAAGCACAACAAAAAGAAAAAAACGAAATGGCCGAGAAATTACTTCAGTCGATAAAGTTAATCATGGAGGAAAGATCTACAAGGCAAACATTGGAGGCGTTGACAGCAGAAAAAGAAAAAAATTTTAAAGAACAGATAGATCACATAAAGGTACAACCAGATCCAAGACCTTATCTAAACCATCTATTTTGAAAATGGTATAAGTTCATTTTATGTTGCTTTGAAAAAAAAAGTCAACGATTTGTTCTAACTGTGAGTCTATCTTGTAATTCTATTAATAGTATTTCTATAAATTCTAAAGTTTATACTAATATAATCAGTAATTTAATTATATAAATGCCTTTTATGCAATTTTAACTAAATTAACCATAAAATCAAGGCACAAATGAGCTTATACCACTTTCATAATTATTTACTACCCCTGAACTGTTGAAGGTAACCTTGGTGTTTTGAAAGATAGTAACTCACATACCATGATACCCATTATTATATATAGGAAATATTATTGTGTATATAACAGTATAAAGTTAAATTTGAGTTTTATTCCTGTTTTTCAACTTTTTTGGGTATAACAGGATACGAGAGGATGATTCGAACTTGTGACGATAACTCACTTAACCACTGCACCATAGTCCTTCTTATATACAATAATATGTAATATAAATAACTTGGGCTCCTCATTATATTATATATAATATTTGCAAAAAAACTGAATAACAACAGAAGTGAAACATATAACAAAAATTATATTTACAGGCGTATTCGTTTTGTTAGATGTCACACAAACACTAAAGTATAAGTATTGACATTTGTACTTATACTTGAGATTTATAACACTTGAAACAAATACTGAAAAGCTCTTGTATTAATTATAGTATGACTCTTCTGGGGCAAATCACAAAAACTTTTATCTATTGTATTTTGTATCTACTCTCCCTCAACATACTCCAGTTGAGGGTCCGGAGGCCATACCACGTCTACTACCGCTAATTTACACTGAGCCTTAAAAAGAGGGTATAACACCCAATCAGACTTTAACTAACATCCTGAGATGGCAAGTTTGGAAGCAGATGGTCCTAATTCAAAAATAAACATTTTTCTTAAAACTAGAATGTAGACAAAGAGGATAAAGTATGGACCACTCAAAGAATTTAGCAGTTATTGACTCAATTTTAACTTACTATAAATAGAAAGTATAAACTGAGGTGAAGATTGATTTTTTAATAATTTAAACTAAGATATAATGATATTAATAAATTGATAGGTAAATTTATTGATTAAAACGATTGTTTACAGCAATATTTCCGACACCGACACCTCGAACACTGAGGTGATCATAAATTATGTGACATCTTAGTTTTTTCTTTTGAATGAACTTACACCACTTTCAAAATAAACAAATCTCCTTTTGGGTATTGTTATGGTCGAAAAAATAAATAAATAAAACCTCCTTTCATTCTAGAATGAGTTAGCATCTAAGATCAAAGAATGTGAAGCTTTGTCCGGTTCATTAGAAGACAAAAAAAAGTATTCAAACAAACTTCAAGATGATCTAAAGAAAATGAAATCAGAGGTAATTTCATTGAAATTTCAAATTATAACTGGTTCATTATTTATCAGGTAATTAAGATATTGGTTTTGATTTTAGTTGATCACTCTGAGAAAAAGAAATTTGCTTAGCTTAGACAGTGAAAGCCACAAATGTTACATTCAGTGTAACGAACTACCACCAAACAGCTCAACTTCACTATCTCAAATGAAGTCCCAGAATATTACTACAGAAAGGTTAGAGTCCTGCCTGAGAGAACTTAAAGAAGTTAGAGAAATCAATCTTCAGCTTCGCAAGACTGATGGACAATACCAGGCAAAGATTGTCTGCCTTGAAGATGAAATGTAGGTTTTGCTAAATTAACTTCCCCCTTCAATCCCATAATCAAGCCCTGGGTGTGAGTTCTGAGAAATCAAATGTCAACTTAGAGCAGTGGATTTTCATTTTTAGAAGAGATGCCCGTCTGCTAATTAAAGAGCTTCAAGGAGACCTCAAAACAGAGAAGAAATCAAAAAAAGTCTTAAAAAATATGATTGCCTCAGCCAACATGGAAATAGAAAAATGTTTGGTAGCCAAACAGTTGGTGTCCACTGTGGCTGATAAAATCAAGAGACATTTAGATTTAATGGGAGTTTCGTCTCGAGAACTGTTGTCTGGTTTTCGGTCAAACGAAACTCAAAAATCTCCAATAGTTGTTGATTAGATTAAATTAAAACGTAATATTAAGCAACTTAAATAGTAAATATAAAAATTTTATGAATTTAAAAAAAGTTACTTACTCTACTTTCCCCTCCATTTATCTGACTTCGATGGTCAAAGGTAAAAACGCAAAAAGTTGTTTTGTTTCTTGATAAATTATGTCAAGAACAGATAAGAAACCAGATGACAGTTAAGAAAATTAGACATTTAAATGAATAATTAAGTAAAAAAACTTAAAATCGAAAAATTACTATAAAATTTCTTAGACTAAGCGCCATAAGTAAAGCTGATGAATTTTCGAACACACTTAGAACGTTTTCATAGGTTAGTGCGAGCAGTGTTTATCAGCAGAAAATTCTGTTGACATTTTTTTTTTGTATTTACACGATGATTAAAACATTTTTTTCTTATAAACAGATATTAATGGCTTGAGGATTTGTCATAAAAGAACATTTTATACAGGTTTCGGGATGATAATTGAAATGGTAAAATGTTCGTAACTCAACATTTTTCTCCCCGATGGAAAAAAGAGTGGGTACCTCTAGCAAGTCAACAGCTGAGGTTACGTAATTTAATACAAATTCTGGCGTTTAGCATAAAAAATGATAAAAGAGAAGTTATAGGCTCTAAAATGCCTAACTCAGACGAGAACAGTAATTTGTTAGATGAGTCTTATTACTTCACATTGCACGCCACTACCATGTCAGCTCCATTTTACACAAGTGAAAAATTGAAAAGTGACAGCCCAAAATGGAAAGAACTGGAAATGTCATCCTGGGAAGGAAATGTTAGCAGTTCAGCTGATGGTATGACAACTCAAACACTTAATAAATGTAAAACACAAATTTTAAAAAATCTTCATAAGGAATGGTTTATTGTGATCAATCTCGAATGTCTTATTCTCACCCTTGGTTGATGCAAATTTATCATGAGAGTTCTTCTGAGTAATTTTTTGTGTTTATTTGCAGCTGTGGTTATTCGATTATGGTTTAATAATGCATTAGAACCTGAGGATAAAGTATTATCTGTGTGGGGCATTTATCTTAGTGGATTAATATACCTCGGACCAAATCTGAGGAAAGATATTCCTTTAAAACCAAACTCATTAGTTTTTTTTTAATGCCAGGTGGATATTTCACAGATCCAAATTGTATAGAATCAAGTGTTAGACTACGTCATAGCTCTGTGATAGTTAAAAATTGTGATATCAGGTCAAGCTATTCAATCAGTGCACTAACCAGGTAATTGGACTTTGAAATTACAAATTTGTGTGGTTACTAACTAGATACCATTTTATTACATCTCATTTGGAAAATTTTATTCTTTTTATTGTTCTTTTAAAAAATTAATTATAAAAAAGTTTTGTGGTTGGGTGTTTTTAGTGATGATATCTTGACTTTTTTCTTGGTTATAATTGGTTTTGTGTAGTTTTAAAATGGTACTTGTAGTAGAAAATTTTGGGTGTGAGAAAGACAAAGGTAGTTGTGTTGAAACCAGTTTATTAAAACTTTGTTTTGTTGTATTTTTTTGCAGGCTACAAACCTTGCAGCAAGTTATTAGAAAGGAAGTAGCAGAAGCTGAAATATTAAAGAAAAAAATATCAATGGGAGATTTTTTCAGGGGTGACAGTAGAGGGAGGACAACACTTCGAAAGCTTCTCAGCAAGCACAAACCAAAAATAAGTCACACTGATCTTGTCAAACTAAAGGAAAATATAGAAATTGCCAAATATCGTGTTCACCTCTTACAGGAAGAGAAAACAATATTCCTCAACAGAATAGAGGAACTCAATAAACAAATTGAATCTCTCTCTCATTCAAATGAATTTGTTAGTACAAAAATACTGGATAATTATGAAGTATTAAGGAGGCAGGTTCATAATCACAAGGAATGGAAAAAAAGTTATATTGATAGACGAGAGAAATTCCTTCATTCCAAAGCTATGTTAAGTTTTAGAACGAAACAGTTAATTTCAGAATTGAATTTAATATATCCAATAGTTGAAGTCTCACCAGAGAAGTTTACTATATGTGGAGTTCACCTGCCGAATTCGGAAGATTTTGCCGGATATGATGATTTAAAAATATCAGTTGCGTTAGGCTTTGTAACTCATGTGATACAAATGGTTTCGATATTCATGCAAATTCCATTACGGTATCCCATCATTCATTTCGGATCTCGTAGTCGAATTATTGATCAAATCACCGATAAAATTCCAGATTCTGAGAGAGAATTTTGTTTGTACATAAAAGGGAAAGAGAAACTACAGTTCCATTATGCCGTTTATTTATTAAATAAAAATATAGCTCAGATCAGATGGTTGTATGGTTTACCCACGTCTGATCTCCGAAACACGTTAGAGAATTTATCATCACTAGTTAAAATGAAATTCGTTAATTCAAGTCTGGACCAAAACAGTAGGTCGTTATCATCATCAACAGCAGATATGTGCAGTTCCAGTATGAGTGTGTCTAGTCCTTTGGGCAGTGTTTTGTCCGTTCAGAACAAGAAGAACTCGAGAGTGTATTATTTATCTGAATCAGGAGTAGAATACATGAGAAATTCAAATAGTCCTGGGCACCGCGTTTCAAAATCAGTCGGATCATCCAAAGAATTGATGATTAATGCTCTTTCAATAAAAAACAAAAAGCTAAAGAGTGCTAAAAGTAATGTTAATAATAATTTAAGCTTTTCTTTAGATAAAGGTCTGAATGAATATGAGGAGATTAACAATGGGAAGGAAAATGATAGCGGTCAATTTGGATCAGAACCAAGTTTAAACGCTCCTAATAAATTCCCAAAAACTTTACATTCAGAGGCTAAAGACAAATTCTTAAAGACTTGGAATGCTGAATCTCAAAGGGTACCTTTCTCCGACGATGATTCGGAGGTTCATATGATCGACTTTAGCACGAAAAAACATAATTTGTCTTCGGGTAGTCAGGTGACTAAGGAAGACATCAAAGATTATGGTGAATGTTGCGAAGAAGAGAAATCAACGCCGGAACCTTCTCCTATGGTCTTTTTAAAAAATTATTTACCTGAGGTAAAAGTCTTTGAGACAGTTGTGTGCGGAAGGAATCGATCAGATTCTGAAACAGAGATTGTTAAAGTGGAACCTAAGGAAAAGGAGAAATCCAGCCCGACGAAAACAGTCGAGGATGATTTTGAAAAGTATGATGATGTTGATACTACTGCTATTATGGCAGACACTTTATTAGAAAATGTAACGAGTAGAACGGAAGCTTTAGCCAATCAGACTACATGCTTTAACAGATTTAAAAGTAGATTTAAAAGCACTCTGGAAAATTTAAATAATAAATCAAGTGGAAATGACTTTTACTACTGACTGCAATATGTACATAATTAATATTATAATTCGTTTCGGATGTACCCTCTCTGTATATGTTACAGAAAATAATAATAACAGTTTCAAGTTCTAGGCCAGATATACAAAATTTTTTTACAGCAAATGTAAAACTTCAAATTATTGTGTCTGTGAATGTATTAACTATTGATTACAGATCTGATTCGTTTTAATTCTAACGAATTGAATATTAATTTCAAGTATGATGTATTGAAAATCGTGTTTATTTTTTTATTATAAAAAGAAATCCAAAATATATATTATAAATCCATTTCACATTACCAAATATTTTAGTCATATTTATCATTAACAAAATGAATTCTGTGACAAAATGTCTCATCCAGAATATGTAAACAAATTATTTATTTATAACTGAAAAGTTTTTTTGTTGATTAAATCTTTTAATCAACATCAATATCAATATCTGTAACAATAAATGTTCTTAGTTTTCAACATGACTTAAGTAACTATAGGTTATGATGACCTTTTTTTTAAAATTTGTTTTATTTTTTTTTAAATATTTATAAAGATTTTGTGAAATATTTATAAATATTTAAAACTTTGTTTAAATAAAGATTGAGATTATAAAATACTTGATATTAGTTGAACTAGTTTTGTTTTAATATTTGACATAATTTGAGGTGTGGGGATATTGCGCATTAAGAGAATGGTTGTCTTTAAAGAGGAATGTCAACGGTTTCTCGGAGTTAGCTCCGCGCCAAAAGCCATGTCCGCTAGCAAATGGTATAAGAGCTGGTTAATACATTAAAATTTAGGCAAATTCAGACATAATTAATTTATTAGGCTTCGTTTAGGGCTTAATTAACGTTCAAACACATTCAAACATCTCGTGGTTGATAAGATTTCAATACGCGTATGATATTTGCTTCCATTCAGATTTTGCTTCGAGCATCTTCCATTTTGCAGATAGGTGTGTTAATGTGATATTTTTTTTAGTGGATGATTTTACATAAAAATTGTTTATATATGGGTACATTTAATTAAAAGTTGACGAGATGTTTTGACAAAAAATACCAGCAACCCAGTTTTGACCGATTATTGGTGTTCTGAATGTAATACGCAATATTTTTTTTATTGAATATTTCTAGTGAATTTTGATTGACTATTTTCTTCAAAATGGCGACCGACTCACAAATAAAACAAAGGATGCAAGTCTTTAAAAATAAGGGAAAAGATCAAGATGTGAGTATTAATTTCCGTTCTCTCACGTACCGATAAACCCAATCATTCTCGTCTCATTCGCAGAAAATATATTAGAAATTCCTGCCCTTGTACTTTCCCCGGGAAAGTCATTTACCTTGTTGGTAGCCAAACGTGTAATTTTTACGTTTTTATAATAATCTGCGTCTCTTGGATAATAATTACCGATTGAATCGCGGCTAAACGATAATAAGGAATTATAGGAATTTATGAGAAAAACATGAGAATTGTCTATTTAATAGGTGTTTAGTCAGGATGCTCAAGGTAGCACATGTGGGGTGGTCTTGATCAATGTTGCACTCTGGTGTGCAATTTCTAAGATGTCTGTTTCATTTAAATGAATATTTATATCTTCTAATACTCAAGTGTTTTGTTATATTCTCATTATTATAAAATTAGTTTCCACATTTAAGAAATGAAATCTGCAAGAAAATTTTTATTTTTAACCAATTTAGGTATTAATTACTGAGTGGCAATGACCATGTGTCATCTTTGAAAGTCAAAATTGAGATGTAACCATAAAAAAAAATTTTTTTTTTCAAAACTTCTCTCTTATATAGTTTAATTTTCATCATTAAAATTTGTATTTGGTAATTTTTAATTTAAAATTTGTCCATCACTTGTTCAAGGACTTTGCACCTTTGTCTTTTTTCATAAAAATCTGGAGACTCCTAATGTTTAAAGGAATCTTAGTTAAACTTGTCTGAAGGAAATTTTGTAAAAACTGTAAATCTTGAGGTTCTCAATCATTTTTCTTTTTTATTAATCTTGTTGTAAAGTTGGAATGAAATTTTGTTTAAGGGAAAAAAAAATTTTTTTTTTTAAGTCCTAAAGAGATTTTCATAATTTTAAAGCATTTGCTTAGATTGCTTTTGTTTTAAGTAGACGAAAGAACTTGTTGATTAATCAGTTTTTATTAAGAACCACTTCTTCTAATTCTAATAAAACCATAAATTATTTATTGTTGGAATAGGTTTATGCACTTCTTAATTTGAATGAAAAACATGTTTTGTAGTTAATGAATTAAAGTTATAGAATTTTTATAATGGTGATTGAAATAATTGAGCCATTAATGGTGGTCTTAGGAAAAAAACTAAAACCCCATTTTTGTATAATTAAGAATTTATTACCCTTGTGAATTAATTTTTTATTATTTGGCCTTTTGCAGGAAATGAGGAGAAGGCGTAACGTTGTCACAATAGAATTGAGGAAAAACAAGAGGGAAGAAACCTTGCAAAAAAGACGTAACATACCCTATGTTGATTCTTTAGAGGACGACGACATTGATAAGAAAATTAATGTTCAGGATATAGTTAAAAATGCAGCTAGTCCCGATCCTACGATTCAATTACAAGCGGTACAAGCGGCCTGGAAACTGCTGTCGTCCGATCGAAACCCTCCTATAGATGATTTAATCGACGCGGGAATTTTGCCGATATTGGTCAATTGCCTGTGTTCAGAGAATCCGATTTTGCAGTTCGAGGCAACTTGGGCACTAACAAATATCGCATCTGGCTCGTCCCAACAAACTGAGGCGGTAGTGAATGCTGGAGCTGTGCCTCTCTTCCTTCAGCTTCTGTTATCGCCTCATCCGAATGTATGCGAACAGGCTGTTTGGGCTCTCGGCAACGTAATCGGGGACGGTCCAGCTTTAAGGGATCACGTTATCGGTTTAGGAATCGTAGCCCCGTTACTTACTTTCATCAAGCCAAATATACCCATCAGTTTTTTACGCAACATCACCTGGGTCATAGTTAACCTGTGCAGAAGCAAGGAACCTCCACCCCCCGCTCAAACTATACAAGAAATTCTACCAGCTTTGAACGTCCTTATCCACCACAGTGATGTAAATATATTGGTGGACACCGTCTGGGCTATAAGTTACCTGACGGATGGTGGGAACGAACAAATTCAAATGGTTATCGACAGCGGAATAGTATCAAAGCTGATACCTTTATTATCTCATAAGGATGTTAAGGTTCAGACAGCAGCATTGAGGGCAGTTGGAAATATCGTCACCGGAACGGACGAGCAAACCCAAGTGGTACTCAACTGCGACGCCCTCTCTCACTTCCCGGAACTCTTGTCTCACCCCAAAGAGAAAATCTGCAAGGAAGCAGTTTGGTTTTTGTCAAACATAACTGCAGGCAACCAACAGCAAGTCCAGCAAGTTATCGACGCTAAATTATTACCCTTTATAATTAAAAATCTAGTTGAAGGAGAATTTCAGACGAAGAAAGAAGCTGCCTGGGCTTTAAGCAATCTTACGATAAGCGGTAACCGCGAACAAGTAGGAACACTAATTCAGGAAGGAGTTATTCCACCGTTTTGTGAATTGTTAGCGTGTCACGACGTTCAAGTTATACAAGTAGTTTTGGATGGGATAAACAACATGTTGAAAATGGCCGGTCCACAAGTCGAGGGACTCGCCAACATGATAGAAGAATGCGGTGGAGTAGATAAGATCGAAGCCCTTCAAAATCACGAAAACATCGACATCTATAAATTGGCCTTTGATATTATTGAACATTATTTCTCAGAGGATGTAAGTGTTTCTATTATTCTTTCTTTCAGAACTCAGTCAAAGGAATTTATTCAAATTTGATTAGGTTTTGCTTATCTTAAAAAAAAATTTCCGATTCTAAATAAAATGACTGATAACATATGTTAGTGGCATAGTAATTGATTGTAGTGTGGTGGGTGGGGTACTCAAAGAGAGGGCGTTAACACATTTTTAAAGAGTTACACCATTTTTGGAACAGTTTAATGAATTGTTAATTTATTTGAGTTCGGTTCTTTTGGCCTAATGAAAATGTTTATGACCTAACACATGGGTACTCATATATACTTATCCTTATCCATCCATATCCCACACTTACACCTACTATTCCCCGTTGATTGGACTTTCCTTTATATTTAAGTGGGGTTGGTGGGATTTTGTCAGGTCTTCGGTTTTAGATTTATTCAAAAAGTTTGCTAACTACATCAACCGAAAGGGTTTTAGATGTTCCTTTCGACTGGTGGTCCATACAGCATCCCTTTTTTTTGGTGGACCGTTTTAAGTTAATTTGTGATACCCTTCTCTTAGTCTCACTTCTTTTTGTCTTTTTTTCTGACTAAGTTCTGTCTTTCTCTAATTCATCCCTTTTTTTTTAGCTTTAGTTTGTCCTGGAAACTCGTGTCTCGTCTTTGTATGTCTTATGTTGTAACCTCTGGTTCTTTCAAATCAGTTTTCACGAACCATGTTTTCGTGTTGAGGAAGTGTTTGAAGACCGGGTTGTTCAGTCCATCTGACTCAATCTTCCGGGTGTCTGCAGAAGGCGAAGCTTCTCTTTCGAATCACGGCAGTTGTCTTTGATATACGTTCCGACAGTTCGAGATTGTGATGTCTCTCTTCTTTCTAACCGAGTTCGTAGACATCAATTATCCAATCCTTCGACTTGAGACTGTTTCTTAGATAAAAGTTTCCTTAAAGCTAGATAACTGCCTCGAACTTGGAAACAGGTTGCTGTTAATCAGGGAATTTAAATTTTAAAAAAATTCAGGCACCGACTCCTTGTGTGTGTCTGGTTTGTCTGTGAAAGTATGATCAACTTTGTAGTCAATTTGGGTTTTGTTACCCAGACCGATTTTAAGACTCGAGAACTTTAGACTTCCTTCCATCTTAACTCAACAACCAGAACGCCATTTTTACCAATTTTTCGGTATACACACATTCCTTCGACTCTGCCTAGTAATATTATCTCTCAGGACTGGTTACACGCTTTTAATGCTCCCTAGGCGAAATAAGGGAAAATTATATGAATATAAATATAATTACAAGGATTTTGGTTTTGTTTTGTTTACAGGTCGAAGACGATCCCAGCCTGATACCTCAAGCAACGGAAACAGGATTTCAATTCGATCCGAACACGAGTATACCAAGCGAAGGCTTCAAGTTCGAGTGACTCCAATCTAATCTAATTGTTATAATCAATATCTACAAATTAACTGAAAGAATTCCAAAGGTGTATACACACACACACTCACTCATACGTCTTATATGCCAATTTCAAAGAGATATAATTTTTTTTTTCTTTTTTTTGTGTCATTTCCTTCCTCCCTTTGTAGTCACCTTGTGCTTTTACATAATCACCGGGCCAATTTTCGTTTGTTTCATTTCAAAATCGAGCCCGGGGAGGGATGGGGAGGCATAGGGTTGGTGAATGGTTTTGTTGTTTGTTAACACCTGGCCAATTACAAAGGAAAAAATATTTTAGTTAGTTGTTGGAATCAAAATTTTTACAATCAATTTTTTTGCGGTTTCCGTTTTTTTTTTAAATTGACTATCACGAGACTGGATTTTTATCGAAAAATTTTCTTTTCCCTCCTCTTTATTTTTAAAACTTTCTCTCTCACTTTGCTAAGAAGTGTTTTTCTCCGGGAAAATCAAATTGGAAAATCTTTTTCTTTTTTAAAGAGTTGAAATTGGTATGTAGTTATACTTTTTTTTCTTTCGAATTAAAAACCTTTAAAAAAAAAGTTATTTAAAAAAAATGTCACTAACTTAATTTTTACAACCTTTCATGAGTTTTTTTTAAAGGGATAAGATGTGCACGAATCTAAATTTTTGATTGATTGATTGATTGATTGAAAGTTTCCAATTTTTTTTTAAATTTGTTTTTAAGTTGCAGTCTCTTTGTTTTTGTTTTTAAATTAAAGTAGTTTGTAACTGATGTAACTTCTGGTTACATTTTTTCTCTTTAGGGGTTGTAATGGGGTTTCAAGTCAGCAATACACGAACACTTGGAAGGAAAGGGTATTTAGGTGGTTTGATTCTAAAGAGATTAGAAATTTTTTTTTCTTTGTTTTAGAGCCGAGTTGGCATTATTTCGAAGGTTTCGGTTTTTTAGTTTAGGTTTTGTAGTGTCCTACACTGAGTTTTTGGGGTTGTAGTTAAAAGAAGTTTGAAAAAATGTGTTAATGGAATGTTTGAGGTTTTGTAGAATTTTTGGTTTGTTTGGGATTTAAAAAAAAAAATTTCGAAGTGTGGGCTTTGAAAGATTTTTTGCTGATTCGGTGGTTGACTGTGACGAATGGTTGGGTGGTGTAGACGGTTATGCTGGTTTTGGTCCTGTTTGTGTGTGTTGACTGAGTTGGAGTAGCGAATAGTTCTAAAGCTTGAAACTTTTTGTTTTGTTTTTGGGGGCAACACGTTCACGCCAAATCAAAATCCAAAAGTGACATTAAAATCGTTGTACGCGGCTGGTCCGAACGCTTGACCGGTCCGATAACAGGTCCGTGCAAACCTAAATTGTTTGGTAGCAGGCCTACGTGTTTTTCTTTTTATTTCTTTCTTTCTCTTGTAGTTTGAAATGTTTTTCTTTTCTTTCTTTTTTTTTATAATGAATGTTTTGAAGGAAAATCCGGAATCCTTTCTCTTTGGTCGTATGAATGGACGGTTGATTCTTTTGAATAATAATTATAATAATAAAAACCAAAAACTTGAGTAACACTGTTTTAATATAATTGAAATCCTTTTGTTACTTTGATGGTGCATCCCTGATAGTTGTATAATAAAATATTTGCAATTGCATAATAATAAAAGAAAAGTTTGTGGTCGTTTTTATTTCTGTTTCATCCTCAAATCGGTTTTGGGATTTTTATTCTTAGACTGATTGATTGTGAGATAATATCCAGAAAGCGTTTTGACTGTCTATATTGTATGTGTAATGAGTTTTGTTGTGTTATTTACATTCACTCTCCCTCAAATTTTTTTTCTGTTTGGTTGGCTATGTTATAAATGATTTGATGTGTTAGTTGTTACTTAATAGAATGGTTCATGTGGTGACAGGAGTTTTTTGTAAATTGTGATGAAGATACTAAACTTGGAAGAAAAAGTCACCGATTTCCTCTTTGAGTTTGATTTTATTACTGACAATAGATGATGAGTTGAGTGACCATATTGGTGGTTCAGTAATAGAGATAATGTGTGAACCAAAAAGTAAAATCGTATGTATGTTGCGGTAAAAGTGATAAATCGGGTGAATGTTGAAATATAATTCGTGGCGATTATTCAGTATCTTCACCAATCTTGGGTAATTTGATAAATTACTGATTATTTATCACATTTACCGGGTAGTTTATAAAATATTCTGATCCTAATCTTAGCAAACTTTTATTAATTTCTCCATTAAAAGTTGGAGACATTTTTTAACTTTTTTTCCCCATGTCAACTGCCATCTGTCTCTAAGCGAGACATTTTGTAGTTGATCTGGCTTGAGGGGCTTTATATTCAGGGAGCAGACCAGTGTCTCAACCCCAGGAGTAGGATAAAAGGATGCGACTGGAAGAGCAGTCTAAGGATGGGATAAGAGTAGGGATGAAAGGTAGTGTGGTAAAATTTATAAACTAGCCAGTAAATGTGACTAATATGTGTAACGGTAAAAGTAATAAATTTGACGAATATGTATATAAAATAATACCCGGCGATTATTCATAATCACCAACCAATAATTTATCACATTTACCAAACTTAATTGGTGGTTGTGAGTAATCACCGGTAAACATACTTCTCTTTATGTCCATATATGTAGGTGAGGTTATGCTCAATTTATGGGTCGATACGGTCCCTCTAAACTTCTGCTCATAATCCCACAGGAAATTTTGGAAATAACAAATTGTAGTGAGGATTCAAACTCACGACCATAACGTCTCTAATCAGTGGCCTTAATCACAACCTCCCCTCGTTGATAAAAAATGGATGAAAAGGTATTCACACCCACTTTGGGACAACTTACAAAAGGTTGGGACCTGTCAACCTTTTGTAAGTAAGCAGTTTAAAGTACCTGTGACCATAACAAGTGTGTGTAGTACTAAAATGGAGAAACTGAGTCAAGATGATATCACGATTAAGTACGCCCATTTTGACACGATCTGAGATCTGTTTAAAAAAAGATAATCTCTTGTGAGTCCTTAATAGCTTCTCTCTGATCTAAACAAAAAATTGGAGTGGCGTCGGGGGGTAAAGACTTTGTAATTAAATAATCAAAAAAAAAAAAATTTTTCTACGTTTTAAAACATAGTTCGTGGATCCATTAGCCGATCAATTGGAAACTAGGTCTTCGACCTTGACTCGATCATAAAATCACGTACAAGGTTATGGCGAAAGATTTTTTTGTTACGAGGAATTTGTCTCGTCATGTAAATGTTTTGTGAGGACCACCGTTAGTCAGAAGGAAATTCTGATAAACTTAGTCATGAGCTATACAAAGGAAATACAAATAAAATTTAGTGTATCGTTGATATATTAATATTAATATAATAATTACAAAACCTCAATTGTTATGTATTCGTGGGACGTTCTAAATGAAAACCACCTGTTTCCTTTAGCAGCTGCAATTTTTTAAAATCGAAACAGTTGCTGTTGGTTTGATTGTTTCATTTAAGAGGACGAAAGCTTTTACACTGACAGAAATTTCTCTGCAAGAATTTTTCACTTTTACCGCGGATGAGTTTGACTTCAGCAAATGAAGGAAAGTTGACGGAAATTTGAAGGGGTCCTTGATGGAATACGATTCGCTGATGTAAACCCTCAACTCTTTCCAACCTTTTGTCTGAGGGTATGGTTGGTAGTTTACCAGAACTTTTGTTTAAAGCTTTGACCTCACATACCTTTTGGTTTTTCTTCCCGTCGAATTTTCCAACGTTTTCCGAAGGTCGTTTTTTAACCCGTGGAAAATCAAAATCCGAAGTTACCGGAACAACAGCAGAACCGCTTAAACGTCGAGTTAAGATTTTTTTAGGAGGTTCCCATGGGATTCTTTCCTCTAACTTTGGAACTGGTTCGTGATGAGGAGTGCATGCAAGACATCGAGATTTTCTTGTCGTTGACGTTTCAGGTGTGACCACGGATGAGATTTCTTCGCAGGGGCTGGGACTCCGGGTTCTGTGGTAAATTCCAACCCTCCTGAGAAATGTTGGTGGTTCTGACTCCCAGACGTTATCGACTCGCTTTTTTCTCATAATCGAACCCAAATGTTGCAAGAGTTTGAAATTGTCTTCTTCGATTTTCATTTGTCTTTCTCTTTCCTTCTGAAGTTTTTTTAATTTCACGGCGACGTGTCTTCTCTGTGGCGGAGGCCCGAAATCGACCACTGGAACAGCATTTATAACCTGAAATTAAATAAAACTAAACTGTTTAAAAAACTCTCACAGAAATTAGGTTTGGAATTCGTTAGTGACTATCACCCTACCTTCTTTTTGTGGTAGTTATACCTTCGGAGCTGCCAGGGTCTCACCAACAGTTTTTCTCTTCTCGTCATCATCTTTGGCCGCTACTAAGTGAATAGTGTAACAAAGTTTTCAGACAGAACCAAAGTATTTGTTCAATATATTTGTCATGGAAACCAAACGCTTTCCACTTAAGGAGTAACAACCAATTAAATTCTCTTTGATAATTTTAGAACCCCTTCTTTTATCTTCTTCCAGTAACCATTTATTTATTTTTCTCATGGAATCAATTCTTCCGTCGTTAGGCTTCTCGTGGAAGCTTGTTCCTTGGTGTCATTTAGGTGCAAGTCTTCAACAGTTAACCGTTACCACGAACCACGCCATCTTGTTTTTTCTGTTGATGACATGCTTCAACTAATACTTAATGGTTAGTCATTTTGATGTAATTGAGATATTTAAAGTAGTCACTCTCTCTCCAATTCTAAGCACAAACAACAAATAAGATCATCAAATACAAAGACCTTATTTTAAAATAACTATAGGTAGACAAGTTACTTCTTAAATATTGCTTGAGTATCAAAGAAATTAAAATAATCTTGTAAACTATAAATTTATAATTGATAGATTTCTAACAATTTAGAGAAATATATGTTCTAATATTTACTGTGGTTTTAAATATCTCAAAATATATTTTTAAATTTAAATTTGAAAATTTTTCAAAAACCACTCCACAACCTTAGTCAGTCCTTGAAAGTATTAGACAACTCATCTAAGAGGTATAAAAAAGTAAAACAACAGAAATTTCGTTTCAAATAAATATAAATATATTTATTCAGTTTAAATTATTTTATTGGAGCATTTTTTAGAGATGTACAAGTGATGACTCCAGCATCTGTTTGTAAGAAATATCCATTCCATTGTGCTTCACAGTTTGAGCTAGTTTTCAAATTTTCCTGGAATGAAAATGACACAAAAATTCTTTAAGCACCAAAGTTTTAGGAAAGAAAATGATTCATAGAAACTACTACCCACCTGCAACTTTTCCCAAACTTTCTTTTTAGGATTTAAAACATCATCTGGAGTCTCATTGGCATATCCTTCAACATAAACCTTATCACCTGGTTTGCTGCCTTTGGGGGGTATTAGAACTTCGACTGCTTTTGGTTCATCACTGAAAAATTTTTTGAGGAGTCAGTACAGAGTATTTTCAATGAAAACTAAATTAATATTGTTTAGATTATTTATATCATCATATGATGTGAGAGCAAGAAATAAATTTTGAAGATGGCAACTTACACAGAAGCACACAGAACCATCCCACATGATTCAATTCCTCTCATCTTGGCAGGTTTTAAATTGCACAAGACGACTACCAATCTATCTTGCATTTGATCTATAGGCACAAAATTAACCAAACCACTGACTACTGTTCTTGGATTCTCTTCTCCTAAATCGATTTTTTCTACATAAAGCGAATCAGCATCTGGATGTTTGGACACTTCCACAATTTTACCAATCCTAATATCTAACCTTGAAGGTTTTAATTCATCACCAGCATCTTGTTTTGCAGCTCCTTTAAAAATTTGTTAATATTATTAATATATGATATTACCAAAAAGAATTGTTTTATAATGACAATAAACTAACCTGATTTACTTTTACTCATAGTAGGATAGGCAGCTTCAGTTAGTTTTTTCAATTCAGGAGCTTCAAATGCCTTCCTGATTGGTGCTAAGAGTTGATTTATGTAGTTCTCAACAGCTAGTTTCAAATCACCAGGATGAAGTTCTTGTGATGCAAATGCTTTTTCAATTGCCTCATATGTGTCAAATTCCAAATTTCCTCCATGTTGCTCAGACCTTGGTACCACAAATTTATTGTTCTGAATATATATAGGGAATATAACATGCTTCACAAAAGCAAGAACGCCATTGTCTTCAATATTACCAGGTTCACAAAATGCTTTTTTTAATTTTTTCTTAACAGATTCTGGTGAATCAAGCAAATCGATTTTACTATCCTCCTCAGAAGAGGACATTTTAGCTCCAGTCAAGCCAGGAACCATGCAATTCATTAGATGAACCCTTTTTGTATAACCCAATTGAGGTAAGTACTTCTCTGCAAGGGTGAATATTTTCCTTTGATCAACACCACCGAATTGAGCATCTATTTTCAAATATTCTTCATCCAAAGCTTGAAGTCCTGGATACAACAAGCCTGATAATAAAGGATGTTCAACTTGTTTGACAACTTCTGCTCCTGCCTTTTTGGCATCATGTTCAGTTATCAAAGTTGAAAGTCTGTAAACATCCAGGGTGTATTCTTTACTCAACTGGTAGTCAGAGCCTCTTACAAATTTTAATTTGTCAATGGGTACATTTATTGATTTCAACATTTCAGTGATTATGTGTTTGTAATAAGTTGTTCTTAAGGATAATAGCTCCCAAGGAGCTTTCATGTTATCCAGATATGCATGAAGATCTGCAAAAAGTATTGTCACCTGAAATTTATGAAATCAAAGCTTAATTTTTATTTTAAGAAAATTATTCACTTACACTGTTTGAAAGTTGTAATATTACCTCACATCCAGCTTTTAAAAAATCTGCAATCTTTGACATGGGCACAAAATATGCAATATGGGGTTTCCCAGTTGTTGCTGTCCCCCAATAAATTTTCAACTCTCTCGATTTTAATATTTCCACCATTTTTTCTTCCCCTAGCACTTCTTGAAGATTTCTCGTGATGAGATGCTTTTTAGCTTCCCAATCTCTCCCAGAAGAAATCTCTGTTGTCACAGTCATTTCGTCTAAACTTTTCTGTAACCATACCAAAAAAATTTACAAACTATCCAACCTTCCAAGTTTACTCACCCTTTTAAACAAACACACAATATGTCAACTAAGAAATGAGTGCTTTCTTTCTCCTACTTTACACACCGTGAGTTCCAAAATAGCCGAAATCTTTAATTTTACGTTCTCAGGTAAGTCGCTTAAAATTTTAGCGTCGTCACATTCACTCTCAGAAAAACTTTTTATGTGTTTGGACCACCTAAGAGTGTTTGGAAACTTGTTGACATCAATTTCAATATTGCTTAAATAATTTAATAAACGAAAGTCTAACGAAGATAGACAATATCCTAAGACATAACTGTGAACTAGTAAATGATCTTCGAGAAGAATCAAAACTTTATTTTTCATGGGGAAGTTGTTTTAAAAAAAGTCGAGGAAGCAAGTGTTCTTACCAGTAGTACACCAAAAGGGAAATTTCGAAAACAGCACCATATGGTGTCGTGTCTTTAGAAATTTTAAAATGTCGTGGCTGGTTTAAAATAAAAATTATGAAAATGAAAAAAATTTTTTAATTCTTTTTAGATAAAGAAATGATTATTTATTTTGATTCTGAAGCGGTTTATTCTGTCTTTATCCTTCTCTTTTAAAGAAATATATTATAATATAAATAGAGGGTGGAGGAAATAAGTGAAAGGAGAATGAATTATAATAAGCCAGATGCTAGTTTTACGTTAAGGAGAATATATTTTTAAAATTAATTTTTGAGAAAAAAGCCCAAAATATTGTTACATCAGCTAATTTTTAAAGTATTAGCTGAGAAGACTAATTTTTGGGCCTAAAAGAAAGTTGAAATTTTTGAACTTTAATTTTTGAATTGAGTTCGCCGCATTGTTACCAACCTCGGCCCTTTCATCCACGGCTGACAATATAGTAGATGGGAAATCAAACCACTAGAACCCGAATTTGTTATTTATTAATTATCAGGTATAATTATATCTCTTTTTAAATCGTATAAATAAAATATTAATTCCGAATTAGCTACTTTTTGAGAGTTTTGTTTTATATATTACCGTTGCTCTTTCTTTTTCAGAGAATCTTCTTGATAAATAAGTGTCCGTTTTCTGTTTCTCAATTCCTCCAGTTCGACATGTTATTATTTTCTTAGTTTCCTTTGTTCCTCATGCCGAACTCATATAGCATTCAACAAAGTCAAGTTACGCATTATGTCAAGTTTGAAACTCGGTAAGGGATTTTTTTATAACATCACTTTTTCCTTGGGAAAGTTTCTATTTTACCATTTCTGAGTCATCTGTCATGGCGTCAATGAGGATTTATTAACTCCCTTCACTTCCTTCGGAAAAGCCTTTTATTAGGTTTTTCCTCTCGTTTTACCACTAATTTGAAAATCCCAGTCGGATATTTTTCAAATTTAGCGGATATTTAGACTTTATTGGAAAACGAAAAAACTCATTATGGCTATGTATAAGTCTGCATATTTCCAGTTGATCCGTCTTTTTATTTGTTGAATTTATTATGAGTTTTGTTGAATTAGTTCAACGTTAAATCTTTTTAGAAATTTTCCCAGCTTTATCTCACTCAAATAGTGATTGTAGGCATGTAGGAATGGAAAGTTGGTCTTGATAGTGGCTTAGAGTGTTGTGTGCTTGTATTTTGCATGATAGAATACACTGCTATTGTTTTAGAGCTGTGAGAATAACTTACATAGTCTGTGTCTTTTTGAATTTAATTAATCTATTAATATTGTTTGAAAGATAATTCATATTCTATTTAAATTTTTTCATTCTATAACTTTTATAATTATTCAGTGAGGGATTCTCTGTGTTATCATGTGGCTTAAGCATGTAATTAAATTTAATAGAAACTCTTTGTAAATGAAAGAGTTTAAGCTGATTTTATCGCAGAACAAGTTTATTGAATTTACTTGCTAGCTAGATATTTTTTTTTAAGTTTATTAGATTTACCTAATTTGGCTTTTCTTTTTGTTTTTTTTATTTAAAATGATGAATCACATCAAAGCTTAAGAAATTTGACAAAAAAAGTTGCGGTAATGTGTGACTGGATGTTGTTTTTGTTGTAGTAAAATATTTAAATCATTAGTTGCCTAGTGGCAAATGATGTTAATGCATTCAGGAGAAGAACTATGCTGGAAGCTTTTTCATGTCAGTCACCGAGGAATGTGACTTGGCAAGGGAAGAACAGTACTCATTCTTCACCTCTTCATCTCATGGCAGCCATGAGGCCTCATGGTAGGTAGCTGGATGATGTAGTGCTTTAGATCGCTTACTAGAATTATTTTAAAATGAGTTTTTGCATGGAATTTGACTTTTGCACAATGTTAACTTCTCCACTTAGACTTGCTCAGTTTTGATACTGATGGGATGAAATTTTTTTTTCCCCTTTAAGGTAAAGGAAATCAAGATGATGTGTGCTATGTTGTTGCAAAATATGATTATGCAGCTCAGGGTGCACAGGAACTTGAACTTAGAAAAAATGAGAGATATATGCTTTTGGATGACTCAAAGCATTGGTGGCGTGTTCAAAATTCCAGAAACCAGTCTGGATATGTTCCCAGCAACTATGTCAAAAAAGAAAAACCATCTTTGTTTGACAGGTGTGTATGTTTATATTTTCTCAAATGAAAGGCCTATTCCTTTAAATTTGAATCTTTTCAAAATTAATTTGAGATATTTTTTAAAAAATTAAAATGATAGATGTAATCATATTTTTCCTTTTACTAGTATCAAGAAGAAAGTTAAGAAAGGCTCAGGATCAAAAACACTTCCACCAAACTCTAACAATTCACCTTCTCGAACCATGGATTCACCATCAATGAATAGAAAGCTTCCAGCAGATCCATCAGAAGCAATTGGAACTGCAGTTGTTAAATACAATTACCAAGCACAACAACCTGACGAACTATCATTAACAAAAGGCACTAGAATATTAATACTAGAGAAGAGCAACGATGGATGGTGGAGAGGACAAAGTGGTGGAGCAGCAGGATGGTTTCCGAGCAATTACACTCAGGAGGAAGGGGACGGAGACGATGGGATTCACACTTACGCGATGGCCGAGAACGTACTCGATATTGTAGTTGCTTTATATTCATTTTCATCAAACAATGACGAGGAACTTTCATTCGAAAAAGGTGATAGATTAGAAATTTTGGATCGTCCTCCAGCAGATCCAGAATGGTACAAAGCTCGGAATGCTCAAGGACAAGTAGGATTAGTACCTAGGAATTATTTGCAGGTGGGCATTTGGTGGATTTATTAAAATATTGTTTAGGAGGAGGTAGTTTGATTTAGAGTAAAGAGTAGATTGTAGTTTAATTTTCTCATTTGCTTTGAAAAATTGCTGTTACAATTAAATGATGGAGGTTTCATTTAGTTCTCTTTCCATT
Source organism: Columbicola columbae (assembly GCA_016920875.1). NCBI lineage: Eukaryota > Metazoa > Arthropoda > Insecta > Psocodea > Philopteridae > Columbicola > Columbicola columbae. The sequence continues at coordinate 14,043,395 of JADMLL010000005.1, forward strand.
TGTTTAGCCTAATTAGAGTTGCTGAAGACATTTTCTGTTTACTCGAAAGGAAGCATTTTTCTTCTCAGGGCATATTGAAAGCTGCGTGTGAATAGTATTTCATATTAGTTGTCTTTAAAGTTTTGTTTTGATTTTGAGGCTGTAAAAGCATCAAACTGTTGACTTTTTATTTTATTTTTTTTTAAATTTAATTTGCAATTTTTAAGTTTTATTTTAATTTGTTTATTTTTTTTTGTTTTCGGTTTGCTTCTTTATTGCATGAATGTTGTAGTTGTTGGTTATTTTAAATTCAGGAACTGAGTGAATATCTTACGCAGCCTTTCCGAGAAAGAGGAGTCGGAGGCAGCGGTGAGAGACACGATTCAATGGATAGGAGGCCCCCCGATGGAATGGATCGACCCCATCTAGTTGGCAAAGCTTGGTATTATGGAAGTATCACACGAGCGCAATGTGACAATATTCTCAACCAACACGGACACGACGGAGACTTTTTAATTCGAGATAGTGAAACGAATGTAAGTAGGAGGTGAAGATTTGTTATTGAGAAGAAATAAATTCTTGTTTGGATCTCTTAATTATTTGCTTTATTTAAAGGTTGGAGATTATTCCGTATCGCTGAAAGCTCCAGGACGAAACAAGCACTTCAGGGTACATGTGGAAGGAGCATTGTACTGCATAGGACAACGAAAATTTCACACTCTAGACCAACTCGTAGATCATTATCAAAGGGCTCCCATTTACACGAATAAACAGGGAGAGAAGTTGTATTTAGTTCGGCCTTTGCCCAAACCTGGTGGCCCACAAGTTTAATCCCTCGACCGGCAGCGGGCGAGAGTTCCGTGCTGGCAAAATACGACGAGCGGACGTCAGAAACAATATGTTGTTCGCCCGCTGTCTGATTTTGAAGTGGATTCTACCTCCAGATCGCCAGCCTAGTCTTGCTGCAATTTTTTTTATATTCATGTATTCTAAAACGAGGCTACCGTCTTTTAAAGTTAAAATCAATGATCAAGCCATTGCTATTATGAATTTAATAATTATTTACTATATTATATTTTTACAATATAATTTCTGATGCATTTCATATTGGAATATTATGCAATATCTTTGTCTTAAGTTCACCTTTTGTATGTAAGTTTTGTTTTCTGTACAAAGTTTCCTGCTAACAAGTATTTGGTTCGATTTCAATTAAGTTTTTGTTTTAAAGGCTCTTGAAAGCAGAACAACACCCTAAATTTTGAGATTTAACTGAAAAGTGCTTTGTAATGAGCTTTTTTGCTTGCTCACATTTTGCGACAACTGATTTGGCAGGAAATGGTTTTTAATATTTGGCTCAGACATTTTTATTATATTATGTAAATATTTTTAATGCTTTTTCTCAAAGACTAATAATGCCGAGTTAAATCATTTAAAAAGGCATTTGATTTAATTTTTAAAATATTCAATATGTCAGTTAAGATTATTCATGTGAGCCTTAAGAATTGTGTTGGTACGAAATTGATTGAAATGTAATGTCACGGTCCAAGATATGTAAGACAAAATTTTTTATGTATTCGTTCAGAGGTCTTAACATCCTGTTTACCTCGTTTTTCAATTTTTTTGATAAATAGTTCCATATTGCTGTTATTCCAAACTTTTATTTAAACACATTTCTCTCTTTGTTTTGAAACTTTTAAAAATTTATTTCAAATCAAAATGACTTAGTTAATTTTTAGAATGGTTTGTGATGATTAAAAATCTCCCCTTTCATTTGGTGTTCGACTTGAATTCATTTAATTGTGGATGGTTGATGAATCTATCGACTTGTGTTCCTGTCGGTTGTATGAATCAACCAAAAGCAGACAAATTAGTTATTAACTAAAAAGGAAAAACCAAATGAAAGATGGGTTTGGAGGGCGATTTGTTGTGTAACCTTAATTCTCAAACAAACTCCTCATTTAGTTCACTACTAATTCATTTACTCGATTTAAAGCTCATTGAAACTAATTAGAAAATGTGATTTTCATTTCAATATATATTAGCGTGTGAGATTTTTTTTATATATTAACAACTAACAATTAATTTGTTATAGTTGATAAATTTCGACCAATAAAACTGGAACCAGGAAATTTAGTTGATCGGTGTAATTTAGTCCACGGTTTCAGGGTCCGAAAATGTTTTTTTAGTTCTTTACAAATATCGCCTTAAGCTAATATTAAGTCACTTTTAGAATCTTAATCGGAATGAAATATATATAGGAAATGTAGGAAGGAAACGGTTGTGCTTATAATCTTGGGCAACTAATAAGAAAGTTTCGCTTAAATTCAACTAGTCACCTTGTGTACATACATATATTTAATCACGTGTGACGTGAACAAAAGGAATTCAATGATAATTTGGATTTTCATAACGAAAATGTCGATCTGATTTATAATTTTTAGTGCCCTATTGAAGTGAACAAATTCTGGTTTGGGCGTTATCCTCAAACACACGGGAAGTAATTGTATAACCGGATTTTGAAAAAACAGTAGCTGAAGTAGAGACGTTAACATTTACTCTCATAATTGTAAATAATTCAGTGCGAAATGATAATTATCTAATTACGTATATTATGTCTTTTAAGTATAGATAAAATATTCAGTTAACCAAATAAAAGTAATTTTTAATGGACGTGTATATCATAAGGAACCCGCCGAAAGACTGAAAATACCTTTTGTCTTTTGATAAAAACTTTTGATACTGGTGAAGAGAGTTAGGCTAAAAAGTTTTCTTTTTGTTCTTTTATTTGTAAAAGGGCTGTCCAAGAAAGGATTTGCGGAATCGACATGATCATTCGATTACCTTTCGAGTGTAGTGAACCAGTGATTTCGTCAGAGTCGAGCACACTGATTGGCGGAAATCGATTTTCGTTTTGTAATTATAACTATAGAACGCCCTATAACTATATTATAGAACACCCTATACAAATTTTTTTTACTGTTCAAGTGAAACCCGGGAAATGATAATGTTTATCTCTTATATTATAAGTTAATAACTCTACACAGAGTGTTTTATAGAGTTTTAGTTGTAAGCACGAGGAAATCTACTTGTTTTTTCTATTTTCTTTTTGTTCAGTACAAATGTAATTTCTTTTTGATTTTTACGATTAATGATCTAAGGAGAAGTTAGTTTAGTGTAAAGATGGGCTGGATAAAGTGATTTAAGTGGGTTCGATTAGGTGCGAAAGGTTCTGCTTGTGAGAAGTGGACCGCAATCGGGGAACACGAAGAGCCACGAATATCATTTTTCTTTTTTATATTATATATATGTATAAGAACAATTTACAATAAGCCATTTTGTTTTCGTGAATAGCCAATAAAAAAAATATTTTGTAATTTGTTATAATATTGCGTGTATATTGCGAACTGTGAGAAGTTTGCTTCCCATCTTTGATTAGAATGTAGTTTTTTCACGATGAATTTTGTGTCATAAGGTAGTACTCGTAATATATATTTAAATATTTGATACGTAAAATTTTTAATTTTTTGTTTGTTTTTGATAACCTAACAAAGGATGTAGTTCCATTCTGGTACTCACTTCTCCTAGTCTTTGACACTCTCTAACACCTCTCCTATCTCTTCAATCCTTCTTATAATCAGTATCTTTGGTCTGGGATCATATCACTGACACCACAATCATGCAATCGCTATGATAAATGTACCCCAGGAGGTATTCTGGGTATTAGGGCAGAAGGATGCGGACCCAGGGGATTATCCTTCTCTTTGAGTGCCTACTAGTGCTTGCCTACTAGGTAATATTGGTAGTACTGGGTCTGGTGAGAATTTTGTTACCCTTGACCTGGAAAGTCTTGGCCAACTCTTTACTCACTAAGAGTTGTAGTTTGTTATTCTCATTTCTATCAGAAGAGTTCTTTACACTATTTTTTTATCAAAACTTGTGCCTTATGCCAATAATGTTTATAATCAATAGTCCATCTTTAAACCTAAGCCTTTCTTCTGGGTTCTGAGATTTTTTCTTATTTATTGAAGTAAGTTAATTCTATCAAACAAAATCTTGAACTTAGTCTATCATTGGTCAAACTTGTGTTTGCATGAAATACAGTCTTAAGATGCAGATCCAAAGTCCCAAATTTATTTTTGTAAGCAAGCAGCCAGATGCCTGGGTATGGAAAGTTGTATGTCAATAATTTGCTCCTCTTTTGAAGTGGGTTGAATACTGGGAGAGGAAGATACAAATAAGTTCTGGGTACTATGGTAAATTAATTCAAAAAGTTTTCCTTGGGTATTTTGGTTGTTAAACAATCCTAATCATGAATTTGATCAGATGAACTTGATAAGTGGCCTTCTATCCTTCATCGGCCTCCTACAATCGAAAGGGGTGAGTTGGGGGTCTGGTTTTCCATTTTGTCTGTTTTTATTTATTCTTTGCTAACTTTCAACTAACACAACATAAAACAGTCCTAACCAACAGTTTGATCCTAATTAAAGCAAAACCTCACTTTTGAGATGTGTCTACCACAATCTAGCTAGTCATTAGGGAATAAAAAAACAAGAAGCAACAGGAGGACATGAACAAAACTAAATTTTAATGACGTTTAACATAAATTTGTCACTGAATAAATTTTCAAACACAAAATCTTAATCAATTATTTAGTCTGTGGAGTATTGATATAACACCTCTCCTTGACTCTCTGCTTTGCTGACTTTTTCTTTAGGCGGCTGAAAACGATATAGAGATAATTATTGTTAGAAATTAGTTATTAATATTACTCAATTTATTTTTTAAATACTTTACCCTAGGCCTCATTAGTAGTATGGGTAACTCAGCTACAAGTTCTCCTCCAATTGCTCCCAAGTAGAGCTTCACTTTAACTGAATAAGAAACAATGATGCCAAACACATCTCTGCTATCAGGCCAGGCAAGTCTGAGAACAATAATGACAATTATAGATGGACATTTGTATGAGATGGATAAACCAGTTTGTTTGACACTTACAAAGTTGATGAAGCAAGTGTTTGTTCTATATTCTTGATATGGCCTTCCAAAGCAACGCCACGATTATGCTTACTCCCTTCCAATGAAGGAACCAAGTAAAAGACTTTTTGAAGCTTAGAACCAGGTTGAATGGGGCACCCTTCCCTATTTTGAATCATTTTCAAATTTAAAGCTACATCATCTTCAAGTGGTTTATGTGATTGTGGTGTATGTAACTGTACTACTTACTGAATTTCCAGACAAGCGACAGTGTTTCTGTACTGTCCATTTTGAAACAGGACAAAGTCTACTCCTTGTTGAACTGTGGCTTTAATTTTTTTCACAACCTTGTTACTGTTATTTCTGATACTAACGTTAACAGCTATCTTATCTCCATGATGGTATATCTTAAATTGATAATTAATAATTAAACCTGATATTATGATAATTTTTAATAACTACACTAACTGTAGTATTCACCTGTTTGTCAAGAGTCATTTCCAGTTCCAATTCGCCAGGACTTAACATGAAATCCTTTCGGACAAAGGTACAAGGCTGTCGTCCCTGTTTGGAGGGAGCGAATTGAATCTTTCTGATCTCAAAATTTACGGTACTTCTGGAATTTTTCAGTTACAATTAACAATTTTATTTATATTTATTTAACTTTCAAAAGATTTTTTTGTTACCTTCGATGACTTCTGTCGGATTCATTTTCCCCGACGAAGATTTTCACATAATATTGTAAGCCGCACGGTTCACCTTCGTCACCACGTCCAGGTTGTAATGTGACCGACATGGGAGCATTTGGATTAATTTTGAATGAAAATGGAAAGGCGTTTGGTCCCAACTTTTTCAACAACCTTTCCTGTTCAACAGTATTCGGATCAGTGATGGTGATATAGTAAGTCAATAAAGTTTGAAAAAAGGTGTGAGTCACTTCCTTTAGGTCAGGATTTGACCTCAGCCATAGTCTCAGCATCACTGACTTAGTTAATCAAATAACTGGTCCCTTTATTTTAAAAGTGGTATAAGTCTCTTACTCATTTATTTATTGCATATCCTTCTGGGGTTTTAAATATAATGTAGGAGTATAACATAAAACCATAAATTTTTGCCTGATAGGAGCCCCATATTCTGGTCTAATTCCCTCTGAGGGACTGGGGCATTGCCTTCTTTCCCCCTTATGCTCTTAAACCGACCTCCTCTCCCTGAGACACTTTTGTCCTTTATTTATAGAGTGTGCTTCCACCTATCAAGTCTCAAATTTTGAACCCATCTTCCTTCTACCATCCTTCAGCCTATCACACACTACTATCAGCCTATGCTACTCTTCATTTATACTTTGATAATACCAAAAATTTAATCCAAAAACCTATTTCACATTACTTAGACAATGGACTTGCACCAGTTTCAAGATAAACTGTCCTACTAACAAAAATAATTTTTTTAAGTAACAAAACCTGCAATCTTGTCACACTATCTTGTTCCACCGGTGGATATATTTGTTCTGAAGCTAAGTACAACTCCTTCTGAAAGCTAAGGCCCATAACTTCATCTTCTTCTCTCCCATATCTGAATCTGCATATGAGCTGTCCGAATACCTTACGATTTTCCAGATAATCATCATTGATGACAACAATCCCATCTGTAAATTAGTTAATCAACAGTTTAGACAAAGCATTTAAACAAAGAAAAAATATTTTTATATAAGGAGATAAGAAATGATACTTGCCAACTGGGTCGACGTGAGATATATGATCCACAAAATCCCTTTTACCCAAGAATAAAGTGAGTTTACCGTTGGGTGAACACTTCTTAAAAACTCTGATATTAACGGTCATTGTTTTTAATTGAATGATTCACTTCAAATCAACAAAACATTTTGGAGCTTTTTAGTAAATAATATTATTCTTATAGTGTCCGACAGAATTTTGTAGGGTTTCTTGGAAGACCTTCAAGTACATTCAAATGTTAATCTCATTTGTGAGCTACTCAATAATAAAACTCCCACCTATTATGTAGAAGAATTAGAGCCATTTTCCTGATGTATTATTTGAGTCATAATTGTAACCTTGAACCCTAACCTTGGGAAACCTTTTGTTTTTAATAATAATAATGATGATGATGATTTGAAAACTCCCAGCAATCTCAACTCAACTATCTTTGAAGAAAGATTTTGAATCAATTTTTAAACTAGGGTAGAGAGAATCATTATATCTTCATGAGGAGACTTGAACAAGTTCTGGATAAGAAGGAATAGAGAAGTTTAGTAAATCATATCTAGGAAAACTGGAAATGATCCATGATGATGATCATGATGATGATGGTAGTAGTTGTACTAGAGAGCAACACATACAGAACTACAAATTCTTCATGGACCTTTTTCCTTATTTTGCCACTCTTCTAAACTTTCAGCTTTGTGACTTCACTTCTTTCAAGTTTTCTGGCACTTTTTTGTTCTAAATTTGTTGCTAATGAGTCCAATCTTCTACCATCCTTCCCTTAGCTTCCTTCCTTCCTCTCTTTCTCTTCACAAATTGGCTATTTCAGCTACTATCAGTCCCCCATCCCATTTCTGTTCTCACTTTCCTTCTTAATCCTTAGTTGTAAAACGAGTCTCTTATAATACCCAACAGGGTGAGAAATTAATTAATTATAATCATGTATGTTGTTTGATCACATAGCAGCCATGTTAAAAATGGTTTCCATTGAGGGAAGAAATTGTTCAGTATCAACAATCTTCATTAAATGAAACCTGAAGTTTCTTTCATACTCCTGTTGTGTCCACTTTTCTCTTTGACATAAATATTGTTTCCCTGTCAGAGTCTTTTGCTTATTACGAGTTAAAAGCTTCAAATACTTTGACTCCTGAAATTTCTTGTAGTCTCTCAGACTTTCCAGTTCTTTTGATTTCTTCATTAATACTTCATTTGTGAACGAGTAACAAATTACATCAACAGAAACAAATTAAAATGAAAAGATATTTTACCAATAAATAAGAATTTTAAAGTTAACAACCATTCATAATATATTGTACTCTTACTGTATATTCATTGTTCTTAAATTATATAATTTACAGTGTACTTCAAATCTTACTCAAAAGGAACACATTGTTAAATTGTACTAAAAGGTTAATATTAGTTTCACTCACATGTTTTCTTCCTCACATTACCACATTCTTTTCTTTAATAAGAAAAGTTCTCTGGTTTACTCAGTCATTGGATAGTCCCTTAAAATTTTTTCAAGAACAACTTGAAGTTCCTGTCCAGCAGAAATCCGGTTGTTCATCACTTTGGGTTGACTGCATTCATTTAATAAAATATATAGTTCTGGAATACTTTCCAAAACTTTTTTAGGAATATCTCTGAGAAGTCCATCTTGTGGATGCACTAAAAGGTACTAAAAGAAGAACTTTATTAGAATATCAAATAAAAACAAATAAAAACTTTTATTACAATAATAACTACCTTACAAACTGAAAAATAGTTGTGGTCACTTAATTGATGTGTACAGATATCATCAGAAGAAAAAGCATATTCATCATTATCATCATCCGGAACTTGACTAGTATGAGTAGTATTTTGAATTAAAGCTTTCTCTGAAAATAAATTTACAGATTTTTTAAATATCAAATTTTCACTGAATTGAGACAGATCCATTTAATAAAAGCAAAAACTTGTCTTGTACCTCTAGTCCCAGTTTTATCGAAAATAATAACATTGTCTAGATCAATTAGGAAAAGATTCCAACTTGAATCTACCACCAAATTATAAAGAGAGAAATCAGTAAAGTAAAAAATGAAATCACGATCTTGAAAAGTAAATGAATGAGCCATTTTTAGAAGATGAACTGCTAGAAGAACCCTAGTCTCAAATTTTGAAGAAAGGAAATTGCTGAGAAGTTGCCCTTTGTACTCTTCCACAATCACATCACCACAGGCACCATAATATTTAGGAACTGGCCATTTACCATGAGACTGAAAATACTGAAACAAAATTTTTTTTTTAAGTGAATGAAAACTAAAGCAAGAAGAGAGATACTCAACCCTTCTTCATGCAATTAGGAGAAGTTGCTGAAATAAGTTGAAAAAATTCAGATAATATTATCAGAGAATTTTTATGGATAGATTTTAAGGTTTTAAATTAAAGATAGTATTGTGTTGTATTATAGATATATCTGAGCTTGTTTATTATGTTAAATTTAAAACTTTTACACTAACAATAAGGGAAATAATGCCAATTAGTTCACTGCAATGTAGGATGTAGAAGTTTCGAGCTGAACATAAATATACTTAATTTTTCTTTCAAGGATATGAAAATTTTACCCATTACCCAACTATCATTATGACCCATGATTAACCTAAAAATACTAATATATTTAAAAATAAAGTTGGCAATTCTACACATTTATATTTTGTTCATGTTGAGTAATTTCATTTTTTCAAAACTTACATTTTTCTAAATGATTGCTTAATTTTATTCTTTTCTCAGTGTAATATCAATTTTTAAAATAATTAAAAGCAGAACGAAAAATCTTACACTCAAAAGTAGTGGTTCTATGCTAGTCTCCAAATCAAGCCACAGTCTCTCATGACTTATGTCTTTTCCCAGCTGACTAAACAAGACATGAGTATCTCTAAATCCAGGGCACAAAATAACATTTTGAGCTCTGCTCCTCTTCCATTCGACATGTTTTCCTTCACCTTCAATTTGAGTATTCTCCTCAGACTGGAACTTTTGAATTCTTCTAGCTTTACTTTTTATAACAATTGCTTTGGTCTCATTAAAAACTCCATAGAAAACTGATTTAGTCAAATTTGGATTTAGAAGAGATAATAAAAAACTGGACCAAGTTAAGTGAATTTGATGCTTTTGAAAGAATTCACATAGTTCAGAACCATAGCATTCTGGACATCCTTTAAAAATCACTAAGAGGTTCAATTTAAATCCAAAATAAATTGAAAAAAACAATGATAAAATTAATTTCACAATCCAATTGCCTTCTAAATATTTTACATATAAAAAAATTGCTAACATTCTTCGGAGAGCACGTTTTCGCTGAAGAAATAAAATCAGCTGTTCATTGTTTATAAATACAAACACTTCAAAATGGCGGTTACTTTCATAAGTTCTTGTTTTGATAAAAAATTTTCATTCAGTAAATTATTCTCTAGTCTCTACAAATTTTATACCTTTTACAATGTTAAACATTTACATATTTCCAACTGTAAGTTGTCTTTTTTAAGTGTAATAATATAAGTGCCGGTTCTTTACAACTTTGATTGTTTGAGGTTAATTAATTCCATAATTAATTAGATATTTTTCTTTAATTGAAGGTTTATTTCATGGTGAATATGAATGGAAGGACCCAAAATCACCAGATGAAATGTAAGGCTTGTAAATTTTTAAAATTATTTATGAGTTTAGCTTGTAAATGTGAACTTTGTCCTGTTTCACTAGTAATCGAGCAAATTGATGTGCTTTAGGTATAAATATTTGAGTAATACATGGATGCTTCACCTGCCAAATTGATTAACTCCACTTTATGAATTTAAATAGATTTGCCTGGTAAAATATTTTATTGGCTTATAACTGTGTAATAATCAAAACAAATTTTTCCAATGATAAGTATTAACAATATCAAATGACAAAATGAATAGAACATAGTTTTAAGCAACATATCTTATTTTTCTCACTTTTTCGATATGACAAATGAAGCATTTTTGTGTTTGCAGCATATTGTGGCCTGTTTTAAAGTTTGATTATTTTTGTCCTTCTGTTGTCACACTTTATGCTAAATTATGAAACTTTTTTTTCAGAGTTAATATTACATATATAGATAAGGATGGGAAAGAAACCCCAGTAAAGGGAAAAGTAGGAGATAATATAATGTATTTAGCTCACAGATATGGAATTGAAATGGAAGGTAAATTTTATGTATTTCCTTGAAATCAGGGTACTGTCATTTTTTTTCATTCCTGTAGTTAACTAGAATCACAATGGTTGCAACATGATTGATATCATTGCTGTAAATGACTCAGTCAATATGGTTTCTAACTTTAAAGTGATTGAGGATGATTTAACTGATCCAAGATAATAGAAGGCTCAACAAATGGGATAGATAACAAGTCAGAATATGTGCTGAAAAAATGCAATTTCTTCTTACTAATTTCCAAAATTACTGAGTTCAATTTTTCTAATCTTGCCTCTAAATTTATAACTGCCTCCCTAGTTAACTATAGTTTGACTCAAAGTGCAAGTCTGTATAGTTGGTAGATTGAACCTTAAGGTGCAGTACCTAAAATACAAACCAGTGCCTTAGTTCCAGGGTGGAATAAAGAATATTGCTATGAATTTATTTGGTAGCAGAGATTGAAGTAAAAAATAAAAGAGAGCAGTAATTACGAGTGTCATAGAAGCTGAAGTTGCAGTGATTGCTTTCTCAGCAGTAGAATCAAACAGTGGTGGCTGATGGGGAAAAAAATAAGAGAGACAGGATTAAGGGGAAGTTTAAAAAAAAATGCTGTAGAAAAATATGAACTTATAATTAAAGGCAGTGTTGAAGAAAAATGAGTTGAGTTTTAATCCTATTTTTCAACCTTGAGTACAGTAGAATGTAAAAGGTGAGAGGGTTCAAACTGTCAATGATTACTTCACTAGTCAAGTACTTTGACCAATCAACCACAGGTCTTCCACATGCAGTAGGACAAAATTAATGGTGATAGAATTGAGTAAAATGGTAGAAAGTAAAAAGTGAGAGATTTGGGAATTTAATTAATCGATGTCCTTCAAAAATTAATTTTTTTTTGTTTTAGGAGCTTGTGAAGCATCATTAGCTTGTACCACATGCCATGTTTATGTATTAGATGATTATTTAAGCAAATTACCTCCTGCCGAAGAAAAAGAAGAGGATTTACTAGATATGGCACCCTTTCTGAAAGAGAATTCTAGACTTGGATGCCAGATAATTTTATCAAAAGAACTAGATGGCATTAGAGTTAAGTTACCACAGGCAACTAGAAACTTTTATGTGGATGGACATAAACCTAAACCCCACTGATATAGTAACATCTTTAGGATTTTAAATTGTTTCATAAATCCAAATAACATAAATAATTCTCCTAGTTGGGGTTGGGAAATCCTGAATAGGGATTTTTATGACTGTGAAATCCATTTGTTTTGGTTTTGTGAGCTCTTTTTGGCTTTTCGACAAATCCTCCAAGTTTGACTTTAGTGAATTATCAAATTTCAGTGCAATATATAAAACCAATGAATTCTAGAATTATGGGTATAAAGTTAAAAACTAAAAAGAATCAAAATTTTAAGGAATCAAGTGTTTTGAGGTATTGATACCATATGAAGGAGTAGTAATTACGAACAGGTTGCGGGAGGAAGAATATAATTTTTTTAAAGCCAATGGTTGGACAAATTATAGTATACTGAAGCAAAGTAATGAGATATTTTTTATTTTCTTGATTGTATATTTCTGGGTTACAAGAAGGTGAATTTCAAATGATGTAGAAAAGTTTCTGCAGCTTGTTTTGTTGTAATAATTGCCATAATTATATTTATACTAAAATTCATTCATTAAGGTGTTCTTTTTTTTGCACGCACAACCTGAATTCGTGTCACAATGATACATCAAAGGTTTGAGGTTTTCAAAGCTTTTCATAAACCACAGTCCTTACAAAATCCAGTATCATAAATCAATAACCAATAATAGTCATCACAAGACAATTATTTAAAGGAAAAGGATAACCGACAGTTGCCTTTTGAGCCGTTTTTGTCTAAAACTTTGGATGAATGTTATATTATTATCACTTCATTTAGTTTGAGAACCCCACACAGTCTACATTTCCTTGATGTTAGTCAGAGTGAGAGAAAATGAATGCAACCAGAGCAATATTTAAAAACATCAAAGATTCAACGTTTTAAAGATGGATTCAGTATTTTATAGGAATTAAATATTAAAATTATAATGTGGCAAAAGATAAAAAGGATTTTATTCATCAGTACGGTTGTAAGGCACAAAATATCTCAGTTAATCAATATGAGTGAGAACTTCTAAAGACAAAAATCCAGTAAAAATTTTAAATTTGATGAGTTTGTTGATGAATTTTTTCTTGCATTTCTTCACTATTCAGTTGTTCCAAAGTGAGTAGAGATACTCCCAACTGATCCTTCTTTGTAAACGCCTGAGCCATTTGCCTCAACCATATTTTACTCAGATAAACGGCTTCTTCCGTCGACAGATTACACAGGTTCTCTTTCAAATGTTCTTGAATCCATTTTGGAAGTTTACCCTTTTTATCCTGCCTCGAAAACCTTTTGTCAGCGAAGATCATTATACCATAATCGGTTTTACCACGTAAAGCTCTTCCCACGCACTGTGCTGCGTGACGCATTGCATCAAATGTCAAAAAGTCGTTTTCACGAATTTGAAACTGGTCCCGAAGATAGTCCAACCTAGCCCGAAGAATACGAGATTGAGTGTAGACGTATGGTATTCCAAACATTAAGACCGCTCGACCAAGATGATGATCGAAATCTACTCCTTCGGATACCTTCCCCCTTGCTACTGATAACAATACCGCTCCTCGACCACTCTCGCATGCCTAAAAAAAGGACAACAAACCAATTGGTAAAGAAGATAACCTTTAATCAAGTTTCTTTGAGAGTTTTACCCTTCTAACCTTTATGTAGTTAAGTAAAGCCAAACTTGTCTCAGCTGCGTCTTGAGTTTCTATGAAGAGTAACTTATGCTTTTGTAGATTGTTGAGCACTCCTTGATCGTACCAACTAGCTACCACAGACTCTAAATAGAGGTAGGATGTAAAGAAGCATACGACTCCATCAGGTACTACGGCGCTTATTTCCACAAGCAATTGACCATAATTTCTGACGACAGCGACATCCTCTCTCGTTTCGAAACGTGATGATATGGCAACTTGGTCATTACCTTTTGAGACTATCTGTTTACAAAATAATTTATTTTTATGTATCTTTGAAAATAGGAATAGTTGTAGTTTGGTCCACAAAGGGAACTAGAAATAGTTAAAAACTTTAATCACCATCGGCAACAAACAAGGTCTGGCTAGAGTCATAGCAAAAGAAGCCATAATGACTGGATTGAAATCCAATATCTTCGGATACATATCCAAAGGGGATAAAGTCCCCGAAGTGATAACCACACTCTGAAACCTATCAAAAACCGGTTTCATTGCAATTGATGAATCAAGACATCTGCAAAGAGGAAATATTCAAATTACTTCTTTACTTATTAGCTGGCACAACTTAAATGAATCAAAAACAAATTGCTTACGAGAAATGCAGAATAGGATTGGAAACAGTTGGCGCTTTGTCCTCATACGGCTCAATAATTATCGTGAACCCTTTCGTATAAGTAGACACCAGAGTAGCTAAATGAGTTATGACGACTAGAGAACTAAAATCGGTGTGATCTGCTATCTCCAATGTTCTTAAAAGAGAAGACAGACGTTCTGCACAGAATCGCAAAGGTTTTCTTTCAATGCAAACCTTCCCGTAAACATCTTTCAAAAATGATGCTGGAGATTCTTGAACCACGTGTTGAACTCTTAATCTCGTTTTTACATACTCGACAAAACGTTTTAGAAAACTGATAAAATGTTCAGCGTTCCTGATATTACCGGGAATAGATTCTGAAATAAACAAATAAAACCGAGGTGATGGAGATTTAATTCCTTTGAAAGGCTCCCAAACATGATTCAACTATATGAATCCCTTACCAGTCAGAATTTCTTCTGGAAGAACAGGATTGGCTAAGATTAAATCAGTCTCTCTTGCAATACCAGCTTCTCTCAAACCAGATACCAGTCGATTGTATTCTTCTTTCAGTTTATTAGCATCAGATTCTTTTATACTGGAAATATAATTTCAAATAAGGTTTAGAACAAAATGAGTGTTTAGTGGTGATAACACTTCCAAAGAAATGTTAAAAGAGTAAAGAATAAAGGAAAACTTTCTATTAGTACCTGATAACAGGAGTTACTACAGTTTAAAAAAGAAAAATAAGATGAAGGATAAACAGATTTAAACAAATTTCTGAGCTTTAAGACAAGGAATCAGATATTAGAGGGCAAGAATTTAAAACAGAATTGACAATTTCCTGAATCAACTTCTATTTATTACATCCTCAAAGACTCAACCCAAAAAGAATGGGAAAAATGATAAAGAGAAGAGACAAATGCTTTTTAGAAAACCCAAAGTTACAACCAATTATCTGAATTGATTTAAGAGGAATGAAACTGAAAATGTCCACAATGGGTTCTCTTCATGAGTTATTTTCTTAAACACTTACTCAGCAATGTTTTTCTCCAGTCTTTGAATGGCCTGTGTACTTTTGTCAATGGTCCTCCTATTAATTTTAACACTCATAGAATCTATACAAACATTATCTGAAAAGATATCAATTTAGTTTTTGTAATAAAACACTTCTCGAAATTAAAATGAAAAATTTACATCATTCCGACTATTACCAATATTATGAGCTTCATCAAAAACAACCACAGATGATTTAGTCAGTTCCTTAGAAACAACATTTGCTATTTTAGGATCCAACAAATAATGGTAACTGTAAACTATAATATTTGCTTGAGCTATCTAAAAATTAAGAATTACTGTTCATAATTTGACAATCATAATATTATTCAAAGAAAGTTGACATTTTTGAAACTTACAGCACTTCTTGCCAGAAAGTAGGGACAATATCCTTTCTTTTTTGCATGATTCTTTAAATCATCAATACTATATGCTCCAGGGAAGATCGGATCATCTCTCCCAAAGCTATCGAAACCCTCATAAAAATCACAGATTGGTACATTTGGATTGTAAGAATGCTGCTCTCTAATATATGATGCAGTTAAAGCATGACACCTTCCATCCACAACCTTTCCCTCTCTTTCTTTGCTCACCTAATTGAAGAAGTTCAAAATTAGAACGATATAAGTTGGGTAAGGTTAAAATCCTCAAGTTGAAAACACAAAAACCAAAGTACTCATTTAAAAGGTTATTAAGCTTTAAAAGAACCTTACCTCAGGATGAACACAAAGATTTTTTCTTGATGACAACACTAATCCTACCATTTTTGTAGGTTCTCCAGTTTCTTGCTCTATATAATTAAACAATAACCTCAACTCTTCAATTACTTTTTCAATTTCAGGAACTGTTCTCGAGCAATAGATTAATTTTGTCACTTCTAAAGGGTAAGTCATCATGTAGGAAACAACCAAAGACAAAAGTGTGGTTGTTTTCCCTGTACCTGAAGGCATTTCCAGTAAGCAATGTCCTTTTGCATCCAAACCTTTTTTGAGTTCCAACATATATGCATACTGCTCCGGATATATATAATCATAGGGGAAGTAAACAAGGAGACCATTAACGCTCAATCTGTGAATAAAAAAAAAGGACTAAATATAGGTTCTTTTAAGGTCTATTTTCATTCATGAAGAATTTAGGATTTTTAAGTAATAATTCCAAAAAACAGACTTGTGGTTCGTTTCTCACTGTGTATTATTTTAAAGTAAAAAATTTGGGGATATTTTGGGTGTGACTGAGACGATTTAATCGTTTTTTCGGTGAAATAAATTAAAAGCCGGTTTTTATTCATTGAGGAAATTTCAAATTTGAATGAAAATGCCGGCACCGGTAACCGCGGAAAATTTTATTCGTCGATTTTAAGGAAAAAGGTATAGAAATTCAAATAAATCGTGAGGATTGTGTTTGAAAATAATTAAGAGCGTAAAACTTACTTCATTTTCCTTTGTTTAATTGTATAGTTTAATCGAATTTGATCGATAACAATCACGAAATCCAAGTCTCATTCATGAAATATCAAAACCATTCATAAAAAATTGTTTGCTAACCAGCGATGCGTTTTTTTGGGGCGTGAATCAGCTCTTTGCTCCCCTCGTGGCTGGCTGAGGAACTAATTTAACATTGCTTATGGGATTATCGATTGCTCAGGCCCGTTTGGGGTGGGTTTTCAAAATGCTTTACTTGTGCTCCAAGCTCACGCTTTTTCAAAGTTTTTTGAAAATTTGAGTAAGGGAATAAAAAACAAAAAAAAATTTTTTTTGACACTTTTCAAAGCAAAATCGGACGTTTTTCAAAGTGAAAACAAATTCCAAAAAGGTTTATTTACTCTATGATTGAAATTTATGAATGAACCCTGGATAAGTGGTTAGGGAAAAGAAAAAAAAATTTTGGCATCGAGCCCATTTTCTCCGCTCAGCAGTGTTTTAGGGTCGCCATCACTTCAGCCTTTCCTAATACGCCGTAAGTATATTGAAAATGTTACTCAACTAACCTAACTATGGTAAAACAGTCGCGTCGGAGCCACGTGTTTAAAAGTTATAAAAACTTTTACAAACCTTTTTAGCCGACCATTTGACGCCTTTTTCATGAATAACAGATAATCGGGTCTAGGTCAGGAGAAAGACTTACTTCAGCGATTTCAGTTTTTGACTCAAAATCTCGATTCATAAGTTTTGACATTTTCGCGCGCATTTTCCCATTCAAACTCGACCAGCTGGTTTTTTTTAACCTTTTTCGACTCCGGAAAGGAAAACTGCGCCTTGTCTGTGGCAGAGCCAGCCTCTTTCTCCAGAGTTTCTCCCTTACGGTAAGAGGTGTTTTTTTTTGTTCAATGAAAAATTGCTTTTTTCTTATTTAAAACATTTCAAAATTATTGTTTAACAGTTTTTTAGTGTTTTATTTATATCGTGTTTGAAAAAGATCTTGAGAGAAAATAGTGAATCAGCCGATATAAAGGTAAATCTTATCATGAATTCAACCTGTGATAATTTTGGGGCGGATAAATCTTGAAAATCATCCCTTCATTCAATTTATCTCTTTCACAACCTTCAAATTTGAGTTTCCATCATTAATCATTTGTTTTTATCGCGATTCTTCTATTGGATAAGGTTGATAAGTCGCTATCGTTCATTTTCACGGGGGTAAAATCCTTTTTTGAGTAAAATCTCACCATCTAGTCCCTAGTCCTAAATGAAATCACAGCCTCTCTCATTTCTGACATTTCTGTGTTATTGATTTTTCTCTTCCTTTTCAGCCAGGCTACTGAAAGGTAAGAGTTCTTAACATTTCAACTTTAAAAAATTTTTCTCTAGGTGAATATTGATTTGTGATAGTTTAAAAAGTGTTTCAAATTAACAATTAGTTCATTTTACAAGTGATAAATATCAAATTTCTTTAAACAAGTTTAGTTTTACACAGATAATCTCACTTTTTCATTTGGCCATTACACCATGATATGTGAAAAATTTTTTCTTAACACCAGAAAATCAGGTTTTGAGCTATAATTAGTGCAATTATCAGTGAATTATTGATTGATTTGACTTAGTTCTCACAGAATTATATAAAATGATAACAAAAGTTCATTATTTGTTAAGTTTTGATCATTTAGCCCAAAATTTGATTTCTTTGAATATCCCCCACAATTTGCTGTATTTTTCACTATTTTCTCTTACTCTTTGCTTAAAAAAAGATCACAAAATCCAGAAATGTTCTTAAAAGTTTAATTTAACTTAAAAGTAGTCACATTAGAAAATATGTGACCACACCCCATTACAAGCTGAGCTTAATTTGAAAAAACAAGAGAAGTATTCAATAATGTCATGTTTTATCTAAAATCCTGCCTAATTTAAGCTTTTTTTAATTGTTCACAGCTTTTCTGTGTGATAGGGGTGTCCAACAGCATCTCAAAGCATAGAAAAGTTTCTCCATCAAAAAATCAATATGAGGTAAGTAATATCTGGTGCTTTATGTTGTGTGAGTTAATTCATTCATTTTTCTTCAGCTGATCATTAAGTAAACTACATGTTAATGGATTGAATATGATGATATTTAAAGTATACACCTCTGAAGTTGAGGAAATTATTGACATATGTCAGATATCTTTGACAGCTTCAAGTTCTTGGTTCAGTGATCAGTGAAACATATTTGATTTGAGGACAAATTTCTTTTTTAAGGTTTTCCTTTTTCGATTGGTGCCTCCAGAAACCCCTCTCAGACTTGATGAAATATTTGATAATTACATTTCCTCCTCTTGTTTTCTCTTTGGTATGACTTCACAAATCACTCAAAAATTATTTTTTTGAGGACTTAATCACTTTTGCTTCAAACTTGAATTAACTGAAAGAATTTTCTTTTAATTCACTGAACTAGTAACTCATTTTTAGAATTTGAATTGAGTAAAATCATAATTCACTTATCACTGTTGTGAACTCAAGTTCAATTTGTAATCACTAATTCTGCTTTTTAGTAAAACTCTTTAACACTATCACTTTTGTTGCTTTGTTGTGCATTCAGCGACGACGAACGTAAGACCGCTAAAGAAGAGCCTGCACTCATTGGAAAACGAGATGCATCCACTGAGGCAGACGAAGAATACATGGACGTAGAGGATGAATCCATGGAAGAAGAAGAAGAAGAAGAGGAAGAAGAAGAAAATGGATCCACTGATTTAGAAGGTGAATCCATTGAGGAAGAAGAAAATGCATCCACCTTGAATGGGAATTCATCTCTTGAAGAGGATTTAACAACGATTGAAGAGGAAGGTTCATCTGTGGAAGAGGGAAGTCCACCCACTGTTAAAGAAAGTCCAACTGTGGAAGAGAAGCGTTCAACTGTTGAAGTGGAATATTCAGCTATTATGAGACAATATCCAACGTTTGAAGTGAACTATCTGGCCATCATGGAAGAAGATGCAGCTATTGAAATGGATTCAGCCATTATGAGAGATGATCCAGCTATTGAAGCGGAGTATTTAGCCATTTTGAAAGAACTTCCAGTTGTTGAAGAAAAGCGTGCAACCACCGAGAAAGAGCATCCATCTAATGGAAAGCGTGCACCTGCAGAAAAAGAATGTCAGACAGTTGAACTAGAAGTTCCTTACGATGAAGTTACACCTATGGAAGAGGTATATGAATCCGTTGATAAAGAACTACCAGCTGCTGGACTAGATCAAGGGTTCTTTGATAAAGGATGTCAAACTACTTCAATTGCTTATAACAGACCAGAACCCATTGATAGAGAAATTCAAACTACTCTGAGGCTTGAAAGAAGTTTATCTTCATCCAGTCTCGATGCATCTTTGGGAGGTTTTTCTGGAAACAGTTTGAAAGAATGTCCTTCAATTGAAGAAGAACCTCCACCAGAGCCCATCGAAGGAGAATTGCTCCAAGTGCGAGCCCAGGTAATGATACGGAACGACAGCACTGGTGGATGGGTACCAGAGGGATGTGGTGGTATGTCCACCGTGACTATCAGCAAAATCGAGACTCCTCGAAAACCAGGCGACGACACTCCAGTCGTGAACAAGTACGTGATCAGAGGAAAGAGGCTCTCAGATCAAAAAGTAAGTTCACCGCTGGATTATCAATCTACCCTAATTCTATTGTATTTTGCCAATCATCACATCTCATCTAACTAAATTTTATCTCTTTGTCACAGGTTACTTTGACTTGTACCATCGTGAAAGATTTCGAGTATAACAAAGTTATGCCAACATTCCATCATTGGAAATCAGGCGATGAGAAGTTTGGTCTAACATTCCAGACAACAACAGAAGCAAGAATTTTCGACAAGGGTTTACGGGACACAGTTTTTGCTTACTTGCTGGGTAAGTGCTCCCTAAATTTTGTTAGTCACTTAAAAATTTATACAAATATGGACTTATTAATTGAAAAGTTCGAGACTGATAATAAAGCTCACCTCTTCTGATATTGACTCCATTTGTCCTTTTGTAGTTCATGATGACTTGCCAACATCTCCAATTGTGAAATGATGTTCTTACTCTGCTACATGAGTGTCATTCTGTTTTAGGTTGCATCACATTTTGGATTTTGTTCTGAAAAAAAGAACTGGAGTTTAGAAATTTGATTTGAAATTGAAAAAAGTTTTTGTTACTTTATAAATTTAGGGGTTTAATTGTAATTTGGTGTTTTCGCAATGACTTGACTTAATTTAATTTCAAAATAATTTCAGAATTGGATCCCAATGCCGTTCCTCTAAAGATTGAAGGCGAAGACGATGATGATTTCCTGGTTAGTAAAGTTGAATTAGTTTCTAACTATTCCTGTTTACATTTTCTCTCGAAGGTGGTAAAATTAATAAAAATTGTTTACAGGCTTTCACCAAGCCCGCAGAGCCGCGACCTCGAACACCAAGCCCTGAGGTGGTGTATGAACTTCCCGACTACTTGCTACCGAACGCCGAGGAAGAAGAGAGAATTCAATTTATGCAACTTACCAACCTTCCGGAGTACTTTTACAAGGACTATCGTACACACAACCACAAAGCTGATAATAAACTTCGACGACGACCATTGCACCGAACCAGGAAGCCATTGAAGTACTTTGGACTCATTCGACGCACGACACGTCTGCGATGCAAGTACTGTCACGAGCTGTACGAAGAAGAAGAAAACACCAAAGGGCAGTGCAGATATGCTCCGGATTGCGTAAAATCCGTGATC
The DNA here is from genome assembly GCA_016920875.1 of Columbicola columbae. NCBI lineage: Eukaryota > Metazoa > Arthropoda > Insecta > Psocodea > Philopteridae > Columbicola > Columbicola columbae. Next base: position 14,064,881 of record JADMLL010000005.1, read on the forward strand.
GATGAGCTGACTTGCATGCGTTGCGCCAAATTGTTCATGCATGACTGCATGATGGATCCTGATGAAGATTATTCCCACCCTTGCACCTGCAGGGATGACGGATATTGCGGCCTCCGCTGGGCTGGATTATGTCTTCTTTCGTTGGTCGTACCTTGCATCTTGTTCTATCCTCCAATGAAAGGATGCTATGATTGTGGAGTCCACTGCGGAGTGTGTGGTGGACGTCATGAAGAGAAAATTATTCGACGAGTCGAGCATATCATCTAAAATGGTTATTTTGGTTAACCCTTTTTGTTCGTACAAACTTGCAAATTCCAATTCAGATTTTAAGCCAGGGTTTAAACCACGTTTGAAGAATTGATTGAAGAGAGTGTTCTAAAGATAATTGGAATTCGCATTTATTCCCTATTGTTAAATTATTTTTATTTATTATTTATTTATTTATTTATTTGTCCAAAGAATTTTATTATTTATTGGAAAAAAATCAAATCTTTTATTTTATTGGCTGGATCCAATTATGTCGACTACTTGCAAAGGAAATTTTTTTTTTGATGATGAAAACGTTGATCTTTTTTTCTCTATATTAAATATATATATTATAATTAAGTATTTAAGAGAAATCCCACCGAAAAATTTCCCAATTAATATGTAATCAAATCCCAAGCATGCACCCAAAGTTTGACCCCCAAACCAGATAGCCAAATAGAAAGTACATTAAATAGTTATGATGATTTAGTTTTAGTCAACCATAATTATTAGTCTGTAATTTTGATCTCATTGTAAACATTCCAGAAATCCTGAGAGGAAATTTTTTATCGGTTTTGAAAAATTTGAAGGTTGCTCACCATCAGCAGAACTCCATTCATGAATGACACTGGCGCGTGTTATTCGTTCGATGTTTGGAATCTCTGCTGTTGTTTCTGTTATTTTTGTATTTTGTTCTCGTTCTGTACTTTTTAGTTTCTGAACCAGATGAAGAATTCCGAATCCGTTTAACTGAAATGAAGAGTGTTGATTTTGGTTTCGTGATAGAATCCTGATTAAACCTCAAAAATTGATTTACATTGAAGGAATAGATTCGAGGTTAAAATATCAGTTGTTTCGAGAGTGGAATTAACAAAATTAGCAGATTACTGTCAGGTTCCTTTTTTATGCGGCTGGATTCCATCTATCCAATTCATAAATTTAATTGTGATTCAAGTAAATGCTAAATAAAAAGAGTGACAAACAACAAACCGTTGAAACAAGACCATCTGGTTTCCTTAACACTCAGGGAAACCGTTTCAACTACCGCACATAAAAGGGACGTGACAGTTTCTGTGTCTCTTTTGTTAATTCACTTAAGAAAAACTTGGAGCAATGGATTTGAGGTTAAAAAATCAGGATTGAGTTATAAATTTTTCAAGGCTGGTAAGGTTTTCTGGAAACTTACTTTAAAAATAGTACAAATTTAATTTTTCCTATGTATCCCTCCTTCCACATGTTTTGTTATACACCTCCTGATAGAGAATGTTGTTTTTTGTTGAATAATTTTGTTTCTCCTCAGGCTATATATGGAACTCCATGATGAATTACTCAAAGTTCTGGCAGTGTTTAAGCAGTTCGTTGATTGTAGGTTCAAATTCATCTGCAAAAAAATCTGAGTTAGTTTAAAAGAAAAACAACCATAATCAAACAGAGGGTAGCATAAATCTTACCGACAAACTATTTTTCACTTCACAATCAAAATTTGATTTGTATACAGTTTGTTTTGATTTTTTTTTTCAAATTCACCTTAGAAGATATAACAACTTGTATATATAATCTACACCCTTATTCCCCTTTTAGGAATGTAAGTCATGCACCTAGATTCCCTAATACACATTGTTTTAGTATATCATATACGACAACCCATTTCCCTTGTTTTTGTTTACTTCCTATCTACATCAAGCCCTCCCTCCCATCTCAAGATTCTTATTGTAGGCTAATTAGTGACTAAGTATTATCGTATATGAAAAGTATTTGTAAGATTATTTTTAAAGAGAATTTTTAACTACGTTATCAATTGCAAATGTTTTCTTTTTGTTTCCATTATATTTCTCGTTTATAGTTTATAGTAGAAATTTAACTTTTATGGAATTTGAATACTTTAACATTTGTTTTGGAACTGAAATGGGCAGGGTTCGCGGATTACTGTCAGGTTTCTTTTTTATGCGGCTGGATTCCATCTATCCAATTCGTGAATTTAATTGTGATTCAAGTAAATGCTAAACAAAAAGAGTGACAAACAACAAACCGTTGAAACAAGACCATCTGGTTTCCTTAACACTCAGGGAAGCCGTTTCAACTACCGCACATAAAAGGGACGTGACAGTATCCGTATCGGTTTGTTTTGGTTCGCCTGAGAAAAACTTTTATTTTCTTTCACACAAAATAAAAGATTTTATTTTATTGGCCGGATCCAATTATGACGACATCTTGCAAAGGAAATTTTTGATGATGAAAACGTTGATTTTTTTCTCTATATTTAAATATATATTATAATTAAGTATTTAAGATAAATCCCACCGAAATAATTCCCATTAATATGTAATCAAATCCCAAGCATGTACCCAAACCTGATAGCCAAATAAAAGTAAACTAATTAGTTAAGATAATGAAATTTTAGTCAGAGTCATAATTGTTAGTCTGTAATTTTGATCTCATTGTAAACATTCCAGAAATCCTGAGAGGAAAATCTTTATCGGTTTTGAAAAATTTGAAAGTTGCTCACCATCAACTGAACTCCATTCATGGATGACACTGGCGCGTGTTATTCGTTCGATGTTTGGAAGCTCTGTCGTTGTTTCTGTTATGTTCTCAAGAGTCTTTTGTTTCTGTTTTTGTCGTCCTGCACTTTTTAGTTTCTGTATCAGATGAAGAATTCTGAAAAATGGGGTGATTATCAGGACATTGTTTCGTTATGTGTTGTTAAAGAGTTGTTTTGAAAGTAAAATGAACAGAGTTCGCGGATTACTGTCAGGTTTCTTTTTTATGCGGCTGGATTCCATCTATCCAATTCTTAAATTTAATTGTGATTCAAGTAAATGCTAAATAAAAAGAGTGACAAACAACAAATCGTTGAAACAAGACCATCTGGTTTCCTTAACACTCAGGGAAACCGTTTCAACTACCGCACATAAAAGGGACGTGACAGAGTCTGCGTCTTTGTTAAGGAAAACTTTCATTCTCTTGCACAAAATTAAAAGTTTTTGTATTAGGGAGTAGCTAAATTAGTCAGCTACTCCTCTCAGTCTGTATCATTTTTAAAAAATTGAATGTTGCTCACCATCAACAAAACTCCATTCATGGGTGACACTGGCGTGTGTTATTCATTCGATGTTTGGATGTTCTGCCGTTGTTTCTTTTATGCTCTCACGAGTCTTTTGTTTGTCGTTCTGTACTTTTTAGTTTCTGACCCAAATGAAGAATTCTGAATCTGTTTAATTGAAATGATGATGTTGATTTTTGTTTTGTGATAGAATCCTCATTAAACCTGCAAAATTGATTTAAGTTGAAGGAATAGATTTTAGATTAAACAGTCAGGCTGAGTTACAATTTTTTCAAGGCTGATAAGGTTTTCTGGAAACTTACTTCAAAAATAATCCAAATTTAATTTTTCCTTTGTACCTCTCCTTCCCCATCCTTGTTTTTGTTATATACCTCCTGGTAGAGAACTGAAGGAACCAATTTTGTTTCTCCTCAGGCTATATATAGAAGTCCATGATTCTGTGTTCTGGCAGTGTTTAGGTAGCTCATTGGCTGTAGGTTCAAATTCATCTGTAAAAAAACCCAGAGTTAGTTTAAAAGGAAAACCACCATAATACAAAACAGAATGAAATAAATCTTACCGGAAAATTATTTTTCACATCACAATATCAAAATTTGATGTTTTCAAATTCACCTCAGAAGATAAAACTAAACTTGTATATATAATCTACACCCTTATTCCCCTTTTAGGAACCTAAGTCATGCACCTAGATTCCCTAATACACATTGTTTTAGTACATCCTACACGACAACCCATTTCCCTGGTTTTTGTTTACTTCCCGTCTACCTCTACCCCTTCCTCTCCTTTCTCATGATTTGGTGTTGTAGGATTATTTGTGACAAAGTGTGGTTGTATGGAATGAATGTTAGTGTTAACCGTGTAACTGTGATTTGTTTTTGTTTTTATGGTTTTCGTTTTTGTTTTGTTTTCTTCAGTAGTATGGATCGTTAAGTTTATGATTTGTTTTAACAACATGTTATCAAATGTTCTCTTTTTGTTTCGACTGTGTTTCCCGTTTTTGTTAAGTTTATAGTAGAAATTTAGCTTTTAAGAAATTCGAATACGTTCTTAGTTGTTTCGGATGTGGAATTATCAGGGTTACCAGATTACTGTCAGGTTCCTTTTTTATGCGACTGGATTCCATCTATCCAATTCGTAAATTTAATTGTGATTCAAGTAAATGCTAAATAAAAAGAGTGACAAACAACAAATCGTTGAAACAAGACCATCTGGTTTCCTTAACATTCAGGGAAACCGTTTCAACTACCGCACATAAAAGGAACGTGACAGTACGTGTGCCTTTTTTTGATATTTTTATATGAAAAACTTTCATTTTCCTGCACAAAATTAAAGGTTTCTATATTAGGGAGTAGCCAAACCAGTCAGCTCCTCCTTTCAACACACAATATACAACCGTTTTAACACTTTCCCCTCCCTTTCAACAAAAACCTTTTTTCACAGAATCTTACAGAAAGTAACTAAACATCAATAGTATTGACAACAAGCAACATCGATTTTTAAATAAAAATAAGCAAATTTTCTGTTTCACATTTTAAATAAATCAATAAATAAATAGCTAGGTATCACATCAAGGGATAGGTACTCTAAACATTTCACTAGGCAGTCAATCTCTGAAATCCGAGTCACCTCTTTCCCTGTGGTAATGTTTTCTCTTGTCCATCTCTGAGTTTAGAGCTGACTCTACAACCACACCAACAAATAGGATTCTAACAGGAAACTAAAATCACTACAATGTTTAGAGTACCTAACAATTCTTTTTTCTCTATCAGTACTAACAGGTTGAATAAACATACACATATAGAAACACAATAGCAACATAAAACGCTTCTCTTCCATTTTTTTTTCTCTCATTCACTACCAACAACAATCACGGCTGTATATTTTGGGGGGAAAATGGAAGTTAGGAGGAAAAACAACGTGCGAACGGACGACGACTAAGAACCGAGTTCGAGTTTGTTAAAAGTTACCGGAAAACTGTTTTGTTTTTTAATTTTTAACAAACTTGAATTTATTGCCTTTTTTTTGTTTAAATTACCCATAGTTAACGAAACTATTGAAATGTAGAAGTGTGAAAGGTTTAGTGTGAGTGTATCGGTAAACTGAAATCGGTGATTGTGTGTGTGTGTGACTGCAGCTGAAAAAAAATTATAAAAAATATATTTAAAAAAATGAGGCTGCAGGAAAATAAATAAAAATACTCCCTAGCGTCTCTATTCTCGTTTTTTCCCCCTTAGTCAGAGTTTTATTTATTTTTTTATGGTTGTTGGGAAAGGGCTCCAGGGTGAGGGGCCAAAAAAACAAAATTTGGAATGAATGTAAACAAAGAACTAAACTTTGGTATACATGGAATGTTGAGAAATATGGTTGGAATTCTGTAGACTAGTACTAAGTATATGTTTAGGTTGTAGGTAGACTAGAATAAGAGAAAAAAAAACACAAAAAAATTTAAAAACGGGAAAAAAACAAAGCAATCTTTCTTGAATTTCACAACAACTCACTTATTAACTACTACACAGTCAGAAATGATTTTTTTTTGTTTTGTTCTTTTAAGTATATACACACAAAAAATATATTACTCGATAAATACTCATATTTTCGAATTTGTCAAGAAAAACACTAATTAAGCAATAAATTTATTTTCTAATATCATTAAAACGTTCATCCCTCTTATGTGATCTCGTGACTAAATGTAGTCGGTTAATGTCGTGTACAAATCATAATATGAGGGATGTGTGTTTTGATGGTATGGGCTGTCTATGATTTGTAAGCGCTGACGTTTGACAGCCTTTTTTCTTTCTCTTTTTTTTGAAACGTTTTGTGTTCTCTAATCGTTTCGTTTTTTTTTCTTTTTTTAATTAACCGACTACCAAAGCTCCGGGTTTTTAGTTTACAAAAATAATTTCTGCCTGTTTGAAGTTGAGTGAGTATGGTCCAGACAGAGTGACAAACAACATTCCTAAGTGAGCGTGACAATTTATCTGTATGGCCATTATTTATCTTGTGATTCAAGTAAATGCTTTGTAAAAAAAAAAATTGGTTCTATTGATTTCAACCAAAAAAAAGCTCCGTCCTAAAAACCCTGACATTCCTAACTCTCACCCTTTTAGTCACTTAATAAAAATAATAAAATAATAATAATAATAGTAATTATATTTACAATAATATCAATATTTACAACAATAATTGAGGAGAAGAGGATTGGAATGGATTAAGAAGGATTTCTAATCCCTAATCTAACGTTCGGGAGCCGGGCTTATTTCGTCAATGTCAGGAATCCGTGCGGAAACGGAAAGTGCTGTCCCGGGTTTTTCCTTTCGTGAGTGCTTGCTTTTCGACTTGGGTTTTATAAAACTCACTTGTGCACTCACACTTTTACTCAAATCTCCCGGTTTTAAAGATACGCCCTTGTCTACCTTGGAAGAGCCCTCTTTTATTATTACAATCGGCTCCAAAGCTTGAGGTTTTTCCTCCTTCTTTTCTTTAACCTTGATGTTTGTGATGGATCCTTCTGTGGACCAACCACCGATTTTAGTGTCTCTGTCCTCTATATATGTCGGAAGTTCTGGAAGAGGTTCGTCTTCAATGGATATGTCGGGTATTTGGAACTCCCTGAATCGTGGTTTTGGGAAGGGCTTTGGCTTGGGCTTCGGTTTGGCCTTTTCATTTTCCGTCGTCATGCTTGTAAGCTCAATTCCCATATCGGGTTTCCTCATCTTACGGCCAGGTTTCTCATGTGTCATTTTATTAAGCTCAACTGCACTGTCTGGTGCTATGTCAATAGCAACGTCCTGTCTGCGAGAAGGACCAGCACTAGTACTGGGCTGGGCGTCATCCAGTGGCTCTATGTATGTGGGTATTGAAGGACCGACAGGAAGTCTGTATTTTTCAGGATCATAGCCGGAAGCACCGTCTACTTCGTTTAATTGAAGCCTTTTCTCGAGTGGTACTTCGAAGAAACATGTTTCTTCTTGTCTCTCGGCACGGAAAGTTCTGAAAGTCGTCATGTTTCTCTCGTCAGGGGGAGGTCCCAGGAAAATGTTTTCTCTTATTATTCGGGTAGTAGTGACATCTTCGAATGTAGTTTCAATAGCAACTTGACGTCTCAGTGTTTGTCCTTTTCCTCTTGGTTTCCGCGTGATTGGCATTGGTGTGGTCATTGGTATCGGTTCGGGAATTGGCATTTTGTGGGGCGATAATTTTGGCAATGCTTGTGGTTTTAATCTTGGCATTGGCTGAGGTCTCGGTTCAAGCCTTGGTGGTGGCCTTGGTGGCGGTTCGGGTGGTGGTGATTCAAATGACAAATCGGGAGGCGAATCTGCATCTTCCCTTCTTCGTGATCTGAATCTCCATATTGACCTTGTTCTTTTGGTTTTGGTTTTGGATTTCGCTTTAGTTTTGGATTTGGATGATTTGGATTTTCTTCCAAAGAAAGGAAGGCGGAAAATTCTTAATGCTCGAGCCAATCCAGTTTTTGGCGGTGACTCCGGCGGGACCAAAAGACCTGGATGATCATATATGTCGTAATTCGCGATCTCCATTTCAACTGCTTCATCGTCGTCCATGTATAATGCCGATGGCAATAGAGGCGTACTCATTATAACTGGGTCCTTTAAAAGAAAAACCAAAGTGTTAGCTTTTTCCTTGCTGACGTAGTCTTAGATTCGCAAACATAACTTAAAGACAAAAAACAAACCTGAAGAATCACTGAAATTTGTTCATCAAGGCTGTATGCCGAAGGTCGGTGTTCCCAAGTAGCATTCCAACATGCCATCATCATTTCATACAAACGTGCGGGACAGTGTTCCGGATTTGCTAAGCGTCCACCTTTGAGTACGAATTCCATGGTTTTCACATTTGTAAGTCCAGCGTAGGGCATAGAACCGAAGGTCATTATTTCCCAAAGAAGTACTCCAAAAGCCCTGGAAAGAAGTGGCAAAATTAGTCTCTATTGAGGTCACCTAAAGATGACAGAAAAAACGGAGATCAATCACCTAACGGGTGAAGTAGCCATTAGGAAAAGAACCGTTTTTAGGAAGGTAAGTCAGCAGTAAGCAAGAATGGTAGTTGGAAGGATAACCGTACAAGTGAGAAGAAAATTGGAAGGGAGTAACATCAGAAGTATGGAATTTGAGATGGCAGTGAAGCACAAAAATGTGAACTACGCAATTATGTAATACATCAAGTTTTCTAGAAAATGTGAGCAAAGAGCTTTTAATCTTATAGGAATGTGTTTGAGCTCACTTTGTCTGAAAGTGTGAAATGCCTCTACTCTTTCCTCTTTACCTCCTCGCCCTAGAAATACCTCCAAAAGAACCTTTGTAAGGTTTATTTGACCATTGTCTCCACTTTGAATGATCAAGTCTTTCACCCACTTTCATCCCACCTTCCTTCGACCTGCTTTAATTTTCTATAATAAGACACCACTCATTTCTCTTTCTAGAAAAGGACATAACGAGTGTCTTCTCTTCCTTATACTGAGATCTACAATTCTCCAGCTATGCCATTACCGGTTTCTATTCCTTTTCCTCCAGTTTTCTTCCTTAACCATTAGTTCTGTCTTTACTCAATAACAACAACAACTGGTATCGATCCTTCCCCTCCCTACACCCCAACTGTGTCATCAGTACACAGTGTCCTCCACCTACTTCTAGCCCCCTTGGCCGACAATACACCATTGCACATCCAAAGTATCTCTTAAATCCAAATGCCTCACGGATCTGCTGGTGAGCCTCGACTTGGAATCGTTGTTCACTGATGGGTTTCACCCTCAAACTAAATTTCAATTAAAGTAAAAGAAAAAGAAGAAGAGAAAAGTAAAAATCTGTAGCAGAATTATATAGAAAGAAGAGCCAAGATATACATAGACAAACGAAACAAGAAAGTCTCTTAAAAAGACTAGACGAAGGATTGCTGTTGGCTAGTAAGAATGAGAATAGAATTAGATTTAAGTGTTCTGGTATGAAATCACAAAGTTGGCTTACCAGATGTCACATTTGTAGGTAAATTTTCCTTCCCTGAACGATTCTGGTGGCATCCATTTGACGGGTAGCATCGTCCTTCCTTGTTTCTTGTAATAGTCAGCTCTTTCAGTAACACTGAAAAATATTTTTTTTGTTTAAGTTAAAGTTCTTTAAGATTTAGAAGGCGGTTAGAAACTTGAGTGCTGACTGGATAAGCTTACCTGTAGATATCCCTAGCCATTCCAAAGTCAGCGATTTTGCAAATTCTTCCCGGTCCATTTGTTGTCAGTAAGCAATTACGAGCAGCCAAGTCTCTATGAATGAAATGCTTGCTATGGAGGTATTCGAGGCCTTTAGCAATATCAGAAGCAACAACCATGAGATCTTTCATTTCAAGAGTAGTTGGATTCTCCTGAAACCATTAAAAAGTTTTGTTTTAATTAACTGAAGGATCAAGAAACAGCAATAAGAGAGTAGAACCATGTTCTCACCTCTGTGGGTCGGTGTTTACGCAGGAAATTCTTCAAGTCTCCGCCGGCCAGAAGTTCCAAAACGATGAATCTGGGTTGTCTATCAAAGCAGACGCCAATCATGTGAACGATGTTCGGATGACGGAAATGGTTCATCAATACAGCTTCCATGACGAAATCGAGTTCTGTTTGGTTTGTCGATAGCAGAGGTAGTGTTTTTACTGCCACTGGTAGTTCAACGGAATCCGCTTCTCCTCTTTTGTAAAATCCTTGAAATACTTGCGCGAAAGCTCCGTGTCCTATCGGTCTGCGTGGGGATTCGAAACTGAAATTAAATTTCTTTGCTGATTTCTGCTATTTTACCTGTATTACTGTCAAGCAGACACGATACTCACTTGACAAGTCTGAGATGTTCCCGGTTGATCTCCCGCAACTCCTTGGTATTGTGGTAGGAAAAGACGAACGATCGAGAATAGTTTGGATTGAGAGCTGTCATGATCTGGTTCCTGGCCAATCTTATCCGGCTCAAGGGCATACGTCTATCTCTCACTTCCTTCCTCGGGAATAGTACCCTCCGTCGCTTGTAGACGTAGCGAACTAGAAACACACCAATTTTCTTCCCTATTTTTCGTTATTATACGGTAATAAAAAGATGTTACTTATATATTAGTGGCAGATATTAATATCAAAAACTGCTAATTCAAATGCGAATGACTGCGGGGCTTTCGGGAAGTCGCAGAAGGGCTCTCTACCTTCTTCAAACCTTCTAACACTACACTTCACTACTCCTCAACTCTTATTACAAATACTTCACACTCATGTGAAGTGCTCTGGAGAATTCATTTTCTAAGCACTGAACAACTTTGTGAAGGATTAACGGGTACTGTCATGAAGAATTTCATAAGTAGTAAGCACTCTCGTGAAGAATTATTACTTAAGTATTGCCAACTTGTCAAGAATAATGGTGACCACCACAGATGAATCGATTTCCTAAATAATGACCATCATGATGAAGAAGATATTTCGTAAGTGGTGCTCATCCTTTTGAAGAAATCATTTAATGAGTATTGCCACGGAGGATTTATTTGAGATGAATCTGTTTCTTAAGTGGTGTAGTTCTACACATTTTGATGAGACTTCCATTTCAAAAGTAATGCACAAAGAATAAATTTGTTAAAAGATCTGAAACTGTATTTTTATTTACTCTTTCTCTTTATTTTTCAAAAGAACATCGTGACAGCAACTTAAAACATCATAATATCACATTTAATATCGATCAAAACATAAAATTTGACTCATTTCATGAAGAGTACCGTTCCGTTGCTGATCAGCATGAAAAATATATTTTTAGAAGTGGCACACACCTAGAGTCTACCTCATAAGTTCTGCCTATCTGTTGTCAGTTAACAGTTCAGAGTAGAGAAGAGAGTACTGCTATGATTGTTCTGGCAAAGTAGTCACAGTTTAGTCAATTTACGTATAACTTATAATATAATCCAACGGCGTTACTGCATGTGTGTTAATGTAACAGTGTCAAGTATACATTCTTAAACAATTAACTTACTACATAACGCACATTGTTGTTAAAGATGTACTCCAAATTAGTATTCCATTGTCATGAGGAATCACTTTCATGACATCTAAAGACCTCGATGAAGAATCTATTCCACAGTAGATGTACAAGTAATCAATTTTTATTAGTTAGAAAATCTGGAATTGTTTTCCAGGTATTTATTTAAATTAAATTGATGATACGGATTAAATGATTGGCCATCTTGGATTTACACAATGCCGGCCGAAAGATTGAGACCATCTCCCCCCAAAGGAACATGAGAAAAGCAAATGAAACTCATAACATCAACTATCTCTTGTAATGCTGTAACGGAAAAGTTGTGTGAAAAGACACCGATCTATCGAACTCCTCCCATGAAAGTTCGATTGAGTTGAGATCAGGGCTTTGGAAAGGCCATATCATTTTTTAGGACACCTAGAACTGTGTGTGTGGTTATCATCTTCTTAAAAAGTATCAATTATTGTAGCCCAAACTGAATGGTACTGATCTTGAGCGCCCTTTTATACTCCTTTCTTCGTTATTCCCTGGATTCTGACTCAATTTCCGGTTCCTAAAACCCCAGATCATAATAGAACCATTGGCGAACCGTCCTTCACCCATAACACTAGATACTCTGGCAACATCTTTCCTCCAGAAGGAAGATTTTAGAAATTTGAACTCATTGCTCCAAAAAACAAAAAAGTTCCTTTCAGTCCAATTTCGATTAGTCAGAGCCCATTCCATTAGTTTTCTGTTGTTCTGCTGTTTTGATAGCGGTTTTCGAACGACAGAACTACTAAATGAGTTAGTATTCCTCAACCGTCCCTCTACAGTTGTAAGCGACAGGTTTGGATCGCGATTGGGTTACATAAGCGTGAATTTCTAACACTGTTAGGCGTTTAGTCCACATGTTAGTAAATATAATAACACTATCTTCCCTGGATGTGGTTGTTCTTGGCCTTCCTGAGTGTGGGTGATCCTGATTGCTGCTGGTTTCTTTGTATCGGACCCAGGTTCAGATTTGCCCTCATTGTAGAGGATAATGATGGAGCTTGTACCAACCCCAATTTCCTGCTTTTTCCTCAGGTGTACCTGATGGTATTGACCGAGAAACGCAACTAAGAAGAGACTGCGAGCTGATCTTTTGGCCGGCAGTTCACATCTAAAATTGAACTCATTTTATTAAGAATTGTAATTAATTTCTAAGTTTAATTTTAAAGGGGATTAATATACTTTGGGCTAAAATAAAGTTTAAGAAACACAACATACACACACCACTGTTTAAAACACACACAAGCTGCACTTCACTTAACCGCTGTTGATATCTTCAGCAAACTTATTGAATGTTCCAGTATCTTGCCTCCTGGTATGAGCGTAAAACGCTAGTCTCCGAGTTCTTTTCTTGACTGACATTTCCTTAATGAGTTGTTGTCTTCGCCTGAATGGATTTCCTTGATAAGGTCTAGAATTCTTCTTAGTATTTTCCTAGCTGGTCGTTTTAACTTTCAAACTGGTCTTTTCATTGTGCCACTTAAAGGTTTGTGGGTGAACACCGCCCGGTTGCTTGGCGTTTTTTTACATGTTTTTCTCGTTCAACTGTAAGCTGTTTCTAGCTTCCGTCATCGTGTTTTCATTGCTTCCTTCTCCTGGAAGTTCGACGTGATCCATTCTCCCAGATATTTGTATTTCGCCACTTTTCCTGCTCCTGTTTTGAGGGGTTGTGCTTTACTGCTACGTTCAAAGTTTCTACCACAACGTCTGCGAAGGGTGGAAAATCTGTACTAGACTGTATGAAGAATTTTTCTTTATCCAAACATTACACAAGTAGTTCGGTGTGATCCATTCTCCCAGATATTCGTATTTCTACTTTTCTTCTTGGCGTCTTTCCCAACTTTTATTTCTTTTTAATGTTTGTCATGAAGTCGTTTTCTCTGTGGAAATTTGCAATCTCACTTTTCCTGCTCCTGTTTTGCTGCTACGTTTAAAGATTCTACCACATCGTCTGCGAAGGCTAAACGGTCTGGACTAGAGTGTACGAAGAATTTTTCATTATTCAAACAATACACCATCTCTTGTTGAGTCCAATAATAAGACCGTCTACAGATTTGGCTTTATCCTCTTTTCTGTTGAATTAAATCAAAATCGAAATTGTGCCTTCACCTCTTCAAATGAACTTAATGACACCATCTTAAAATAAAATTATCTCACATTTATCAATTGTAATTTAAGCAATTCACACATTTTAAGAAAAGTAAGAAGACATCACCATCACTAACACTAAGATTAATCACAGTAATGAAGAATTCCTAGATAACTCTCACGAAGAATATCTTTCATGAGTTCTACACACCTTGATGAAAAATCCGTTTCATAAGTAGTGCTGATCTGTTAATAGATGTTAAATTGTCGTCGTAAAAATTTTAAGCAAATCAAAAGCTTTATCTGCTCTCTAAAAGCTACGCGATCATAACTACCTCTACATTCTACGCAGTCTAATAATTAGAAGCTTTCCCCTATTCAAATGAAACAATAGCTAAGCTACAATCTGCTTCTTTTTCTATCGCTGTTGTACTTTTCTAGTAATATCAATCACTACCGTGTAAGATTCTTCGTCTGTTAGCCTCCTTCTAACGTCTTAAGGTCGAACAAACGGTGAGTTAGGTTGTTGTCATTTGCTTCCTGAAAGAACTTTGAGTTTTAAAATAATAATTTATGAAGAATCAGGAGCTTTATCACTCTCTCTTGAAGATCTTCTTTCATAAGTAATGCACACTCCGATGAGAATCCATTTCAGAAGCGGTGTACATCCTCTTGAATAAATCATTTTCGAAGTGATGGTGAAGAACTCATTTCGAACGTGGTGCACGAATTCATTTCCTTCGTTAACAGTTTCAGCGTTGTCATGACGTGTTACTCATGAAGATTTATCTCCTGTAAGTCTTGACGAAGAATCTGTTTCCCGAGTAACTTAGTTCAGAATCATCTGAGATGTTATAGTCTAAAATTTGACTCATTTTATGAAGACTTGTCATCTACTGCAATAAGTTTCTCTCATATTCAAGAAGAACTTAGCTACTTATGAGAATCACTTCAGGTTTGAACAGTGTTTCCTTCTCAAGACTGTACTTTCGAATCAACACTTATGTAAGTCATATTAATAGGTATTCATGACTTAGTATTGTAATGAATTAGTGTTTAATATTTCAAATAAGTGTTACGTAAGTCTGAAAAAGGTTAGTTTGGAGTTAAAACTGTTATAAGTGAGCCCTTCTTCAAATAAAACTTGGACTATTGTTTCTATATCTCGTGAGAAGGGCCTGACTAAGGAATTTTAAATATTTCAAGAGAAAAAGTAAAATTAGAAAAGAAAGATACTTACTTCCAAAAATGCCTGGTACGATGCACATGAGCAGCACGACAAGAACGATAAGAGTAATCAGCAGTTTTTGAGACAGAGCTGGATCGAACACCACATCTGGAGTGAAGAGGACGGAAACACGATCAACAAAAAATCATATAAAACCTAGTATGAAATTTAATATATACATATATTATTTGATACTACTTACAGTAACAGCTTAAGCCGTCAGCTTCCAGTGCGCTTCCTTTGGGGCAAACACATGTGACATTCATTTTGTGTTCATCTGCGACAGCACAATAGTATTCACAGCCGCAGGACTGAATCGCCGGAATCACTGAAATAGAACCGTCACCCTCATGACCGCCAGGAGTTACCACGCGATGAGTAATATCTGGCGACACGTAAGAGTAGCCTCCTCGACCGTTTCTTGAATTCATAGATGCTGATCCACCTGAACAGATAAAGCCGATGTAGAATTATGACTTCGTAGCTCTGAAGGTGATATTATTAAATACATCAAAACTAACGACTGTACCTGTGTATCCTCCTCCTCCTCCACCAGTCTGACAGCCTCCGCCTCCACCTCCGAAACCGCCAAAACCATACCAGCCATTAGGTCCGGCACAGGGTACTCCTCCTACAGCGCCTTCTGCTAATGATTTACCGATAGTATCTCTGTAGGGGAGGTCAACATTGGTATCCCATCCGCCTCCAGCTCCTGTGTAGAAAAAAATCACAACATTATTTTCTTTCTTAACTAAGATAACCACTTCCGGTTAAAGATTGAAACATACCAGCTGTTAAGTTTCCAGAATCAGCACCGGTTATTCCAGGACGAAACTCTTCGACTCCTTTTCCATGTTGTCTTCCGTCGTCGTCATAAACTCCGCCACCTAAACCGCCTCCACCGCCTGCTATTATCAGCGGAACCTTTGCTCCATCCTTTTCCTGAAACAGTTAAATACATAATTACAGATCAGCAGGTACTTAAATCAGTTTAAGATTTGAATTATAAGTAAATAATAAATAAATTTACAATAAAGATCACTGAAGCACCGCCTCCGCCGCCACCATCATCTATGATTTCCATGTCCTTTATATAGTCGATTGGATCCTCCATGGCTCCTTCGGGAAGTGGCGGACCGCACATAGTGGCTTGATACAGAGCAAAATTCTGAAACCAAAAAAATTTTTTATTTTGTACAGAATTTTTTGGTGCGAATGCTGTTGGCAACTTCTCACGCTCTGTAGAAATAGGAGGTGCATAACAGAGACTGACATCAGCGATAAAATATCAGCAGTCGGTTACAAATTATTTTGTGTGTTTTTGCCTTCCTCCCTCAAACCAAGACACAATCGAACCAACACTCAGTCAGTTGTGACTCCTATGAGTACACCGATGGTTTGCTTATCTATCTGCAGTTAAATTTAATCAGCAACAATTACTGAGCCTCTGAGTTTAGACAAACTCAAATTTTGAGTTAGGTTTTTGTGAGTACCTCAAATTTATTTATTGGTAAATTTATGGCCTATTGCTTATTTATTGATTTGATAAATATATGGTGACCGTGTTGGTTATTGAGTATTTATTCGCATATTATTTATTTATTTATTTATTTATCTGGCTATGTATTTTTGGTTTATCCGCTTGTTTGGTTATTATATTTAGTGAATTTGTGGTTTGTCGTTTATTTATTTATGTTTAATGTTTTATTTATCTTGTATTTATTGGCAAATTATTTATTTATCGGCCTATGTATTTATTTCTCGGTTATTTAGCCATTTCGCGGTTTATTTATTTTTCTATTTAGTTAGATGGTTACTATTTATTTATTTATTTATTTGTTTGGTGAATTTGTTATGTATCGTTATCTTATTTATTTATTCACAGTTGTTTAATTAATATAGTTGATATAAAAGAGGATATTGTAATACCCGAAGAGGGTACACAATTGCAAATTATATTATTATCATTATATTTGTGGCGACCAAATGAGACCCGAACAAAACAAGTCTCCGCACTATTCGGAATCGGACAACTTGAAACACGATTCAAATTGCTTCTGACAGGCTTTGAGACACCCTGAATTCTGCATGTGATTATCGAATTTTCTAGAAGGAATGAACATATAAATGTAACTTGTAACTGATTAAGTCAGTTAGTTCGGTATCAATATTTGGTAAGAGATCAAATAGAGTTTCAGAACGGTCGCACTATTTTAATACTTTGTAAATATTTTTATTTCAATATATTTCATTTCGGAATTTGAGTGTGTCCAATCACTCAAATTTTCATCTGATTCCGACAGTATTAAACCTCAAATTTTGAGTCGTGTGAATGTTTCGTGGTTAGAATTCTTCTTTACAAGTTCATAATCCAAATTTTGAGTTTGGGTTGGGTCAATAATAATTTTCATTTATGCGAGACGTTAGTGTTTGGATTTCAAATATTTTTCCTTGAACAAATCCTAGGTCAAGTCTCAAATTTGCTTAAATTGTTTAATTTTGGAAGTTTACCTCGAATTGAAATCATAAATTAATACTGGACACATAACTAAATTCTTGAACGCAACTATTTTACTTCAAAAGTTCTCTACTACAACATTACAACACTCGAGGGGGCACATAGTATAATATTTTATATTATTAGGCTAAAATTTACACGAAGTCACTTTTGATGAGAGATTTAAGTGAAATATCGAACCCATTTCAAGACCAAGACACTTGAAGAGATGGAATGTACAGAATGTTAGCTGATTCTGACAAGAACTACTCATTTCGAGGTAGAAATCAATGAGGACAAGACAGGTTCTGGTAACTCTGGTTGGTATTCTGACATAGTTGAAAACATAATACAACAACGAACACCGGAAATGGATATTATCTGTGATCCTCAATACTGGTATCTCAGTAATTTGACCTGAGAAACATTCGGAAGCTCAGCAATCTTTATGGTTCTATTTTAAATAGATTCATCGCGTAAAAAGAGATCCAGTGGTTATTTCATTCGCACCTTTCTGCATCCGTCTTCTCCTTTTTGGCCTACCAAGAAGAACAAAACCTCGTCCTTTTCCAGTTCCATAATAGCCGTGATAACAGTTCCTTTGCTAAATCCGAGTCCATCATATCCTCTTCCACCACTAGCTCCTTTCACGACCAACCTGAAAAGGGGAAATTACATTGTAGTGGTTTTCATCGATTTCCTCGACCTGTGAAGACATAATTTTCAGAACCAAAAGAAATTACGTGTAATGTCCGGTTTCTGGAACAACCCAACGCTGCATTCCTTCGTATGTATCATTTGACAGCACTGTCACTTCTCCAACTGTTGTGTTCTTGTAAGCTTTGGTACAGTTGTCTTGAGTTGGACCGTATCTTCCTTCCGCTCCGCATGTCGTAAACTCGTAAGCTGTTTATAAAGCAAAAGAGAGGTGATTAACATGTTGTCTGTAGGCTTGAAATTTAGTTTAGTCAATTATATTAGAAGGAAGACTTACTGGTTTTGTTGACAAACTCGTTGTGCTCGACGGGTGGTGGAGGTGGCGCTGAAAGAAAAATAAGCAAACCGTAAGCAAGATGTGAAATATTTTTTGTTTCTGGTGTTCCTCACCTACCAGGTAGCAACCTTTTTACTTCTCATATGAACACAATATACGTGATTTGTATATTTATAAACTAACCAACCAAATGGAAATAGCAAAGGGGAATCAGATTAACTGTTTCTTGGTCGGTGTCAGCAAATGCCAGACTGTTAAGATTACCATCCCCCACCCTCTCTCACCTCCTTATGACTGTGTAAAACAAACTTACGATGAAAACCGGTGAAGTTGAAATAATTGTATCCTTCCAGCTCCTCTTCAGGTATATTCACTCCGAAACATTCAGGATTCATAGTCAAGTCATCAATGGATATGTCGCCGTGTGTTCTAAATCCTTTTCTGGCTTCCAGTACAAGGTAGTACCTGAAAATCCAATTCAATCAGTTAGTTTAGTTCTAAGTGTTATGGGTAACCAAGAAATTAAAATGGTATCATCCAAGTGTTTGAATCCAAAAGGCAAGTTACAGCAGGTATTTGTGGCGACCAAGAAAACACGCTCGGACTTGTAACAAACAAGTCTCAAAGACATGCAGAAACTTTGCATGAAAACGCAATCAGACTTGTACGAAAGAGTCTACACGAAGCAAAGAAATAGAACACGCGACCCACTCCGATGGTATTGACCATATCTTTACGAAGAACTCATTTCAAAAATAATGCACACATCTATGAGAGACTTATTTAAAGAATTTTTAACACTCCCACGAAAGTAGCCATTTTATATATACAAAACACTTCCGTGAAGGATTTATTTCATAAAAAATGCACACTATTGTTGTTTACTTACTTATAAGTTACGTTCGGTGGTACAAGTACAGCTTCCCTGACCCATTCGTCCACCTTATGAGAACTTCCGTATGCAAACCATAGTTGAGTCGATCTTTCACTTTCCGGTCGTATTTCGTTCAGATACAGAGAGACAGATCCAGAGAAAACTCCAAATTGAAGGTAATTAAATCGAATCTTAAAGAAAATAATTAAAGATTTTGGGCGAACTAAAAAAGCGGTTGGAGACAGTTGGGAATGGGGATGAGCGCAGTCGCAAACCTCCACCCGTCAGCAAAATCTATGAAATTTTTTTTTTAATCCGCAATCAAAATTTGAATCTTTTTGAAATCTGTTTAAATTTATTTATACAGTTATTAAGATAACTGGTGGCAAAAATAGCCAACAAGGTGAGAACAAATAATAAATTTGATTAATGACGTGTCGCAATTTCCGTTAAATTCAATTTTTTCTTTTCATAATAGTTTCCGTTGTCCTCAAACAATTTTTTGAAATGTTTACATCTGAGCAACACACAATGCCTCAGTTCCGAGCCAAATTTGATTTACTTGGACTTGATAT
The DNA here is from genome assembly GCA_016920875.1 of Columbicola columbae. Classification (NCBI taxonomy): domain Eukaryota; kingdom Metazoa; phylum Arthropoda; class Insecta; order Psocodea; family Philopteridae; genus Columbicola; species Columbicola columbae. The sequence continues at coordinate 14,084,480 of JADMLL010000005.1, forward strand.
AAATTTTTTCTTTCCCTTTTTATCAAAATGGCTCAAAGCAATTTCACAAATATCCAGATGACGGATGTGTAGTATTTAACAATCCTCCAGTCACACTGAACAGCAGTTGTTTGGAGGCCATTCATAAGAGAAAAAAAAATTTCAGTGAAATAATTAGATTACTTAATCAACATAGAGACAAGTCGTTGTGTTTAAAAGTGGCACAACTCCATCCCCCAGCCCAGCCCAAATTAAGCTGATTGTTTTGGTATGTATGGGTCTACACTTAGAGCTACAGAATTTGATTCTGTTTTGTTTCCACTTGACTTAGATCATTTTTGAAAGATTCAATAGTATTATGTTTGATAGTGGTTCTAGTCCAATTAAAAGACTTTGAAGAAAAATTGGTCGGTAACCTGTAAGTAGTGTTGTTTCCAAAAGTTTCCGGAATGATTGGATAGAGAATTGGTAGAAATACTTAAATTTAGTAGTTGTGGTGCTTATTTCACTTTTAAAATAAATAATTTTGATTATCTACACATAAACCCAAGACGGAATTTTGAATTCGCTTTTTTTACTACGAAAAACCGAAAAAATGGGTTTGGGTGGGTTACCTAAGTTGCTGACTAGGTACTTGTTTCATTCATCCCTCCCAACTCTGTTGTGTTTTGAACACATCTAGTTTTCAGACTGTCGAACATACAGATTTTCTTGAGGTCTGTCTTTAAAGTTAGTACAGTTATACTTACATAGCAAGACTTGTAGTATTTGCTTTTAGGAAGAGTATGAACTCGAGGCGGCGGATTGAAAATGGAGCTTAACAGAATAGCCGACGCGCCTAATTTCGCATCCGGGAAGTTTGACAGATTCGCGTACAAGAAATGTCCTGAAAAACAAAAGACAAAATCGATTTAAAATTAGGCTTCAAAGTTTGGGGTTGATTGGAAGAGAGAAAAACAAAGAAGGAAGTCGTTATTCTCGACGTTTCTCAACCGAGACCCACGTTCCCCGGTATAAAGCAATTACGTAACTGGGATTGAGACCGTAAATGGGTCACTGGGGGTGAACAATGTCTCGTTCTCTCAAGACTACGAATTACGAATTCTAATTAAATTCGAGCCTTTCCTTCTTTCCTTACCTGATTCGTTGAGAAAAGTGTGATCGATTGGTGGTCCAAAATATCGTTTTGTATATCCGACAGCTCGAGCCAACGTCCAATTGAACACGGATGCTGGCGAGTTTCTCCATCCGCACCATCCTGTCTCGAAGGTGCATCTCCCGTACCTGGGAACTTTTTCTGTGAATGAAAAGATGGAATTAGGTTAATCCGGTTTTCGTGAAGGTGAAACAACTCGAGGATTTTGAAGGATTAACTTGGTAGTCCCATCCACATTCAAGGAGGTTTTTGAGGTTTTTGTTCAAAACCTCATTAATTCAATAACTTTGTGTTCAGCGGTTTTATCTTTAGACTTTCTCATTGTTCTCCTCCGTCTTTTCTTCAACTTGAGAAACACGTCAGTGGAGGAGTTGGCCCTCATCAAAAATTTATCTTCAAAACTTTGTCTGAATTCGAGAGCGAATTATTATTTTAATCCGAAACACTCTCTCCGACGTTTATTATATTTAATTAATAAACCGACATCTGTATACATAAAAGAAGAAGCCGTGCTGCCGTTAACGCGTATCAGAATAATGAACAAAACCCATAAATCGATTTCAAATTTTGAAAAAAATCCGGATAATGAGACTTTCGCCTGTAGATATCGCCCACCCGTCTCCCGGTTTGAGTCTACCTTGTCTTACTCGAGTAATTAATGCCAACCCATAATTAACCCTTTGTCGTAAGCCATTATATCTTAATTAGCCTAATTACTTTCCGTATAGTTTCGTACTCGTTCTCTCATTAATTTTATAAATAATGCACACTGTTGTGAGGAATTTATTTAGAAAACAGCCGAATTCGGGGAGAAATCATTCCACAAATAATGCACACTTGTGAGGTATTTTAGTGTAAATGTTATAAACACTTATTTTCGTTGTTTTTATAGTGTTTGTCTAAACTTAAACTCATTGTGTACTGCGAGAGGACATGATACGATATATGATGTTTCGTCTTGTCTTCTTTTATGATGAGACTGTTGAGTAACATGAGGAAGACCCCATGAGGAAGACCCTTGGGGAGGACAAAACTCAGGGCTGTTTCAAGCGGTTTATATAATTAGATTTATTGATGATTTATTTATATTGTAATATAACCTAGAGGTTCGTGGTGTAGTGGGTTAAGTTCCAGACTAAGAAGTTATAATCGCAAGTTTAAATCCTCCTTCCATATCGTTATACCCAAAGAAGGATGGAAAAACGGGATTTAAGCTCAACTACAACTATAACTACAATTGCAAATTAGTTTTTAATGGTTTTCGTAGTGGTTTTTCACCTTTTTCTTTGGGGTATAACAGGATGCGGGTGGAGGATTCGAACTCACTATCATTGCGTCCAAGTCAGGAACTTTAACCACTACACTACTCCTTCCACCATAATTTCAAATTAGAAAGTAGTTTTATTGAAATTTTTTAATTTAAAACCAGTCGAAGGAAGGTAGATGTTGTACAATTGGTCATTTAGTCATACTATACCACACGTATAGCCTTATATTACACCGCTAGTTTACTTACTACCACTGACTCTGACAGAAGCCAGTATTCAGAGTTCAGATTTCGAATCATTAACATCAAAACTCCATACTTGGTGTCAACATCAACGGCTTGTTGCCATAGCGTTTTATTTGGAAGTTACTACAACATTGTTAACTCATTTTATAAAATAAAATATTATTCTGGTACTGAAGGTTCCAAAATAGGTTTCACTTGTTGTATTCAAAACTCATAAATATATATATGTAAGAAAGCCTACAAAATATCTTTTAGTATTACAAAGTATAAATTTGACTTAAAACTGCCCATCAAGTTCCTCAAAGGTGTACGCAACAGCCCAGATGAATCAAGAATAAGTGCCCATTCGAGAAAAAAAAATTGTGCAAACAAAATTTTTCGGATTAATTTCACGGAGACCTATGGAACCACGAAAATGAAGAATGAGAAGATATAACGTCACTGTAATGACAATACTCAACGATATATCTGAGAGATAATTCCTTATGGAAGAGATTTGACAGCCAAAAGTACTTCTGTATATCTCCAAAATGTGGGTTCGTGCATTTTTCAGTGAGGCTGGAACACACAAACCCAGCATAAAACACACGCAAACACGCACTCTTCTATTTTATGTACATACATAAAATAAAATTTTCAAACACACATACACACGAACGAAAAGGTTTTTATGTTCTGGATTAAGAAATTCTCTTATTTTTTCGGGGGGTTTATAAAAGTCAAAAATAGAAAAGTTCACATGTGGGCAGAAGGAGATAGGAAAATGGGAAAATAAACACACCACCGACTCGATGGCAAATTCCTAGAACCGTGCCTCCTTTACTATTTTCATTTGTGATGAAAATGATCAAATAATTCGAACTCAACCCATCTCCTGGCCTTTCTCCCGGGGAAAAAAATTTCTAAGAAATAAATAAGAAAATCTTACTCTAGAAAAACAGACTTTAAACTCAAAGTTATCTTTTCTGAGTGGAAATGGTGTTTTAGATGCATCTAGGAAAGAGAGAGTGGGGGTCGGGAGTAAAAAGCTCAAGCTTCGGCCGAGATTTCTAAAGTTTTTCCTCCATTTTTCATCTTGTGTTTCCCTCCAATCTCTTCTCATCTTCCCTCACCTTTCACTCCAGAAAAAAAAGAAAATTTTTTTTAAAATAACGATTCCAACTTTTATGAACAAGTTCTGGTTTGAAGTTATTAAAAATGTTATAATGATATCCTCCAATTTCCTGCCAGTTATCTCAAAAGCTTTACTGTTTTGTAAACTTTGTAATTTCTTTTCCTCTCCCTTTTCCCCCCATCTTCTTCTATTTTTTTGAGGTTTTCTCACAATTTTTATAAGATTCAGCGGGGTGAAATCTCAGTCCAGGCTTTGATACCAATTTTAATTAAACCGAATCAGCAAAAAAACGAGGAAGCAAATGTATTCTAGAGCGTATTACTATCATGTCTCCCGTTTGTGCGATTTATACTTTACAACCTTAAATCCCTTCACTAAGTAAGCTTTTTTGAAATGTTTACTCGAAAGCTGGGAATGTTTACCGGGGTTGGAGTGAATTGTTTACTTAGATTTCAGAGAAAAAATGTTTGGATTTTTAGATGAGATTTGTACAGTTTAAGTTGATGCGGCAAAAAAATAACGCTGCACTCTTATATTATGATTTGTATAAGACAGTGGTCGGCAATGTCGTCATTCAAAAGAGCCAAATGTAAACTACACAAACTTGGAATTTGTTCAGAGAGCCATTTTTAAAGCTCAAACCTTGTCGACACATTTTAAACAAAATAATTAGTGCTAAAAGTACTCTCTCCAGCTTGTTTTTGGTATATACTGTATGTCGTGCCTTAAAATATTTATGAAATGAATTCGACATCAAAGTTTGCATTACTTTTGAAATGAATTACACACTATAGTGAACACACACACACTTTGTGACAAAATAATTTTCATAAATAATATACATTTTTAGTTTATATAATAAGTATAAAACATAGAGTTAATTTCATAAATAGTGCACACTTTCATGAACGATTAAATGTCACAAATGTTCCTTAGCAGCCTATAGCTTTAATGACTATATGTCCCTAAATTTCGTAGAAATATATTAAATGACACTTGATATTATACTTATATAAAGACAAATTTCTAATTAATAATATTCTGGGCCTGCAGAACACATTTTACGGAAGAGCAACAGCCAAGGAGTAAAAGAGCCGCAAATGACTCAGAAGAGGCACTTTCCGAGCTTTGGTATGAGACGAATGATAAAAACAAATAAACGTCAGCATCAAATGAAAATAGTCAGTTTTAACAGAACTGTAGTATAAAGAATGATAACTAAGTAAACAAAGAAAGAAAGTAGAATAGCTCAATAGAAAACGGGAGGAAGAGAGAGAGAGAGGAGACAAATTATCGAAAGAAAAAGAGAAATTGAGGTATCATATCAAAAGGAGGAGACAGAGAGGAAGACACAAAAGGAATGAAAATGGAGAAGGAGAGCCTAACGAAAATACAGCAACACAGAAAGAGACACAAGTTCAGAAAGCAAACTTAAGACATCCTCTGGCTGCGGTATAAATATTTGTTCAAAAATGATGAACGGCTTTCTGATTATCACTCGTCAACCGGTCAGCTAATCGAGGTGATGTTTGAACAGCTTTGAAGAAACTTGTCGTCGACCTGACCGAAGTGTACAGTTTGCGGCTCAAGTTCGAAATCGTTTTATATATTTCGATTTGTGTAATCTAGTTACTAATTATTTTATAAACAACTCATGATTCAATCAAGATTCATGAATTTAGTTAACGGACACAGAAGGTATAGTATAAGCGAATTACACTGAGATTAGTGTTTGACACCTATAACCAAAGTTATTTGGTATTTGTCAGTCGAAATTTTTGTAGGAGGTCTGAGAAATATATACTATAAATATAAGTTTATATACTTATATGCTTATTGAAAAAATTTTCAAAATAAGTATTTCTAACAGTTTTCAATCTTCTGCGTACATTTGTGCTGACACAACATCTCTTTTAATATAAACAAACCGCCAATACACCACCAAATTGAGTTATCCACAAATCAGGTATCAGTCTTGATGAGCTCTATAACAACGCCTACACTCTGGTTCATTAGCAAAAATCCCAGATGAACTACTGACCTTGCCTTTTAACTTCAAAACTCTACCTGAAACTTGTGAAAAGTTTTCAAATTCCCAAAGTCAACATTTATCACAAAAAAAACGAAAACAAAAACAATAGAAAAGCCTTCGGGGGTAGAAAACTCCCCAGTTTTCTTAATAAACCAAGAAAAGAAGAAAAAAACAAACAAAACAAAGACTGTTGGGGTAGGAAATCCCAGCCAGGTAAAGCTCGGTCTTCTTTTACGCGGTAAGCTCATGATAAGCTCAACAGGAAATCGCAATTCCAGCTTCGTTGCGTGCTTCCAACCCTTTTGGAGTTTTATTAACTTAGCGAAAGGAATCGCGGATACATTTTCACATATCAAAACACAAATTTCCTTTTGATTCGATAAATGAAATCCGGCTCAGCTCCGGGAAATCTCATAATAAATAAACTGCCGATTATTGAAATAACCGACTTTATTTGCTTATTAATAATTCGCTTTGTTATCAGCTTAGTAATTGGATAAGACAGTATAAATTTGAGGATAACACCGAGCAATCTGTGACGAGATAAACGAATAATCTGTGGGTTAGTCTTGGTAGTGAAATGGTGAAACTTTTTCGAAGGGAAACGTGTGGGAGGAAGGAATACTGTTTTGAATAAATAATACAAACATAAAAGCCGAAAATCGAACGGCAATAATGATAATAAAATTCTGAAAGCATGTAAACCCGGGAAATTCTCTCCCGTGAAAAGGTTTATCAAAGTGAGAGGTCAACGGTGGCTGGAGGGGGCTTAAAAGAAAACCTAAAAAACGAAAACCTCCTTTGATGTCCATTCCACATTTCACCTTTTGACCTTTATCATTTATTGATATTCAAATCCTTTTGTGCAAAGGAAAAAGCCCCAAGCGATACGCTACAGATGCTTTTAATATCAAAACAATCATTCAAAGAATTAATACAAACGAAAATACTTCGGAAAAAGGGCCCCCAAACCCTTCCAGCATCTTCCTCCGCAACATTTTACTATCTACAAAGGTTGTGACGATTATTTGAAATCGCAGACAAGTTGGGGTTGGGGTTGAAAAATTGTTTTTTGAAATTGGTACGTGTTTTCCTTCGCCTCCGGATTCAGGTTGTTTGGACATTTTCATTTTTGAGAAAGCGGGGAGATGAAGGGTGGAGGTTGTTTACTGAGAAAACTCCTGGGAGAAAGAGGAAGGAAGATACAAAGTGAACAAATGGAAATTGGAAGGATGTGTGGGCGAAGGGAATTTGGTGAAGCGGAATGAAAGCTACGATTCGTTTATGATACAGTTGCAAAACAAATACGAAGGTTTTCCTCCTTTTTGTGTGTATACTTTTCCTTTGCCCTGTTTCCTTCTTCTTAAACAGTATAATTGAAAATTCTCAGAATAGTAAAGTTCTTCCTTTCCGAACAAGAATTACAACCGAGTGAAACATTTTTATTAGCCTTCTCTTAGACTCCCAAATAACTCAAGTTTTAAATTAAATTTATCCTGAGATCCAAAAACCACTGTATCAAAGAGAACTAGCTTTGGTCCAGAGGGAATACTGATTTGAAAGGAGTCTGGGTTAAGATTTTTGCAGAGCCATAAAACGCACAACGACTCCGTGATTTTAGTTTAATTGATGTAGTGATTTGTAATTACTTTAATTTATATAAACGAGGATATTATAACACAAAGGGCACACTACTAAAACTATAATAATATTTTTATAACCCATACAATTATCTTGCTACTAAAACACGTTGACCTAATTTTGTTAAAATAATTAACTTCGTGTAAAACCTTTCAAAAATCTTTTAGATCATATCTCCCGCATCTCTGGATCTGACTTCTTGATGAAAAGGTCAAAAGTTACCTGACATTTCAAAACTTTGCTTCCTCCTCACCTCAAAATTTAGTTTTAGAAAAAGGAAGACGCAAAATCTCATAAATAATTCTTCCTTTCCGTTAATTATTTTTCAAACATCGAGAAGATTATGTATTAATAAATAAATACGGATTTTAAAAGTTCTCCGTACGCCATACAACACCCACGGTGTTATCTTCTTCGTTTTAGAGTTTACAAATGGTGAGGAAGAGATATAGAGACGAGAACAGTAAGAGAGAGAAGATAAATTCCTATTGCATTTTGTTGTCGCACTGAGTCACACAATGATTGGCTCTGTATAGTGAGGTCTAGAATCGAGTCTTATTTCCAGTTTTATAGCTAGGTAACCGTTAGTATCTACTACCTACTACTACCTTGAAGACCAGAAATACAGCTACTTTTCCTCCTCTTATCTCTATCTCTATTTTGTATCTAATTACCATAACACGACAGTTAAGGACAAGGACTAATAAACAGGAAGAGGAAATCCTTCTAAGAGGAGATGTTGTACGATATACAAAATCACAAAGAATAAAATAGATAGGCCATCTAGAAAAGATAGAAGACAGAAGAGAACCTAGCATTATACATAAAACCAGACTGGAAAGCAAAATAGGAAGAACCAAGAAGCCGAAAAAGAGATGAAGTGGAGGGAGACTTCCATAATATGAACATAAGACCTTAGAGACCAATTACACAGGACCGGAAAAATGGAAGGAAGCTAAAAGTTGTGAAGGAAGTTGGGAAGGCCAAAGCTCATAAAGGGCTGTAGCGCCAAATGATGATGATAGTCCCGGCCTGGTAGGTAGATGGGTCTGTATAAATTTCTACGCAAAATCTAAGAAATTGGCGAAACTACTCCTTTTTATACCAAGAACTGTATATAATTTTTAGGTCTAAAATACCTTACTATAATTCATACAACGCTCTCGGAGATGTGTTTTCCTTTACAGGTTTTGAAGGGTTAAAGAAAGAGACAGAAATATATACAGCGAGAGAGAGAGAGAGAAGAGAAATGAATGAATCCCTTTCGTTCGTTATTCTCGCATCCCCAGTCACCACTGTAGAGGTTGGCCCTCTACAGTGAGATCGAGGAACGAAACTAATCGAACTCTTATTTCCGGTTTTAACGCTGAATAACCGTCACTCAAATTTCCATTAAGAAATGAGAAACCACGGCGGGACACCTCTATTCAAAACTGAACAATTAATTAATTACTACTCTAATTAATAGCTTATTATTTATTAAAATTAATTAAAAATAAATTTAAACTACAAACAACAGCATCAACTTGGTTTATCTAACTGAGCAAACCACAACATAACAAATTGACTTTCTCTGCTTTCTTCTTCCGATTCCCTTCTATAAATCTCAAAGTTAGGCTTCTTCTACCACCCTACGTCAGCACATTAGGCTATCTATTATAAGAACCGGAAATAAATCAGCTAGAACTATAACTTATGGATATATAGTTCCCCTATTCCAAGATCTATTCAAAAATGGCGAATCCGGCTCAGAAAATACTGAAAAACTTCAAAATTTAATGTATAAATTGGAGGCTATGCATGTATATCTTAATAGATTATGGGCCCTCTATTGTAAGAACCGGAAACGATTTCGTTAGACCAATTGGACCTTAACGGCATTGTATATTACATTTTAGAGTTTTGTAAGGGTAAGAGAGAGAGAGAGATGAACGAATCCCTTTCGTTTCTTGTTCTCGCACTCTGTGTTGGTTGGCCCTCTACAGTCAGATCCGGGAACGAATTCCCATTGAACTCTCACTTCCGATTTTATGGTCGAATGATAAACCGCCGTTCAAACTTCTACTAAAAAAATAAAACCACAGCGACAGCCTTTTGTTAAAGGCTTATATAGGCTAATTGATATAGAAATTAGATAACAAGTTGCTTATTAAAATAAGTTTTAATGAGTGATTTTGGTATTAACAACAAAATCGACTTGTTAGTATATATAAGGTGGAAACAAAGAACACGAGCTACATTCATGATACATTTCCTCACTTTCTTCCTCCCCTTTCTTCCTCTTGTTCACAACTCAAAATCTCACACTTAGGCTTATTTGGTAGTCTAAGTCGAAAAATTGCTTGGTCCAAACCCAAGTATTGGTATACCCCAAACCCAGAAAAGGATTCTGCCCAACTTTAACTGTAAAGAACTTTACTGTGTATGGAAATTAAACAAAAACGTGTATGTGGAGTTAAAAAAAGCTAAATCGACTTGGTTTCTATATTTATACTGTATGTTTGAAACCAAAAACATAAATGACATACAGTATACACTCTCTCTTCTCTTTCTTTCTCATGTTCTACACTCAAAATATCAAATTGAGACTTAATTCGTCATCCTAACTGCACTTCCTACTTCCTAACTTGAAACATTTCTGGGCCCTCTATACCACGAACCCGGAACAGAATTCTGTGGAACACTTACATCCGGTTTTATATAATTCAGTACTAAAACATTTTCCCTTCCGCCATAATTTGGGTCAACAATTTTAAAACACAGCAAAAGTGTCTTACCAAAATTCAAAATTAGACTTCTTCTATCACCCTGACTCGACATATCAGGGGCCCTCTAATCCTACAACCGGAAATAAATCAAATACAAGTACTAGAACATAATACTCTTATGTACTTCATTATAGATTTTTCGAACTGGAAGAAATACAGAGAGAAAGAGAGATGAAATCCGTTCTCCATCTTCTTTTCGCACCCTTATTCGATCTATTAGTTGGCCCTCTATAGTGAGACCCGGAAACGAATCTCACTGAACTCTGTCTTTGGGTTTTATAATTGAATTATAAACTTCGACTCAATTGTGCTCACCAACTAATAACCTCCAAGACACCGTTATTAAGCTAATTACGAGATCTTAAAATTAGGCTTAAAGTCAACACTTTGGGCCAACACCAAACTATAACAGAAACCCGAAAATAAATTTCATACAACTAGTCCTTCCGGTTGTATAACCTAATAATTAGCCCCCACCGGAAACCCTACTCAAAAGTGATGGGTCTGACAACAGAAAAATCGATCACACGACAGAAACCTAATCAAATAATTATTAAAACAATAATTAGGATATAATATTAATGAGATGACTATCAGAACATCTAAAATTAAATTCTTTAGTCCAAACTAGCGATTTCTATCTAAAGATAGATTTAAGGTGAAGCAGTTGAAAGGAGCTGCTGAGTGAAAAAGCCTCAAATTCAGATTTTAACTGGGGATTTTTATTATTATATGCTTTTGAAAGATGTTGGGGATGAAATGAAAAATCTGGGAATCCTGTTGGTGAGCTGCAGGGAGAATTCCGTGGAAATGGGATTGAGGTCTCCTTTGTAACGGGGAAAACTTGAAAAGTCTGATTTAAGCTCCACAATTTTCTCCTTTTTTAAATTAAAATTAGGTCTGGTCGGAGAAATTTTAATTTGTTGGAAATTAAAAATTTTCTTTTTCAGGCTGCCAACAGGGAAAAAAAGAAAAAAGATAATTCATTTAAGGTCTTTTCTTATTAATTTTACAAGCCTGAAGAGAAAATTTATTTTCGTCGTCTTCGTTGAAATAATAATGGGTCTGTATGAGAAAGGTTGATAGAATGGAGACGGGGCTTGTGGGAAGAGCGATCGATAACAATGTTTTCATAATTCTTTCAAGGATATCGGAAAATTTAAATTGTTTTCCAGTTTTCCTTGTTATGTCAGCAGTCGAGCAATTTTTCCTTTGTTTAAGACTAAACTGAAACGTTGTTTGAAGAATAAAAGTTTGAATGAAAACGGGAAAAGCGAGGACTTGAATGCATGAGCTGGTATATAAAAATTCCGATAAATTTTAATAACGAAACGTTGCGTCGTTCGAGTCTGAACAGAACGACAGAAAAAGAGGAGAGTATACGGGGTGGATGGAAGGAGAAATACAGAAAAACTACCCTCCGACCCCAGCGATTTTATCGCCGATTTGAATGTCTTACTAATTTCTGATAGGAAATATAAATTTCTACCCGATCTATAAACAGACACTATATTCGTATAACAATAAAATTTGTTATCATTTCATCTTATACGGAAATTATAAATTAAAATCTTGAATTTCATTTTGAGTGCGTATTTTCTAAACAACAATTTACGGAATCGCTTAGCGGAAGAGAGACAAGAGAGAGAGAAATTATATACAGTATAATAGGAAGACCGGAAAATACTATCGGTTCTATGCATTACACCGTTACTGTAAAAGTGATAAATCACCAACTAAGCTTGGTTATTGTAACAAATTGCATAGTTTTAATCAAATTTACCGGCTAGTTTATTAAATCTTCAACTTTTAATGTGGAATTAAATAAAAATTTGCTCAGAATACCCGGTAAATGTAATAAATACTCAAAAATTTTGCCAAAATTACCTAGTTAAATTGGTGGTTATAAATAATCGCCTATAATTACATATATATTTTCCGGTTTATCACTTTTACCGTAACTTATTGGGATATTACTTTCGAGTCCACTTGATATTTTGCGGTAATGATGACAAATCGAGCGAATATGTATGATTCCCGGCGATTATTCACGAACTAAGCTCGGTAAATGTGACATAGTATTGAATATTTATCACATTTACCGGCTAGTTTTAAAAATTTCCAACTTATAATGACAAATTAAACAAAAGTTTGCTCAGAAGGTTCGTTGACTGTTACCGACGAGCACAGCTGATTGACTTTGTCGGGTCTTTTGTTGAATTTGTCAAACTTTTATTGTTAATAGTTGGAAAGTAAAAGAAATGTCGTATATAATTATATTTATATATTTTTTAGCGCCTAAATGCTTGTGCCGTTTGATATTTTGTATGGAGAAGTGAGACAAAGTGAGGATACAATATTTCAAGAGCGTAGTCATGAAGTACAGAGAGAGTGAAGAGCCATATTTATGTATATAAGGTTACCTGTTACTGTTAATATATTTATACACTTCTATTTATTTATTATGTAAGCCTGAAGGTAATAGCACGGTAAAAGTGATAAATCCGACGAGTACATATAATTTTCGGCAATTATTCATTCTCATCAACTAATATTAAGAAATGTGACACATTAACGAGTATTTATCACATTTACCGGTTATTTTATAAAATTTAAAGACTTATAAAAATTTTTGGTGTTTGGATTTTAGTGTGAAGCAATTTTTCTAGGATGAAAGGAAAACTTCTTTGTAAATTCGAGTAAGGGTGTCGAGGACGCTACATTTACCGAAGGTGCACAAAGTGAAAGCAGTCAGATAATTGATTTTGATGCATGATTTATTATCTACAGCCTGGTGACAATATTTCAATCAATCCCAATCATAATTAATAATAAAACCTTTAAATATTAATTTGGGGTGATTAATTAATTTACAATATTAAAATTTCATTTTTGATTTTTCTCACCCTGCCGAACAGTGATTGTATTGTAGTTAAGTCATCACTATATAAAAGGCAATAGATACAGGCCAAGTATGCACATCTGTCTGAGATAGTAAGACGCTTTTCTTGCATTGGAGGAGAAAGTGCTTGAGCTCACCGTACTGATGGGTAGTGTCGAACTCACATCGGCCAGGACGACTGAGAAGAAGAGGAGGAAGACAGAGAATACAGAAAATAAGGGGAGAGGTCAAAAAGAGAAGAAGAAGAGGAGGTAGAAAGGATGCTATGAACTTAAATTATGCAGGTAAATGAATCTTTGAGACACTAAACAGCGCAGGGACTTAACTGTAAACACCGAACTTTTAAGTTTCCAAAATGGTAAGCACTTAGAACACTAAAAACAAGAAAAATTGTAACACATAGAAACAACAAAAGACAACACTTAAAACCAAACCTAAATTTCGCTTAGTGTTAGCTCCAGTCATCATCAAAGTAGATCGAGACTGTTAAAAGTTTAGTGCACAAAGTTAGAACAAATTTAAAACGTTATTATAGCACAAGGCCCACTTTATTGGATTAGTTCCACGTGAAAACAGGTAAACCGCCAACTCCACTTTCATCATCATCATCATCATCATCCTTTTCCCGTCCTAATAGAGCCTAGTTAAATTTGATGAAAATTTTCACTCTCGACTACGATGAACCCAAAAAACTTCGTTTCACACTTCCTTTGACCGAGACGCGATAAACATTTCAGAACCGATCGCGTTAGTCAGCAATTAAATCATTAAAATTTCTTCAAAAACGGTAAACGCGACCTTGTATTATGCGGAAATGTCATTTGGACTTTTGGCTGCTGAGAAAAGAATCCCATTGATGAAGTTCACTTTCGCTTTTTATTATTGTTTGTAACGTTTTTGCTGACAAATTTGCGTCACTGTGATATATCGTGTCTGACACAATTTCAAGCTAAAACGCTTTTTGTATCTGCCAACTAATGAGCTTCGCACGTTTCTTTCTTCTCCTTCTTCTTCTCCCGTCTGCTTTTATAAATATGCGAGAAACTTTTTAAAAACAGTTTTCTGTCACGTTAGCAACAATGTCAAATAAGCAGTTTCATCTTGACACATGGTGAACATGGTTTGGATTTGCTATCGAAAACTTTTTAATTGGAGAAGAGGCAAAAGTAGTAAAAGAGTAACTTGATAGCATGATTTCGATTGGTATTTATACTGTATAATATTGACCTGTGCTTCCACAACCCCAGCTTACTCGTTAAACATTATACACATATACTACGATACTGAATACTGAAGGAGAATAGTCCGGGAGGCTCACTTCCCTTAAAATACTTCGATGGAGAGTAAAAGTCTTCTTACCGCTCAAAGTAAACCAACAAGTAAAATAAATAAACGCAGAACTGTTAGTTTATCAAAACCTAAATCAATTAATTGATTAATTATGCATAATTCATTAAATAAATTACTGAATTATAAATTCGAGCATAATCCCAAAAGTGAGCTGACAGATAACTAAACCGTTTACTTTGGAAATGGTTGAAGTTCATTTTCTCCTCCTTCAAGATATTTAATCAGTTATGCAATCAATAATAAATTAAAGTTATGGAATAATATAAATAAATTGCTTCTTTTGGTTATAAAAACTGCAAAACCTGGAGGGCAAGTAGTAAGGAGGAGCAACATAATTTATATAACTATAAATTAATATAGCGTCCTTTACGAATAAGTATTAGTTTCGTTATATTTTAACTAATTTATTTATTATATATGTAAATTGGACATGGTAAGATAATGTTTCAGTGAATTCAGAAACGAGTGATTTGATTATACAACAGAATATATATATCATATGATAATATTTCCTTTTTGAACCATAAATGAACTTATACCATTTTGAAATCAATAATCAAAAAGTATCGTTGAACTATAATATTTATAGATAAGACGGTCTGTATTGCGAGCTTAGCCCTAGATATTATTCTCCATTCAGGCTCATCATCATCAATAAATTTTGTTGAAATATACATCACGCCAAGGAAAGTATCTAAAGCTGAAATTCCATCACATACTCTTTCTCTCAGGAACTTAGACCATTTTCATTATCACGGGTTTTTAAATTAAAATTCTTAATCAACGAATTTTGATGAAATCTTATAGATATCTCAACGTACTAACCTACCACTGTATACAATTAAGATGTGAAGACACGTAAATTATGCAATTTCTCAACTTAGAAAAATGTACTTATACCACTTTAAAAAAACAGTTGAATAAAATAGACAGTGTTTGTGCGATTCGTTTAAGATTCGTTTGTGCGATTGAAATCGATAACTGACACAAGCCGAAATCTGACTCCTAAATAAATACCTTATTAGACTAATTACATAAAGAAAGGGATTATCTATGAGATAAACAATTTATCCAGTATTTAGATAATCTAATAAATAAAATCAAATAATTGAAACAATGTTGGAGAATCTGTTCAGTGTGTAAATAATCCGGAGACGAATTCTTTGTCAGTCCCACGTGTCATCGAAATCTTTTATGAAATAAACTTCATTCCTGATTGAAAAGGTGTGAAAGTATAAAAACAACCCTGATTAATCTGAAGGATTAGTGAATCAGTCACTGTGCATGACTTTTGAAATCAAATCCCTTTTGTGCCTTTATCAAATTCTCTTTGAATAACAACTGTTTGACTTTTAAGTACTCGAAATCATTTTCAAAATAATTTGTCAGCCCATTATTCCGAGAAGCCACTATATCAAAGGTGTCTGGAAACACCTGATGGTCAGTATAAATAAATAAAAATTTACCTACACGACAGGAATGATTAGCCACTTTTCCTTCCTGCTTGGGAAAATTGTTAATTCTAAAAACAACTTACCGATTAATTATAGAAGCAATTTATAATTAGGAAAAAGTTTGAGAGTACCACCGAGAGATGAGTATAAACAAGAAATAAATGTGGAATGGCTGTGCAGAACTTACGAAATGACACACTGCGCAGAACTTGAAACATAAACCTGCGCGCGCAGGTTTGCTGCATAAACTGACACCCAGGTTTATGCGATTCATTAGTCTTATAGTTTTCAAGAGTGATGGTTGTCAAGTAGTGAGTGTTATAGAAATTTTTATAAAAATTTTTTTTTAAATGTATGGATATATACTGTAAGTATCTGATTATGTTTTTTTTTACTGTTATCATCGGGTCATTATACTCATCATCCCCTCTCACTTGTATTCGAAATAGTAATACCACCCTCTAGCAAATATAACTTTTAGGATCATTTATAAAATAATTTAGTAAGCCATGTAAGTTATAAAACCAATAAATAAAATTTATAATCTGATTGTCATAACAAACTGAGATTAAAAAATTAATGTGCGTAATTTATGAAATGATTACTAGCGAAAGTTCACGAAGAATCTCCCCCTGGAGGGAGGTATAAGTTATAATTTTTAAATTACTTATTTAAATTTTAAATTGTGCCTTTCAAGGCAAGCTATTCAATTTAATATACGAATTGTAAGCTATATTTGACACGACAGTTGACAATTTATTGACTGGAACAAATATTTTACTTCATATTAAAATTTTTGAATTATTAAATTATTATTTATTTGACGAATTTAATTATATTACTTATTTGTTTAATTATTAATTATTAATTATTACCCGCATACATCTTTATTAATTTTTTGCACTAGCGAGGCGCCGAAATTGCGCCCGGCTGATGTTATGCCACAACTCAATGTGGCGCCCAGATTGTTTGAAGTGTCAGTTCGAGCGATTAGCACGCCTTTTGTGTACAGTACAGGGATGGCGAACCTTCTTTGATGTCCGTGCCACAACGTCATAAAATTAGGGAAGTGCCACAAATAATTTTTAATTATCTTCTATCAAAAATGATAACTTATTAAAAAATAATAAATTTGTTTTTGTGCGTGCCGTCAAAATTTTCAAACGTGCCACTTGTGGCACGCGTCATAGGTTCGCCATCCTTGGTATAGTATTAACCCCTTGCACGTTTCCACTATACTTTACTTGTATATTATTATTTGCTTAATTATTATTTAAGTAATAACTACTATTTATTAAACTACTTTTTAATTTTATGAAATTTTAATTAAAATGATTTTCCTTCCACGACGGGACTTATATACTGAACTCTCAGCTATTATACTAATTGCGATTTAATAATAATTTTCTGACATATTCAGCAACGCAAACCGCTAAGCTTGATAAGTGTGACTAGTTATTGAATATTTATCACATTTACCGGTTAGTTTATAAAATATAGACTTATAAAAAATCTTTGTGTATAAAATTTTACTAAAAATTACTGGGTGTGATGAAAACTTCGTAGCAGAATCGAATCAAACTGTCGCGGAAGCTACTATATATGCAAACCGCCGGTTGATAGGGTTCGAAATCGCTTAACAGGAGAACTGCTGAACAAAACCGGAAGAGAAGAACAAAAACATGACAATACACGTTATCAAAATTATTATTATCAGTATCAATATAATTCTAGCAATTTCCAAAGAAACATTTTTCAGCAGAAAATTTATCCTCTTGTGGGAGTATATTTATCGAACAATATTTAAACCCGAATAAACGCTAATAGACAAGTGTCTAAGTCCCAGGAAGTAGATAATGGATATGACAGGGAAACTGGTTCTGAGAGCAGAGAGAAAGCTTGATTAGACCAGCAAGTGAAAGGAAAATAGTTATAAAGTGGAAGAAGAAGATAAAAACAGCGACATAATTAGATAGAGAAGATGAAAGAAGTAGGAAAGGTAGATAAAGAAGAGAAAGGAGTAGATAGGTAAAGTTAGGTGAAGCGTATGTCAGTTGTCTGTTAATCAATAAAACAAAAGTTACCGCGCATGGCTTCTAAGACGAATCTTTTCTTTCCCTTCCCCGGTCCAAGAGCAAAAATTATTTTTTGTTCGAAATTGTTTTTTAAAACACCTAATTAATGTATTCATCAGGTTAATTAGTTGAACAATTAAAAAGTGTAGGTGGGAAAAAGGAACAGCAAAAAACAACAAGTCAATTGATGAATCTGTAAACAAATAAACAGTCGTTTTGTGAACTGTTTATGAAACGCGATTTTGTGTGTTTTTCACTTCAAAAAGCACAACGAAACCAGAAAATTGTCACGTTTTCCTTTTGATGTATCACTTCAAAGAAGTGTGGGGTGCGAGAGAGAGGGTAGTTACTCAGCAATTCATTTTTCCGGTTATGTTTTCTCAACTGTTTTATAAAAAAATTAATAAATTTTATTTTATCGCCAGAATCCAAAAACAAATGTACCATTCATGTGCATCCTGTCGTAGGTGAAGTATAGAATAACGTCGGTTCTGTGTATTATACTTAAAATATGTTACATTTCATAAAATAGCCGGTTAATGTGATAAATACTCAATAATCTGTCTGTCCCGAAAAATCCCCGGGAGTGGGGCCCTTCCTCGGTTTAATTTGTTTATACATCTCAAAAGTAAGATCAAGAGATACTGTAACGCACATATATGTGTTAGTGTTGTTGTGATGTACTATTGTACAACAATATATATATACGGTTATGTAGTACATTTCGTAGTTACTATATGTGAGGTACTTAGACACAAATATAAATAAATATGACACAGCATGAAGCACTAGCAGAATTCGCAGCCTAATTATACACTTGTAACCGGAAGTTATGCGATTTTCCAATAAATCTTTTCTAAAATAGAAACTTTATATAATAATAAAAAAATCTCAGCGATGTGACAAATTGTTTGGTGTAAAAAAAGCTTGCCATCCATCCTCGGGATGACATTTTGTTTTATATCAGCACTCATCGCGAGCTTAATATCAACCAAAAACGGTTACAAGAGAGAGAGAGAGAGAGATCCCACTTCACAACACAATGTTTCACTGTCTGCTGTTATGAATAATCACTTTTAATTACATTATACACAATACTTATGGGTAACCTCTTTCGGTAAAGGATTGTAAACACCCACTTGTGCGATGCCGGGGGAGACATTATGCATGTTTCCGTATCCCATTATACGTGATGAATAATATTTTTCGGAGGGGCTAAGGGGGGAGCGAAAAAAGGGGGCCTAATAAATTGAACGGAATAAAACTGGCTTCCTTCCCCTGTCGGAGACAGTAAGCAGCAGCAGCGAGTTCGGCGTGGGCGTCAAACTCTTAGAAGTGAAACGGCCAGGGTAAATGTTGTTCCTGCCTACGCTCTGGCTTGAGAAAACAATACAAAAGCGACGAAGGGGAAAAGCTCTCAGCCTCCCTCCTCCTCTTCCTTCAGCCTCATATTATATTCTCGAAGTTTCTCTTTTCATTATGATCTATAATCCCAATAAACGAGGCGGAGGGAGAGAGAGAGAGATCGTTGCTCTGTTATCGTTTTGACGGATTTTATTTAAAATAATTTTTATGTATCATCGCTGAATTAATTCAAATCCTCCCTCCCCCCCGGAGAATGTCCCGCAATAAAATCGGAAACAGTCAGATATTTTAACGAACATTTTGGGAAAGTGGCCCCAACCCTCTGTTCGCTTCTTCCATTTTCCTCTTTCACTCTTTCTCTCTCTTTCGCCATCTTTCATGTCAGGACGAGTTTTCCGCTCTTTTGAAACCTATCAAGCTGACCTAAAGCCCTTTTCTCTGACCGTCTTTTCTATTTCTCTCACACTTTTTTATTACGACCGGATAAATACAATTACTTGACGTTATTATCGAGCTTTTATGGAGTTCGTAAACGGAATCAAAAGCTCGTCAGCTTCTTCAAGTCTCCGATCGGTTTTTCTTTACTCTCGTGAAAAGTGATTTTTTGTTTACGTTTTTGTTTGCTTTAAGTAGGCGTAAATAAAAAACGCCTCAGGCAAGAATGAGAAAATCGATACGTGAAACTTATATAAAATATTTACTATGAATTAAAAACAAGATTATTTTGCTATACTAAAATGGTTTTTCTTTTTCCATCTTCTGAGGGCCCCGCCATATTGTGAGCAAGACATCTCCGAGATTGAAATGGTATTGAGTCATTTGAAGAGATTTCTTTTTGATAAGACTCCGTTTTTGTTGTTTTATTTTTTTAATTTTTAACTCGATTTAGACATCAACCTGTTGAAGAAAACCCATCTTTCTCTCTCTCTGACTTTTGAAATGGAACATCTCCACGTCAACTTTGACATTTGGAGCATGTTTATGCTCTCTCTTCATGGGATGTTTGTGTCATGATTTTGATGTGAACTTCATGTATCTTAGTCGAGGGTTTTAAATTTATTACTACCTACTTGTGGGTTTAAGAGTGATACAGAAGTTGGATTTTGTTACATGAAATGTATGAACATCTGTGTAGTAAAAGTACGTGAGATCCTTAGAGTATTACTGATACGTGCTGAGGAGGCTTTTATACCTGGCTTGGGGGCTTATACCTGATTGGACTATCTAGTTTGTGTACACGGTCTCTGTATTTGCTGCAACTTTGTAGAGCTTTTACTGCACTCTCTTATCTTCTTTCTTTAGATGGCTTAAAATTTTTACTCTAAATTTAACGACAGCAGCGTAAATTTCGAAAATGTCTCTACCAGTAAATCAAAAATCCCGTATAAATAAAACCAATCACCTAGTCTTCATACAGTTCGTTATAAAATTGGGTGTAACTCAAATCGGTTATGTTTTAATAAGTGTTACACTATTATAGTTATGCGAGTTGTCATTCAATTATGGCAATAAATAAATAAAAAAGTAGAAACTTACCGCAGTTTTGCATTTCGTCAGCACCGTTCAAACAATCAGCAATAATGTCGCAAATCTGGGTTTTGTTGATACAGTAATCCTTATAATGGCTCCCGCAGGTGCACATTTAAACACATCATCCGTGCACTGTTTTTTCGACGGATGTGCTGTTCACACACAAAGAAAAAACAAAATAATATATTATTTGATGCAAAATATAATATAAGTATACTAATCAATTTTTTCGGGAGCAAACTGCCAACAATTTTACTGAATTGATTTTTATTTCTTTTTAAACTTTAAGAAAAAAACTGTACAACAGGAAGATTGCTTACTTTCAAAACATCGAGAGAGTTCGATGTTGTCCACATAGACTCGGGATGTCCCGATAGTGCTTGGAGAAAACTCCAGGTAGAGTTTGAAGAGTTGAGTGACCTTACCGACGCGAAAGCTGAACTTTTCCCAACTGAAAATGTTTTTATTTATTCATTAATATTAAGTATTATCTGTTTCGGGATTAATAGATAAAATAGGTAATAGATACTTACGTGTTCTTGTCATTGCCTCTTATCTCTTCAACAACCCAAGCTGTTTTACTCACAGTGTCGACGATGACTCTCACCCAACCTGTCGACATGTTGACCATCTTGATGCTCACTTTAAACTCGCAATCGATTAAGGTGTTGTAAAGTCTGGGACTCCACACGTGGATTTCCTTCCCAGCTTTGTCCAACTCAGCCATGAGAAAGTGACCTGGAAATGGACAAAAAAATGAATGAAATTTGAGTATATACGGTTTACAAATAGTTAATTGGCACGGCCGGTGGTTCTCTCAGACAGAGTGAACTAAAGTCGTTGGGTTGGGTTTAGGACAGGTTTCGGACCGACTACTACTGGGTTGAAGAAGATACAGCTGACTGTATACTGAGAAAGTGGTTCGTTTGGGCAAACGGGAAAGGAAAATATACAAAACTAGAGCTTGAAGACATTATAGGGTCTACTGGTATCTACTAGAAGTGATAACGTTTTGATACCTTCTGCTGATGGGTTCTAGAAAGGAACAAGAATAACGAGAGGGAGCAGTAAGGTGGTAGACATGGAAACAGAGGAAGATATGATAAAACTTCTTCTTCATTCAGGAAGACGACTAACCATGACGACAGAGCAAACAGAAGGATAAAGACGACGTTATGCCTCAAAGGTGGTACTCCCAACTCCTCACCAGCTACCCCAGCAGAGGTAACACCCATTGAAACGGTTTGAGGCCTAGCCCATGCGGGTGACCTAAAACCTTTTCCTTTTGTACCTATTGAAGTAGGTTTTCTCTTTCAAAGGAAGATAAGTCGGAAACTTGGCTGTTTTAAGAAGTATTAAGGTTTTCAGCTTTCCCAGAATTTCGGGAGGAGTTTTGGGATGGCGTCTTTAAAATAATAAGCCCTCTCTCTCAGTTCCTGAAAGGAATCTTTTGAAAGCTTTCACGTATGTTGTCAGATTTGTTTCAAAGAGAAGATAATCCCAAGGCTCGAACGTCATTGGTCTGTTTCGAAACGATAGAATTGTGATTTTAAGTCTCTTTCTACTTCCTCACCTCAAACTTCCTCCCTTTCACTCTCTCTCTCTCTCTCTCAAAGGAACATCACTACAAAGGATTTGTGATTCTTTTCATAAAAACAAACTCGAGAAGCATTTCATAAAAAAGCTTTCAAGTCAACCATCCCTCCGCCTCCCCGGCTTTACCCTTTGTCCCTTCTGCGTCAAAATCTTCGCCATTCGTAGGCGCATTTGAAGAATCATTACTTTCTATTCCTTCTTTTCATTTTCTTTCACTACTTTCTCCTTTTTCCCCGGTTTTTAAAATTGCGGCTTTTTTAATTGCTGCCAAAGTAATGAATTGGTGTGGAAATGAACGAATTGTGAAAATGTCAACGTTCAACATTTTTTGTTTGACTTTTCTTTTATTTTTTTAATCTTTTCGACAGGGTTGCCAGCATTGTTTATTAAAACCAAGATGAGAGTGAAATGACAAGAAAGGGACGATGGTTTAGTGAGAAAAGTAGCATGAAAGAAGGAGTTGCGGTTGTCCAATTTGAGCCAGCGGACTAGAAGTAAATAACTAAGGACCACTCAAGTGATTTTTAAAGACGTGGCTCAACGCAAATGTAAAAGGTCAGATTTTTTTTACGCGACTCAATTTTGAAAAATGAAACGATTAAAAACATTGTAAATCCCTTCCAAAATATCGCACACTTCTTTGTAAGAGTTCTTTACGAAAATCGTGCACACTTTAAAGTTTCAAAGATTTACACAACAGTTACTTCAGACATACGCTGTTAATTTATTTCACAATTAAAGTTTCAAAAGTGGTGCACACCTTTTGTAATAGCTACTTTAAGAAATAATTCTTTTTCAAAATTAATGCACACTTCATATCGCCTTTAAGAATTATACTAAGATTAACCAAAAACAAAGCCAAAGAATTTTTTTAAAAATGTCATCATAACTATCATACAAAAGTGATTCAGTCCTTCTAAAGGTTAATTTCAAAAGTACTGCACACTTACTGAGTCCATTTTTATGTTTATAATACACGTCGTATTTAGTTACTGTCATGCCATTTTAAAGACAAAGGTTTCAAAGTCTAAAACTGCAAAATAGATTTCATTCCATAAATAATGCACACTTGCAGAAATAATTTGTTTCAGATTTATGCTGACTTATGCGAATAATTTGATCAGTCCAAAATACTGCACACTTCATCCCCAGTCACCCATTCTTTCGATTTATCCATTTTTTTGCAGCCAGACTCTTTTATGCTGGTTATACTAAAGTTAAAAGTATAAATATGCAAACTTCGATATACAATTCATTCCATAAATATTGCACACTTTTTCGTTTATCATTAGTTTCGTTTACCATTCCCCCTATTCTTTCGATTTTTTGTTTATCACAGTCAGACTCTTTTTACGCGAATAATTTTATACGATTTCAGAGATAAACGTTTAGAGAGTGTATAATTCTTATGTAGACTTCATTTCATAAATATTGCACATTTTATCGTTGCTTCTTTAATGCTTTGTAACAGATTTCTAAGTTGTAGTACTATAACTCGACTATGAATGGTCATTCCATAAATAACGCACAGTGGAACGAATAATTCGCGTGATAAATATTGCACACCTAAATATTGATTTTTATATATATTTTTGTGACGAATCCGTTTCAAAAGTGATGCACATTTTATTGAGGAATTCTAGTTAAAAGTGTTGCACACAATTCTGGCGACATTTTGTTTAAGGAACTAGTTTGTGTTGAGTATGCTACCATATACACGGCTCTTCTTGTTGAACCAGACCTCGGAGGATTTATTGTATTAAATGAGTCATGCGAAATAAATTTTTCTTTTCATCCCCTAGTAAAGCACCACCTGTCCTTAAAAAAAATTATGCCAGCCATTTGAATGACGTCACAAGCCACCTTTCTTACCGACCGCTCTTCTTACATAATGTTAGATGTGAGTTTGTGATGTTTGGGTAGTGTATATGAGCATAATTCTTGTTTCAACAAACTTAGGTCATACTGTATGGCTATTCTGTCGACTCTCACATGTATTTCGTTACTGTATGACTGATTAATTGTCATCTTCAATATTATTAATCGATGTTATTAATTATTTAAAAGAATAATTAGAGCAAAGTCGTGTCACGTTTCGTTAGGTTTTAATTATGGAGAGTCTACTTATTACAGACTGCAGACTAGAGTGACGGGTCAAAATGAGTCAGAGGGATCTTGTTTCAAAAAAATTTTTTTTCCTTTGTTTAGAGGCCATGTTACTCTCAAACTTTTTCCTGTCTATCTGTTGTTCCGACTGTTATCTTCTGTTCAGCTTGCTTCCGTTAATAAGTTTCCAGGCACTCCACTATTGCCAATTCAATTTTCCTCCCACTACACCTCTGTTCTTGATCATTTCCGTTTTTCTGTTGAGTGTTATTGTGTTCCCCTCTGCATAGATGACTGTTCTCTTAGTAACTCTGTCGTTCGAGGTCTGTTCTAAAAGCTTCCAGGATGATTTCTGTTTAAATGACTAATTCAACATCGGTTTACTGTCTCTTCAGTACTTTTCATAGTATTCTGCGGATGGTATCAGCTTAGATCCCTCCCCAAGACTAACTTCTCTGCCTAATCAATCAGCGTTGCCAACTAAACGATAAATAATTTTATAAATACTTGGAACAGAATTAATTTTTACACGTCTTGATGTTGGCTTAGTTTTATAATTTGACGTATGAATTCTTAGGAAATGCCGTGTTAAGTGAAACCGCGTTGTACGAAACTCAGAACAAGTATTAAAAGAGCCTTTGTGTTGTGATTTGTTTAAATTTGGAGGGCGAGTATTGTTTGGTATCAATCAATTAATAATGATGGTAAGTATGGTGTGGATCAATTACTAAAGTGTGCATTATTTATGAAATGAATTTGTGTAAATTGCGTGGAAATGCAGAATGAGGTTCTCTGACTGGGGCCTAGGATTTTCCGTTTTCCTTTTAAATTTTCGAGTTGAGCTTTCCTTTGTGTTGTCTGTCACTCGAATGCATCTCCCTCCTCACTTGATGTCTTTTCATCGATTTCATTTTAATTAAAGTGCATAACAGTTTGAAAGTGAACAATGTCAGGACCGAGGGAAGGTCGGGTTTAGTGGGCCCATTCAATCGCTTCTAAAACGATTTTCATTGAATTGACTCGTTTTTGGTTAATTGTGAAACATGTTTCAAATTGTTCCAATTTCGATAAAACCCAAGTTGGAAGTGAAGTTTTGGTAAAAAAAAAGTTTTTGTTCCAATGTTTTGATTCCGGGGGTTGAAATGAACCGTTTCTCCTTGGTAAACTCTTCATCCCTCTCCCTATTGTGTTTCTGCAAATGGGCGATGAGGAAGAAACCCCGTCTGAACACGATTCTCATAAGTTAAATGTGGAAAATGGATGAAGTGGTGAGCCCCGTTGGGACAAAGTGAAGTGCATTGTGTTCTGGGAACCCCTGGTTCAAACAAAAACAGAAAATCCAGCTGTGAAGTTTCCCTCGCCAGGAGCTATGACTCACTCAGAGCCATGTTTGACAATATCGTACTTTTTAAAAATAAATTAATAAATAAACATCCTAATGGAAATAAAAATAAATAATTAATAAATAATTTTCCTCTCGCAATGCCAGAACAAATCGAATTTCAACCAAATTTCATTTGATATCTCAAACCGCCATTTTGATTTTCGTTTCCCGTTTTCATTCGTTTATGAGTTTTATTCACAATTCTTAGCCACTGGACGAGTTTTAAATTTTCCAAGAATTTCTATGCGATAATTTTTAATAAATAAAATACATAAGTAAATAACATTTTCTTTTCATTTCCAATGGAAGTGAACAATTTCAAAAGTATTGCACATTTTCATGAAGAAACGACATCAATTTCATAAAAGAATAATTTCAGAAGTAATGCAAACTTTAAAGAAGAATCAAATTCAAGAGTATCGCACACTTCTGCTAGGAACTCATCTCATTTCCGTGGAGAAATAATTTCAAAAGTATTGCACACTTCCATGAAGAATCCACCTCATTCCTGTGGAGCAGTAGTTTCAAAAGTATTGCACACTTTGATGAAGAATCAAAATCAAAAGTATTGTGATCTTCCATGAGAAATTGTCCTCATTTCTGTGGGCAATTAATTCCAAAAGTAATGCACACTTTGCCGAAGAATCAAATTCAAAACTATTGCACACTTCTATGAAGAATATACGTCATTTCCACGAAGGCATAATTTCAAAAGTATTGCACACTATCATGAGGCCTCCATCTCACAAATACTGTATCGATCATTGCTTTGTATCTAAAACAATTCACTTCAAAAATAATGCACGCAATCTTGGTTATTTTCAAATAAAGAGTACGAAAAAGTGTGCAATACTTATGAAATTAACCCTAAGTCAGAACTGTAGACTTTCTAGTCATGAAAAAAAATTAATATATACTATAATATAAGAAATGGATCCTTAGTGTGCGTTATTTATGAAATGAACTTTACACCAGAATTCTAGACTTAAAAAATCAACGGAAATCTGTGCAAAATTTATGAAATAAACTCTACATCAGCGCTTTCAGATGTTAATCACTGAAATCGCATAAAAATAATACGCGTAAAAAGAGTCTGAATGTGTTAAAAGGAATAATTCATTGAATGGGTGAGTGGTAATAAAATACGAAAATATTTTTCTAAAATATTTTTCCATCATATTATTCATACGACTGTGCATTATTTATGAAATAGAACCCTGAATAATCGATCAATAGTTATATACCCAGGAAAAAGTGTGCAGTATTTGTGAAATAATGCTTAACACGCGTAAAATGAATAATGGATGAATGATAAAGAAATGATAAAAATTTTAAAACCATATTATTCATACCTGTGTGCATTATTTATGAAAAAAAGCATTAAATGGTCCATCAGTAGTTTTATGTGAATAAGAATTAAATAATAAGTGAAAAAGTGTGCAATACTTATGAAATGAATTGTATATCAGAGTTTTTGGAGTTTTCATGCCTTTAACTTTAGTACCGCATATAAATAATACGCGTAAAAAGAGTCTCACTGTGGCTTCCCCGTTGTTTATGAGTAGTATGTTTATTTAGGTTAGTGTGCGGTATTTATGAAATATGGTGGTATGTAGACAAACAGTACAGTTGTAAAATTAAGTTTAGAGTTTTAGTATTGCGTGTAATTATGAAGCGTAAAAAGAGTTTGGCTGTGGTTGACAGATTATTATAAAGACAGCGTGATCGCTGTCTGTTATTGTGCTGTAGTTATGAATTAAACAGGAGATAGGCGACCATAAACCAACCGCTGACTGTATTTACGAGTTTAAGGTTAGCGAGAACATAATTATGGGTGAGAGAGAGTCTCAAGGCCAAGACCCAGGAGACGTCGTCGTCTAATTTAAATTAATGTGAGTCATGTGTCGTGGGAAGTTTGTTTGAAATTGATTCTGTCGCTTCTCGCTTTTCCACCTTTCCATCCAGATAAAACCTATACAGTAATTAAATAAAACGAAAGCGAAGGAAAAGAGAGAAGAGAGTTACCCGACAACATTATTATTACAGATTCTGTTCTGTTTCAGCCCCTGTCGTCCTTTGGGATGGGGAAACGAAATTGTCGATCGATTTTCCAGTGTCTCCATAATCTGCTTGACTCTCGTCGTAAATCGGGAAGTTTCATCCGCTCGACATGACTAAAGACGTCATCGTCTATTAAAAGTCACCAGGATTATTATTATCGTCGTTGTCGGGAAGGAAGGAAGGAATTTGTGGAACGAAAGCTCCCCCTCTCTCTCCTCTTCCTGTACCACTTCCTCTCCTCATCTTCTTCTTCTTCTTACATCTAACTCCCCGTCGAAGAAAGAGGTTGGGCGGAAACCGATTACATTTCAGCCAACATTGCAATATTCATGATTCATTATTACTATATTATTATAATATATTACCCGATTTGAAATTTATGAAGGTCAAAGGTCGTTCGGAATGGCTAACGCTGATCAGAAATACATTGCAGGCTGTTGAGACTCCTTTACTCGACCCCTACTCCGTTACCTACCAAGGGCCCCGGGGAAAAAAGGAGTTTGAACACGAAAAAACCAATTTCTCAAAACAGTGTGCAGTATTTATGAAAGGAGTCTTTATTTATTTGCTTTTATTATTTAAATATTAGACATGACAAAATGAAGCTACGTTGATTGCAAAAAAATTAATAAATAAGAATGGCAACGAAATTCTTTCTCTGATCTCTTTATTGAGTGAAAAGACATGTGCAATATTTATGAAATGGATTTATACAACTGTGCGTTACTTTTGAAGCGAATTATTCATGTAAGCAAGAATTTTTCACGAATTAAAGATTTGAGAAAGGCGAGAAATAGTTTTACATCCGAAAAATCTGTTTCTGACATGAAGAAATAAGGACAAATCGTGCAATATTTATGAAATATAATCTATGTACGAGTGTGCAATATTTTGAAATGAAAACATTTTAAGGATGGTCAATGTTTTGAGATAATATTACTATGCAAGTGTACAATATTTATAAAGGTGAGTGATTGTAGAAATGTGCAGTATTTATGAAATAGAATCATCATAAAGTGTGCAGCATTTGTGAAAAAAGATTTCGGTATATGTGTGCAATATTTTTGAGATGAAAACATCGTACAAGTGTACAATATTATGTATCGTATGTACAATATTTATAGAACTGGATCACTGTAGTAGAAATGTGCAGTATTTTTAAAATCGAATCATCGTACACGTGTGCAGTATTCATGAAAAAACATCACTGTAGAAGTGTGCAATATTTTTGAAATGAAAACATCGTACAGACGTGCAATATTTTTGTAACAGAGTCATCGTTCAAGTGTGCAGTATTTATGAAACTAACCGACTTAATTGTAAAATGAACCAAAGGTAAAACATTTAAATGTTAACATAGAGCCAATTTTGTTCATTTTTCGTCTTGACTTACCCCAACATACTCTGCCTCTCTCATTTCGGACTTTGACCGTAACATACACAATTCGGAGTCCCATTTTTAAGGTCTACGCTTACTGCACAATTCCCAGGAATCAATCTTCTTTACCGTTCTAATGAACATGATAAACGTTTTACAGAAATGAAACCTAAGTAAGATTGACATAAAATTTATTTTTATTTATTTATTTAAATTTGAATCCAGTTTTTAACCCTTGGGTATAACAGGGTACCGGAGGAGGATTCGAATCCACAACCATAACTTCTACAGTTAGGCGCTTTAAAACCCTACAGACCTCCCGCCGAAGAGATTGGCATAAAAATGACGTAAAAAGGAAACAAAATTTGAGGAAGAAGGATTCCCAAGACAGGACGTAATTGCACTTATCACATCATCTCAACCGAAAAAGCAGAATGAATTATGTATAAATAAATAATATTTGAATATCAAATCCCTTCGATTTTGAATAAATAAACTGAGAGAGAGAGAGATAAAACAAAAAGAAAATTTTGTTCTTAATCTTTCAAACAATTCAAGGATTTTTCTAGAAAAATTAAAAGTTAAGAAAATGAAATTGGTGAAAAAAAGTTTCATTGCCCTGATTTTAAAAGTGGATTAAATCCTTTCAGAGCCACGAAAAGCTTCTTTAACTACTTTTTCTTGAAACAAATTTTTTTCCCCTTCCTACTCGTTGTCGTTGGAGAAACGAGAAAGTCATTTCCGGATTTCGCCCTTAAAACTCGTCAAAATTGAAAAGCTTTAAAAGAGATGAAGGTAGAGGGTTGGTTGGTTGGTTGGTCGGGGTGCGGGTGCGGGGGTGGATTTGAAAATCATTCAAAACAAACGACTCCGCGAAATGGCTGCGATGGGTAAAACGTGAGCCCGAAGCATTTCTTATGGGCCTCCTTTGAAGTTTTCAAACCCACTCGACTCCGGTGTCATTCAAATGCTTTCAAAGGCCTTTTTCACTTTCATCATTCTACATGAGATACGTCAAAATTAACTTCTCAGTTCACGTCATGCTCATTTGCTCTCTTTCCTACACTTCCTTCCTCCTCCCCCCTCTGTGTTTCGTTCCTTCTTCCTTTCATAAATGATGCACGCTTTAATGGAAAATTCCTGGTGTTAAAATATTCTTCCTCCGCTCGGTATTTACACTCTGATAGCTATTATTTGTTTTGGAAATGATGTTAACTTCCGTTAGAAATTTCGACTGATAAACTGAAAAACGCTTCTGTCGGAAAAACCGGATGCACATTTTCCCGACCGATGCACACTGAAGTAATCATTTCATGAAAAGTCTAAAGTCTCCTCCACTCCATCCATGAAAACTCCAAAACTCTTTCAGTCGGAATCCATTTCAAATTTGGTCACAACTCTAATACAAAATCAATTTCATAATACATCATAAAAGTAAAATGAAGGAAAATGACTCGAGCAAATCCGAAATGGACAGTCAATTCGGGAACTGACTGAATTCAAGCCTCTGGAGCAAATACTGTGTGAAAGTGTGCAATTCTTATGAAACGAATGTTTCGTGAAAAGCATCCCCTCTCTCTACAATAATTCAGATATTGTGGAATAGATTGTTCTCTAATGTGCAATACTTTTGGAATGGGTTCCTTGTCAGTGTGCAATATTTATGAAATTCTATCGAAATATTTTTTTTTATGAGATAAGTTTTCGGAGACTAGTCGATTTGTAATTCGGTGGTGGAAATTAAAATGTACGATTCGGTTAGTTATTTACACAAACAGTGTGCAATATTTATGAAATAAATTAGAGTTTTACAGTAACAAAGTTTGCCAAGGTGTGCAATATTTATGAAAAAAATAAACCGGAGAAACTTTTTTTTTGACGAAACAAGTTTTTGGAGAGAAGTGCCTGTTTGTGATTCGGCGATCGGAATTAAAAGTTAAGCATCGACGATTGGCCCCATTATTTACATAAACAGTGTGCAATATTTATGAAATGAATCAAAATTTCGCAAAACTCGTGAAGTAAATCATTAGCGAGTTACACGAGTTGAAATATTAGGTTTTGAAGTAATGCGGGTCGTGTTTTTCCCCAGACCCAAATTATTCACACCATTGTGCATTATTTATGAAACGAACCCTACTTTAAAAAAGAAAATGGGGTACATTACTCTCTTGTTCGATGGGACACGAACCATTTTGTGAAATTTTTGATTTATACTTTCCTAGTTCCACGCCAGGAAACAGCAAACAAGAGGAAAAGGAGGAAAATGAAAATGGGGAAGTGAAACTGAGGGAAAAAAGGAAAAGCTGAGGAAAATAAAGGAGAAATGAAGTGGTGGATGGGGAGGAAGAGAGGGAGGGGGTTGAAAGGAATGGGAAAGAAATTAAATGGGAGTTGAAAGAAACTCGGCACAAAAAAAAGAGGTCCGGAAAAAATTCAAACCGGCGAGAGAGAGAGGGAGAAGGAGGAAAGTTAATCGCTTTCGATGGCAATTTTCATCGACACAAGTTTTTTCGAAAAAGAAAAGAAAAAAGGTTGGGGAGAGCCGGAAAAAAGGCGAAAAATTTCCCAACTGCTCTGTCGTTTAACACCCCCCCTTCACACCTCATCCCCCGTGTCACTTTGATTGTTTGCTAATTAAAACGCTTAATATCATTTCCTCGTGACAAAGCGGTTAATAATGAGTTTCGATTCCTTTGTACAAGCGCCAAACAGCATGGTATCTACCCCCAGTCACCTTTGACTCTCAACCCACAGCCTTCTCAACTAATTAACCTGTACTGAAATAAATAATATAAAGAAATCAATCCGGTGTTTAATAAATTGATGATTGCGCCGTTATTTCGATGCTTTCCCCAAAATTTTCCACGGTTTTCTCTGCGTCGACGCGTGTCCGACATCCGGTTTCCATTTTACCGAAACTTTGGCCAACCCCCTCATCTCTCTCTCTCTCTCTTCCTCCCATTCAACTTTTTTTTTCCCTTCATCTTCTCTCTTTCAATAAATAACATTTCAATTCTAATTATCGTTCATTCTTATCAAATTGAGTTGGGGAGAACGCATTTAAGTGTGAGAAAGAAATTTTCGAAGAAAGAAAGTTTGAAAGTATAGATCAAGAGATAGGAGGGAGGTGAGGACGGAGAGGGAGAAGAAGAGGAGAAAGGAAGAGATGGAGAGAAGGAAAAAAAAGATGGCCGCAGGATCTTGTTTTCGTGAGAGAAATTTGTCTTGATTTGGAAGGAGGAAGGAAAATTTCGAGTTACAAGGGTTACAACGGAGTAATGGCTTTATTGGCCTTATTCCCGGCTTTTGATTTAACTACAAATCGTTTCGAAGGACTTAAAAGTTATAAAATAAGATTGAGGAGCCGTCAAAATCTCTTCCGCCATCTCTTTTTCGCTCTATCTAAATCACCATAGGACACCTTGAGTGGAGTGGTGATTCCGCCAGGGTGATTGATCTTGTTATTGTTACTGCTTGATCGGAATTTGATTTTATTCTAAACTTTCCTGTCGGTCTCTGTCAACTTTTACCTTAATCAGTGCAAAAGATAGTTACTTTGACTACTTTAGTTAGTGAATTCCAGAGAAATGGGGTTTTGTGTGGTGAATGAAAACGACCACACCGAGTGCTAATGTCAGGACACACCTTCTCACAACGACACGTTCAGGGAGACATTCCGAAGTTGTGGTATTAACACAAGTGGTGTTCCAAGACTCAATATTGTGGTAGTTAAACCTTTAGGTTTGATGTAACATTTATAAATAAACATTAAAGCACTACAATATTACTATAATTTGAATAATGGTGCTGTACCTCGAACCTTTATTGACCTTTGGCCTCTGAATCAAACCATCTTGCTTGAAATTTGAAATTTCTTTTGCACGATTCATTCAAGATGGCTACCTTTGTTTATATCCGATATTTGGATAGAGAATGAGGATGAAGGTCCTAGGAGGTGTGGACAGAATGAAAATTAGTTGAAAATAATTGCGGAAAAATTAGATGTTAGGAAGTAATCAAACAATGAGATAGAATGAGTAAAACAAAACAGGAGAAATGGAAGAGAGACACAGAAGAGAATAAGAGTAAAAGAAAGAACAATAAAAGAGAAAGAAATAGAAATAGAGAGCACGAGAGAAAAATAAAAAGAGAAAACAGAAACGGAGACAGACCGACAGCCCGCAGAGAGAGAGAGAAAGAAACTTTTCATTTACAAGTGTATATATACATACTGTATGTATATAACTTATACATCCGTTAAAAAGTTCGTTCTTAATCGACCTCAACCACCCGTTTTTGTCTGTATAGCAAACAATTCGCGTAACTCAAAGTCTTAGATATCTCCAACTCTCCTGCTGGCTGCTGAATTTTAGAACTACAGAAATTCCATCATATTTATTAATTCATAACTCCTTACCTCAAAATGATTAACTGCAAACCTTTTTCTCTCCTGGAAATTCCTAGAACACTCATCCAGGATTTTGCAAAATTTTCCTCCGACAGCTTCCCCCCGAAAGGGTTGATCACGCCACAACAAAACTCTCTCATCACTACTCCGCTTTTAATTCAAACTCATGTTCATGGAACCGAACATCGTTTCAACGGCGCTGTGGACAGTGGACAGGAAATCGCGGTCTTGTTAGGAATCAGAGCGAAGAGAGAGAACAGTAATCGATAACTGTCTCCAAGGTTTCTTTTCCTTCTTAAAAATCCCGTTTACGCCCTCTCTCTCTCCCTCTCCAGTCCGGACTAACTGGATTTGACGTCCTGGTAGATAGCCAATGAAAGCTCGGAAGTAGAGCTTGCATTCTAATTTTTCCTTCCCTCCTCTCCTCTCCTTTCTCTCTCTCCCAGAATCCTTTTCACCTTTAATCTTCTGCTTTTATGTAAGCGCCTTTCGGAGATAAGTAAGCCTAATCATTTTTTCGTATCTCTTCTTGTCCGGACAGTTAACTATGGTGAAGAGGGATGAAGATGACAGGGTTGAAAGAGAGTAGAAGGGAAAGGGTGGATGGAATATGATTTCACATGACGAATATGCACAAAAGGTTATGCGTTATGAACCACTTTTGAGGAAGGGTGGTTTTTATTAT
This sequence comes from Columbicola columbae, assembly GCA_016920875.1. NCBI lineage: Eukaryota > Metazoa > Arthropoda > Insecta > Psocodea > Philopteridae > Columbicola > Columbicola columbae. Next base: position 14,118,980 of record JADMLL010000005.1, read on the forward strand.
CATTTTCAATTTTTTTTTGTTCGTTCGGAACAGTCCGCCAGGGTTTCCAGAGTCTGGTTTCCCCCATGATGCCACTATCCACAATTCCAAAACGCACCAACTCCAACTACAAAAGCCCAATAGCTCCAAAACGAAAATCGCACTTTACTTCCCTCAGCCCTCTACTTCTATCTCTTGGTTCTAATTCGGAAAAACGAAAGAAAACTTTTTCTACAGTCTGTAGTTAATTAATAAATAAATAAATAGCCAGGATTCGTGGGGATTTATAATAATTAAGATGAAATGGCGGCAACAGTAATGGGTCGTCGTTAAAAGTGAAATTATTGTGTGACTTTGCGCGTTTAGGATGTTGAACCGACTCCTTACGCCCCTTTCGGCCCCTTTTTCCCCGGTTTTTCTCTCTTTATTTGTGTCCCCCGGTTGGTATCCCTTCATTCTTCTTCCCTTTTCCGCCTCTCTTAACGTCCGTGTTGTCTCGTTTTGGATTTTGGAGTTTTTGTAACAAGCTGTGGCTTTCAATAGTTTGAGCTTGTACCACTTTTTCGTGAGTCGTGGTACGTGGTTGGTTTCATCCGATTGTTGTTTCAGGTTTTTTTTTGTGCGAGTGTGTACGTATAAAAAAAGTCAGGTTTTGTTGTTACGCGGTTTTGTGTGGTAGCGTTTTGAAGATGAATCTACAACGATTTTGAATGGATGCCATGTTTGGGTTGCTTTGTAAGTAAATAAAAATTTTAAAGAATGTTTTTCATAGTTAATTGTCACTTTCATGAAGGATTTTTCATAAATAATGCACACATTTTATGTAGAATTCATTTCGAAATAGCCAGAATTTCATTGCGTGCATTAATTTTGAAATGAACTGTTTTAGATGCCATGAAATATTCGTTGAAGTATTTGTGAGATAGAATCCTAATGGAAAAGTGCGACACTTTTGAATTTGTTTCCCGTCAAAGTGTACAATACTTTTGGAATTATTTGTCCACATAAATGAGGTTGAGTTCTCATGGAAGTTTGCAGTACTTTTGATTTTGATTCTTCGTCAAAGTGTGCAATACTTTTGAAATTACTGCTCCACAGAAATGAGATGGATTCCTCTTGAATTGATGTCTTGTCATACTGTGCAATACTTTTGAAATAATTCCTCCACGGAAACGAGTATGACTTGAAAAAATGAATTTGGATTTACCATCAACTTGGCATCTCTCCGAAGTCGATACAAAATCGATAAAAGTTTCAACAACAATTTAGTATATACGACGACTCTCCTATTTAATATAATTCTCAGTATATTTATATTACACTTTCTTCTTTTCAGAGAACCTCATTTTTCCGGTCATCATCTTCAACATTAATTTCAGTTGGGTAAGTTTCGAATAAATTTTATTTATTTTTGAGAAAAGTGCGGTCAGTTGGCCTTGGAAAAGTTCCCTTTTCCAAAAGACCCATCGAACCCATAAACCTAAAAGTTATTGCGGGAACCCGGCCTCAGGCCCTTGTGAAGCTAATAAAAATAACCTCAGAAATATTTAGTTAGTTATTCAAGGACGACCCACCATTTTTCTGCTTTCGTTATTTATTTAGTTCTTGCTAACTGTTTTAGACTCCTTCCTTCGGCCATTTTGGTTTTTGCCATTTCTCTTTCACTTCTTTCAGTCCCTCGTTTATTTATTTATATTTTGGTAATATTGATTGATAAATTGAATTTGAAATTGATTATAAGGTTAATTTAAACTTATTGTTCCCATGAGCGTCTCGTTTTATATTTAACACGGGGACGACAGCACTGCAGGAATTGTATTTTACTCTTGAGAACCGGAAATTTATGGTATTGCGAATAAAATCAATTCCATGTCAAACTAGTTCCTTTAAGAGTTGTCCAGTTTCTTTTCTTGTAGGATTTCCAGCATTTCTCTTTCTTGATTGTTGGATATTGTTCCTTCTGCTCCTGTTCTTGCGTTCATGTCTACTCTTATTATAATTCTTCCTTCTTCTGGTTCTTCGTCTTCTTTTCTTTCAGAGTAGGCCGAGTCGCTGAATTTCCTCCTCATGGTACACCCCTATCATTCTTACTCTATTTTCTTTAGTAAACCTCTGCTCTGCCTTTGACATGTTAAGTCCTCTGGAGCCTTTTTTCCATCTCCCATGTTTCTAGGATGTGTAGGTTTTTAGATGCTGCAGGATTCTTTCTTTTCCAACTCCTATTCAAGGTCCAACGTCATCTCCACGTTCCAAAATCTTATGCTGAGATGACTTTTCTCTTAGCTTCTTCTCGAGCATTCCCCTGACCCCTCTGTGCTTTTTTTCTTTAATTTCCCCGAGATTTCTTTCCTTTGTTCGTGTTTCCGGTGTACATACCTATATACAGTGACAGGTACCGTAGATTCCAGAAATAAAATGACCGCGTTGTTTTCAAAACGGCTTGTCAACCCTTAAGGGTACAATTGGTGAAACTCACTTAGCTACTACCCTTATGTATGAGAAGCGGGGTACAGGACGGAACTCTCGTAGGTACAAGCCTCTGTCTATAGGGTGGACTTGCCGTTAGAATGAATTTCGTGGTTGTAAGATAGCAACAGTATCTCTTCAAGAGACCGGGGTAGTGAGTAGTGCACATAACTTGTATTTAAATCATGTCCATCAGTATAATAACGGCCTCGTGATGTCGTGACCCATTCTAAACTAACCTAATCACAAAGAAAAGTACAACCGGAAATGGATCACAATAAAACTGTCCATATACCTGAGTGAGAAACCAGATACAAAAGACACAAAACCGCATGAACGCATTAAAAAGGCTTTGGTTAAATGTTCATTAGTATCCTAAGCCGGAAATAATACAAAAACTATTAGCATCCTTTAGGAAAAGTTGCGAAAAAGTTTTCCGTTTGTTGAGGTGGTACGGTTCGGAGAAGACGGTGGGGAAGAGAAATCGTCTGACCTTTTCAGAAAGAAGAAAAACCTTTTTTTCCTTTCTTTCCTCCATTCCTTCTGATGGGAAATAACATAAATGCGAATAATAAATAGTAACCGTAATTCTCTGCAATTTGTCTTTCTCTCTTGTTTATTCTTCTCTTATTTTGTTTACTTTTCCTCGAGGAAATGTTTGTTCTAAGACTTCTTTTTCGTTTGTGCAAACGCATCTTTTTGGTTATTAGCGGAATGGAAATCCTGAGGATTTTTCCCGGTCCCAGAAAAATGGAAAATTAATTTAAATAGTGTCATTCATTCAAAGGTTTACAAAGGTCCGTGGACCTTAAAAGTATAACTCAAACCAAAAAGAATTTTGATTCACGTTTTTAACAAGTTGACGACAGCTATGTCACTAGCAGAATCAGTATAAACGTTATCACATTCTATGCTACTGTCAGTATCACAGTAAATTTCTGTTGGTAACTTTCTTTGGCCATTTTGAAATATTGTGGGAAATTTTACAAGGCAACTCGAACTGTGTCGATTCCTTGATGAACATAAAGCGAATGGCTTGCCTGGTGTCGTTCAGCTTTTGTTCCACCAAAGAGGTAGAAGGACCAGACGAATTTGGAAGTAGGTCGAGTAGCTATTTTTATTCATGTAGATAAATAAATAATGAAAAAGATGGATGAATTTAGTAGAAGATTAGGAAGGTTTCTTGTTGTAGTACTTGAGAGTTGACACGACCGAAATCTGTCAATTTTGAAAATGACATGTTTGAGTTACTGTGTAATTATTATGAAAAGCAGTTCTCGTGAAAATGTGTATAATTTAAGAAATGCTGAAATAATTCCTCTGGACCTATGAGATTCAATTCCAAATTGGAAATCCTGAATCATTTCCAGCCCAAAAACTTGCGAATTATGGTAGTTAGTACCTAACTGCATCATCCGCAAGGATCTGGCGATTCCTGTCGTAAAGGAGGAAATCAGCAGATTTTTCCTCAAATACTCCTCTCAACTGGTGGTTTATTTCAATACTTCTGCATAAACCACACGACCAACGATGCCTCAAAAGGGTATAAACCACATGATTCCACAACAGGCTTCTATAGCGTCACCCCTCCACTCCCTTCCACCTTTCTTCTTCCATTTTCTACCTGTTACTTTATATTTACTTCCTTCCTTTTTCTTACTATCATTACAATTGTCTCTTCTCTTAGATTTCTTCTGTTTGTCTACTACCTCATCCTATTTCTCCTTCTCTTCTTATTATTTACACTTTTACTCTTATTCTACCCAGGAGACTGCACTTTAAGTCAATCCTATTATTCTATCACTGGGGTTGAACACAGGTACGTTCTCAGGGTGTAAAGTCCCTTTAGAGTCAGATCAACTATAAAATGGCTCCCTTAGAGACAGATGGTAGTTGACAAAGAAAAAAATATTTAAGACATGAAACATTGTCGAAAATATGCCATGATAATGAAAACTAAATTTTTGGCCAAAACCCGGGGAACGCTTAACGCCTGAGATTCAAATCAAAGTCTTCACTCTACTGTGGAATAGGGAAATTAGCAGAAACCCAAAATACTCGATCCGGAAAATTCGAAGGAAAACGAAAAAGTGGGGAAGCGTGGAAAAAGCAATCTGAATTCAAAAAAAAATGAGAGAAACCCTACACACCACTCTTCCATTAAAATTTTGATTCATTTCAACACTTTTAATTGAGATTCGTGAAGTTTTCGCAATTGTTTCCACTGGGAGATAAGAGTGCAAGAAGTTGACGTCATGTCCTCGTGAGACCTGAGAATTAGGACAGGAAAAAGGAGACGAAAGAGCAAAACAGAGAGTGAGGGTTGTTTTCCGTTAAAAAAAAATTTAATTTACATATAATTATCTCGAAGACAAGCGCAGTTTTCTCTTCAAAAACGTTTTTGCCAAAACACAACGACAGCAATTTTTGAGGACGCTCATCTTTCGGTTTAAAAAACATGGACACCGATAGAAAATTTAAAATAAATAACGCGTATTGAGAAATTTGGTAAAAGATCACATATACTCATCATCCTGTCGGTTCTTCCTTGTAGTACACAGTATAATATTTTATATTATTAGGCGAAAATTCAGACGAAGTTACTTTTGATGAGAGATTTAAGTGAAATGTCGAACCCGTTTCAAGACCAAGACACTGTACGAAATGTTAGGTGATTCTGACAAGAACTACTCATTTCGAGCTAGAGATCAATGTGGACAAGAACAATACAGGTTCTGGTAGCTTTGGTTTGTATTCTGACATAATGAAAACATAATACAAGACCGGAAATGGATATTATCTGTGATTCTTAATACTATTATCTCAAAATGGGTCAGTTAATTGACCTAAAAAATATTCAGAAGCTCAGCAATTTTTTTGTGGTTTTCTTTTAAATAGATTCATCGCGTAAAAAAGAGACCAAATGGCTATTCAACGTTGTATAATTACTTTAGCTTATATAAAGGATATTGTAGTACCTTTAAAAAGATATACGGTCACAAATATATTATTATTATTATTTAAGGCAGGGATGAGCAACACGCGGCCCATTAAACAAGTTTATGTGGCCCGCTAATCATTTCTAAATTTGAATTTATTTTATCGACTCTCTCCCATCAATATATTGTTATAAACTTTATTATAATGAAATGGTAGTACATACTATACCGAAACAATTTTTTGTGACCAGTTACTTGTCGGTGACTTGTTCAAAAATGCAATACAAACGCGCCGCGTCTGTGTTTGTTAGTTTTTGCTTCTGTCACACCAACAATCAGACTGGTAAGCGCTTCCTGTGTTTCTAGAAAGACTTGACTACAATATTATTATCACAAAGATAATGTTAGAGTCTTTTGGTGGAAAATTAAGTTTTCTTACCAATTTGTGCGGCCCACCGGAAAATTTTAAACTCAAATTGGACCCTTGATTGAAAAGTTTGTTCACCCCTGATCTAAGGTACTCATTTATAGTTTCGTATTATTCTAAAAACGAGCTAGTCTTTCCGGTAAACTTGATATACTAATTCTTCAATTTCCGGTTTGAACAATAGATAATCCATCAATTTGTGAGCTAACAGTGACGGAAGACCCAAAATCACCCTTTTCATCGGTGACGGGTGACAAAGAAGGTGCCTGAAGGGATTGATTAGGTTTTGTGTTCCGAGTATACCCTCCAAGATATACAAACCGATCCCGTTCCCTTATTTATATTTCTAATTTTAACGAATATCCCGTTAAAACGTTTATTTATAATAAATATTATTTTGATAATGAGTTTTTAATTAGGTTTGGGCGGAGTTACGAATTCGTTGTAGGCAATTTCATAGTCGATGAACTCGTTCAATGGCGACTGAAATTACATTCGGCGCTAATTAGTTAATTATAATTCTTTGTTATTATAATGAAAAATTATAATTTTCTTTTCTTAATAAGACAGAGATTAAAGATAATACTAATCACGTTGACCTAATTTCGTTAAATAATTAACTCCGCGTAAAAATCTTCAAAAAAATTTTTTTTGTTTAAGAGGTTTTAAGATTACATCCCGCGCATCTCTGGTTCTGACTTGTTGATGAAAAGGTCAAAAGTTACCTGACATTTTCTAACTTTGCTTCTTCTTTTCTTTAAAACTCAGATTCTTAAAAAAAAGGAACAAGGAAAATTTTATAAATTATTCTTCATTTTCGTTAATTATGTTTGCAAACAACGGAAGGTTATGTAGTAATAAATAAAAACGAGATTTATTGACTTGAATATACTGCACTCATGGTGTTATGTGTTTCCTTTTAGAGTTTTCGAAGGATAAGAGAGAGAAGGAAGGCGAAAGGGAGAGAGATGAATGAATGAATGAATCTCTTATTTTCGCATGGCAAGACAGCACATTTGCTGGCCCTCTACAGTCGAGTCTGGAAACGAATCTCCATTGACTCTTGCTTCCGATTTTACGGTTGAATGATAAATCGGGGCTCGAATTTCCACTCAAAAAATAAAATCACAGCGACACACTTTTGTTTAAGGCTTATTGGAATAAATAATTGATGGAAAAATTACATAACAAGTTACTTATCAATATTATTAATAGTTTGAAAGAGTGAATTTGGACTATAAACATCAAAATCGATTTGGTTCGAAAATTTGTTTGATATCAACGATTCGAGCTATATATGCGATGTATTCACTCTCTCTCTGTAGTCTTGCTTCTTGTTCACACCTCAAAATCTCAAACTTAGGCTTGTTTCGTAATCTCGAGTCGGAAAATTGCTAGGCCCTGTATACCTCAAACCCAGAAAAGAATTCTGTTCAACTTTAACTGTAAAGTATTTTACTGTATGGAAATTAAAAAAAGAGTGGATGTGGAGAAAAAAAAACTAAATCGACTTGGTGTATATATTTATACTGTACGTTTGACGAACGAAAAACACGACCTGCATAAATGACATACAGTATACACTCTCTATTCTCTTTCTTTCACATTTTCAACACTCCAAATCTCAAATTGAGGCTTAATTCGTCAATTTAACTGCACTTCCTACTTCCTAACTTGAAACATTTTTTGGCCTTCTATACCACGAGCCAAGAAAAGAATCCTGTGGAACACTTATATCCAGTTTAAAATTATTCAGTAATAAAACATTTCCGCTTCCGTCAAAATTTGAGACAAATCTATATGCATGACATACTGTATACTCTCTCTGTCTTCTCTTTCTCAGTTCAAAATTCAAAGTCTCAAACTTGTTTGTTGCCACTCTAAAATCGAAACACTACTTTGTTCTCTAAAGTAAGAACCGAAATTATACTGTTATACTCTTTCTTAGATTTTTAAGTAACTCACTAAAACACTTTCATTCTAATTTCAGTCCAAATTTGGTGTGAATCTATTTTAAAATTTTAAGACGAAGTAAACCTCCCTCACTCAAAAATTAAAATTATAGCTGGTCATCCTTCTTAATGATGTATATTATTAAATATTACACGAATCAATTATTAAATTAATTTACTATTTATGGATTATTAATTATAAAAAAGTATAAACAACATAATCAACTTTGATTCTATATATACGTTTGAAACAGGGAATGAGAGCTACGTACATGGTGTATTCACTATCCCTCTCTCCTGTTTCTTGTGCTTGATTACAACACAAAATCTCAAAATCATCTCGAGTATCGTTTGGCCCACTACATCTGGAACCCGGGAAAGAATTTATTGAACTCCTACATCCGGTTTTATAAGATTGAGTACTAAAAAAATTTCCCCCTAATTTCTGCCCAAATTTGGTACGAATCTACTTCACAATTTAAAAACACAGCCTAAGACCCTTAACAAAAATTCAAAATTAAACTTCTCCTATCACCCTGACTCGACATATCAGGGGCCCTCTAATCCTACAACCGGAAATAAATTAAATACAAGTATTAGAACATAATACTCTTATGTACTTCGTTATAGATTTTTCGAACTGGAAGAAATACAGAGAGAAAGAGAGATGAAATCCGTTCTCCATCTTCATTTCGCACCCTTATTCGATCTATTAGTTGGCCCTCTATAGTGAGACCCGGAAACGAATCTCACTGAACTCTGTCTTTGGGTTTTATAATTGAATTATAAACTTCGACTCAATTCGTGCTCACCAACTAATAACCCACCAAGACACCGTTATTAAGCTAATTACGAGATCTTAAAATTAGGCTTAAAGTCAACACTTTGGGCCAACACACCAAACTATAACAGAAACCCGAAAATAAATTTCATACAACTAGTCCTTCCGGTTGTATAACCTAATAATTAGCCTCCACCGGAAACCCTACTCAAAAGTGATGGGTCTGATTACAGAAAAATCGATCACAAGATTGAGAGGTCATCAAATAGTTATTAAGACAATAGTTAGTATATAATATTAATGAGATGACTATCAGAACATCTACAATTACGATGCTTCAGTAAAATCTGACAGAAATATAGATTTGAGGTGAAGAAATTGAAACACACGCTAACTCAAAACTCCCCAAAAATAGGATGTTACGTTTGCAAATCGGATCCTGTTAAACTCCAAGTTCCTGTTCTGGATAATTCAATAACATTTTCTAATTTACGCCGAAAATTGTGGCAAATCTATCTCAAAATTTTAAAACTCGCTTAACAAATCTCAGAATTAAGCTTCTGCTATCACCCCGAGTCCTAATATCAGGGGCCCTCTATCCTGACAAACGGAAATGAATCACATAGTAGTATTTGAATATAATGCTATTAGCATAATGTATTTCCAGATTTTTGAATAGTGAGAGAGAGAAAAAGAGAGAGAGAGATGAAATCCATTCTCCACCTTCTTCTCGCACCCCCAGTCGACACACTGCTTAGCCCTCTACAGTGAGACCCGGAAACGAATCGGATTGAACTCTGTCTTCCGGTTTTATATTGTAATTCCTCGTTCTCATTTCTCCAAAAATTTTAGCGAATCTGTATTTTAAAAATTTAAACCACAGCATCTCTTATAATGAATTTTCTGAGTATAGTATTTAATAATATAAGGAGTTGTTTGTTTTAATATATGAATTTGAAGTCGGAACAAAGCAACAGGATGAATTATGTACCTGAATCAGTATGGATGGATTGGATCTCGAATTACATGACTCAACGAGAAGTCTTTAGTCACGTTTCCGCTCTCTCTCTTTTTATCATTTCTCAAAACCTCAGCAAGAACAACAGAGAGGTTTAGTGTTAGTTCCCCAAGCGTTCATCCCATCGCCTCCCAGGGGCGTCGGAAAAGTCTGAAAGCTTTGTAATAAATTGGGGTTTGACTGTGGCGCTTTGAGACAAATTTTATGCTCCTCCATGAATACCAACATGTGTTATAAATGTTTTATTAACATCTACCATCTTGTGCGATGTGTTATTAATAATTTTTTATGCTACACGAGTTTAAAGACTGTAGCAAAGTATATTCCCGTGTTGGAGTTGACAGAGACAAACATAAAATTAAAAAGCGCGGGATGTTGAAAAGCTTCGGGGATGAAACAAAAGTAATCCGCGGGTTTATAACGTTATATAAAAAAGCAGTAAACCGTATATTATTAATACATAGCCTTTCAGTATCGACAAATTTATAGGAAAACAAGGAATTATTTATTAAGAAGCTTGACTTTCAGGTTGAATTTGAAATGACAGTATTTTGTTGTGGGTATTGTCAAAAAGGATGATTTCAGGTATTTTAGGCATTCAAAATGATGTCAGTTGATTGGTTGAAAAGTAAAAACCGGAAACAGACACAGTCTAACTATTTTTGAAATTATCAACTCTCCTATCCGTGAAATGAGCCCCAGAAACAGAAAACAGCCCGCCATGATAAGTTACAAACCATTCTAGTGCCACAGAACAGCGGAATTTTGACCCAAATATGACTCCAGGAGTTTTACGAATTGACTGGGACTTGAGATGCCCATAAAAATCAAACCAAAAATGATTTTTAGGAGATTTAAAATACAGTTTATCACATGAAACAGACCACCAACTGAGGTTTGAGTATTACTATGATCATAAACCTTTATGGTCCGACGGGAAATTGTGCAACTCCTCCACCATCTTTCCTACAGCAAAGTGCTTACACCAAACAATGCTTGAGCACTAGAAGACACACCCAAAAGTTATAAGTAATACTTTTTTTAATTGCAAGGACATTAATCTGTACCATTTTCAACGTTTTATAAAATTATTTTGAAATACAGAACTCTTGTGATTTGTATAATAATCCCCAAAGCGGTGGGTCTGTAGTGTAGGGTCTGTAACACCTTTTGGCAGGGTGTTCCAGCTCTCTAAAAACTTATTTCACCATATTTACCGATGCATAACTTCTTTCCCAGTTATCTAAAAACGTAACTAGGTCACCGCGTAAGTCTCTAGTCAACAGAAAACACAAACTTTCGTTGGGGAAGTAGCCATTATCTGTCAAGTGTGGCGCATTTCTTTAGACACTCAAGTCCGGTTAGTGATCATTTTCAAAAGTCCTTCTTCACATATATAAAATTTCCCAACGGCTATTCTGTAGAATTTGTCGTCAGTTTGAATTACACTTGACGTGCGAGAAAGTAATCCATTACTTTAACTAAAGTCTCACAGGACGTCGTGATACGTTGATACGTCACTTGAAACAATATTGTTCATTGTTGTTTAGAGAGAGGAAGGTTTTGTTTAAGGTTCAATAGATTTTCGGGGGGGTTGTTTGAGAGACGCCATCATGTACGACAAGAGATTGCTTACGTGATCAAATTGTAGCCGTCCACAAAATCAAATTTAGGTCAAAAATCTTTTTCAAACAAAACGCGGACACCTCAAAGGGGTTTTAAAACAATTAATTGGGTCGCGATTGAAGGGTTTCCTCATTTCCACGACCATTACAAAACGTGAGCCGCTACAAAATTGCTGACTGTCATGTCGTGACTCCATCTTCCGAAGTGAATTTATTTACCAACAAAATCCTTTCTCATAAATAAAAAAAAATTGTTTTACAAATCGTCAAATTGGATTCCGGTAAAAAAGCAGCGAAAAATAAATAAAAAAAATTTTAATCTCATTTCCTCCCTTAGTCTCTCTCCCAGCCCTCACTCTCTCTCTGTCGAGTTGTAATTACTACAAATGTTTCCAGCTCAAAGCACTTATGAAAAAAAACCGGAACGAAAATAAACTAAACCACCTAGCTTTTAGCTGACGGAAATTTCATAATCTCGTAACGACAGAAAAGGGAAAAATGACATAATTGACGAACACGGTGGACGAAATCTGTAGTTTGTTATTCTTCCCAACAGAGAAAGAGGGAGAAGGAAACACAAGCGAATTTTGGGGGTGGGGGGGAAACTTTTCCCCGAAAACTTTGCTCTTCGTTAAAACAACAACAAACAACAGCAAAAACAAACAACAACCTGGTTTTAAAAAATAAATTATTTTTCAAGGTTCGCTCGCTCCTTGTTTCCCAACTACCCTCCCCCCCTCCACCGCCACAACCACCTCCCATGAAAAGTTGAAACTCGCAAGAAAATTAAAACAAAACAAGATAGAAGTAGATGGAGGAGATGAGCACGAACCCGGAGAGAGTGGGAGGAAAGGTGAGATGGATGAAGCATTTCACCGGAAAAGCGGGGAAAATCATTCAAAAATCCGGAAAAGTTGATCGATAGAGATTTGGCGGGATTCAATTTTTCTTTTTAACGACATGTTTTCACAAGATTTAAAACCCAATTTTCCCGATCTGATTGAAAACTATCTGAATAGTAAACAATTGACAAAAAAATAAATAAATAAGGGAAATGTTGTCGGAAGGAGAAGGAAAATTAATTTGGATTTTGATATGCGACGCTTCCATTTAAAACGCTTCTGCCTATTGTTCGGCTGGGAAAATGTAAGAAAATTGTTATCGCCCATTGTTATCTTAGCGTGGGTTGATAACACCTTTGAAGGAACTTGGTTACCTTATTTAAACTCTTCTGCAACGAATTAAATTTTTCCTTTTTATTGATTAGGTTCTAGGAAAAAGGAAAATTTTTTTCCCGGAGCTTATCTTCAACCTTTTTCTAGCTCCCTTTCTTCAGGAGAGGGAATTTAGCATGCTATTCAGGTCGCCTAACCGGGATTGATTGTATAACAAAGTTTCGAAAAAGTTTTCCCGGATTTAATTTTGATTTATCTCCACCGACTTAGCCGGGACTCTCGATTTTGAAATTTCGGGGAGGAGCTCTTCGCTCCACCTTTTTACCGGGGAAACAGCGCCCAAGAGCGGAGATGGAGATTTTATCATCATCACTCTTCCCTCTCGGCTCTGTTGTAGATAAATGTGAAGAACGGATTCTGTTGTTGGATTTGGGAGAGATAGTTAGACTAACTTATTCATGGGTTTTTCGCGCATGAACGACGAACCTCCGTGGGGGCGTTGTGCATTCTAACATAGATAATTCTTTATAGCTGACTGTTTTGGAATAACATATGGTTCCAGGTTTTGGTCCCGCTTTCCCATCCCTCTCTCTCTTTGGGGAATGTTAATGGAGGTTCTTTGAAAACTTTTTGGTGACAGGTTAATTTACTTTGGCTTAGTTCGTCCCCGCGGGATTCGAGCCTGGTTTCATTTATTGTTTCCGAGAAACGAGATGAAATTTTGAAAGTTTTCGAAAGAACGTTGTATTCATTATGATTCGAACTAATTGAAACAAATAATTGGAGTATAACTTATTATGCGTTACGTCACTTCTACGTTATAATTAATATTATTATTTATTTGACGTTCCCATTGAAACAAAAGTTTTTACTTTTCAGTTTGAAATTATGAACAGGCTCGCTTTTAATTATACAATATATACTTCTTGTCTGCTTTGAATACTAAGTTTTGAAATGTCTTACGTGATCTGTTACAATATTTACTGTCAGCATTTTAAAAAATTTTTATTTATTTATTTGAGTTTGGATCCCGTTCTTATTCATTAGGTATAATAGTCTACAGGAAAGGTTTCATATGACTTCTACAGTTGGGCGGTTTAATTGCTATATTATAGTCTTCCCACCTTTTTGCCTCTAAATTAACTACTGTCTATCCCTACTTAATGGCAATTTGAAGGCTTTTGACTGTCGAAAGTTTTAACCACTACACCAAAGACCATCCCAGCATTTTAAAAATGTCTCCAAATATTCGGAGGAATTGCCTGACAGAACTCGTGTTGTATAATATATATTGTCAGCACTTTTACTATCACGTTTTGTGTATTTTATACTATTATACTGTCAAATTTATTAATGACGTGTCTTACTGAAGGGTAAAACGCATAAGTTATACATCCTCTTTGATCTGTTTCATACGGAATTTGTCATGTTCAATAATCTATAAGACGGCGTTATTTTTCTGAGTCCAACGTTTCCTCAACTGTTGGTATTGTTAGAGTAAAAACGAGTCAGTATAGAAGAAGAAAGAGGAAGGTTAGCGTAGATCTAAAAGTAGAAATAATACTACAAGTAGAGACAAGGAACAGGTAGGAAGTAGTTATAACCTATAACAGGGTTCCAACTCACAACCACTACACTGTGGCTACTACACCACAGACACCTTCATTTTGATGTACAAGTTACTCGCAAAAGTTTGAAATTCGGTGTTGTAGAGAATACTACCTCGAGCATTGGGCTCTTTCTCTAAATATTAAACTTTTCCCAAATCACGAATTTGGAAAACCACCCTCTTGGGCATCGGACAACCCCTAACGAGCGAAGCGAGCTACAAATATCCGATATTTTCATTTTAACCCTCTCCAGTTTCGGTGTCCTTTTTTTTGTAAAAAACAAATTTTGAATTTTCATTTTAATTAAATTTTAATTATTTGTCTCTGAAGCGTAGTAGGTGGTAGGGGGGTTGAATTCTTCACTTTTGCAATAATTTTTCCGATTTTGTTAGCTTTTTCCGACCGCAGTACCTGAAATTGACGCTTCGAACGAAACAAAATTCTTACCTTCCATTTGACTTTATTTATTAATAAATAATTATTTGTCTTTTACGTGGGCGAAGTGAAAAATCCTTTAATTAAAAGGAAAATGAACCGGAAAGGCGATAGCGGGCCAAATAACTGACAGGAGGAGATACCGGGGAAAAGAGAGTAAATCATTTATCGGTTCACGCTCCATATTGAAAATTCTTTCTCTTTTAGCCCCGTTTTGTTTGTTAATGTTTCAGCCATCGCTTCCTCCCATCTTTCCTTCCCTTCCTTACTTCCTTCCTTTCTTCCTTCCTCTCACAAAATTTCTTGCCTCCGGATTATTTGGAAATGAAAATTTAATTTTTAATTGGTTGACCGGTGCTTGAACAAGTTCTTGTGAGCCTTGAAGGGATTTTGCCAAAATGGAAGTTACAGGCTGTCTTCCGATATGAAAAGGATGGGTTAGGTGAGGGAAACGCTCTACCGGACGTCGTTATGTACTCTCTTGAACGTAGTTTTAGTCAAATAGTTTTGGTTCAGACGTTAATTAAGGCTGTATATAGTGTGTTGTAAAATCTAGTTGCCAATCCATAAATAGTGCACACTAACAGTAAGACTTCACTCATAACTAACGAATCCCTGATTAATATACTTGTCTCGTAAGCAATATACGCTCTTAATTGATCTCAGCAATGGTTTGTTTTATTGCACACTTCTAACAAAGTGTCATTTCATAAATAATGCACACTCGCATATAAATTTCATTCGAAAATAGTCTTCCGTGTTTAAATAAGTTTCAAACACGCTTCAAAAATGATTTTCCTTTTCGGAGAGGAAACGGATAAATCTTGTTATACATTTTAGGAGTTTGGGTATATATACTAGTTCAACGTTTCCTCAACTGTTGGTATTGTTAGAGTAAAAACGAGTCAGTATAGAGGAAGCGAAAAGAAAGAGGAAGGTTGGCATAGATCTAAAAGTAGAAACAATACTAGAAGTAGAGACAAGGGACAGGTAGGAAGTAGTTATAACCTATAACAGGGTATGGGACAGGGATCCAACACACACTAGTATATATACACACGACGAGTATATATACTAGTCGGTAAATGTGATAAATCTTCATAAACTGGTCGCATGTTTCAAATTGAGTGGTGATTATGAATAATTACTGGAAACTATACATACATTTCCTCGATTTATCACTTTTTCCGTAAAATATATGCGATGTTTCATTCGGGTTTGATAACATTAATACTAAAAAGACTGATGCTTAGTATATCCCCAAACTTCTAAAATGTATGACAAGATTTATCCGTTTCCTCCCTGAGAAGGAAAATTATTTTTGAAGCGTATTTGAAACATATTCAATCACCGAACAATATTTTCGAATGAAATTTTTATGCGAGTGTGCATTATTTATGAAATAACCCCTTGCTAGAAGTGTGCAAAATAGTCCTAAAAACAGATGTAAAAGCTATAATTTGTTGGTGACACTGTAGTAGTTGTACTGTGCTCGTCTCAGTGACATAATTAAAATAGTTTAGGTTTAATTGAATAAGTTTTTAACAGTCTCTCGCTTTTCTGACAAAAGACGAACCATCTAAGGAGCTGTTCTAGCGAGTAAAAGTCAACTAACCTTCTTCTAAAGTTTATAGACTTTATAAAGTAGCCGGTAAATGTGATAAATATTTTTAATTTCTTATATTTACCAGGCTTACTTGGTGGATCTATATCTATTAGATTCGTAAAATTTATCGCTTTTACCGTGACATTTATTTGTTAAATTTATAAACTTTTAATGGTAGACTTAATAAAAGTTTGTTCAAATCACAAGTTAGATATTTTATAAACAAGCCGGTGAATGTGATAAATATTCAGTAATTCGTCACATCATCCAAGCTTAGTGATTATAAATAATTACCGGAAGTTACATATATTCTCGTACAATTTATTTGGTTATAATCGCCGGAAATTATACACATTCGCCGAATTTATCACTTTTACCGTAGGATATATATTAGTTGTAACGCCTTGAAACGGCCTAATGCTCAGGGTAGTTAAACTAATTATCGAAATTCTTCTCCTTCTTCATTTAGGTACCTAAAAAATTTTGTTTCCTGGAGCTAACACTCTGGTCTAAAGAATTCCTTTTAAAAATTATTGCATAGTTTCAAAAAAGTTGGGTTCAAGGAAAAATGCACTTTGCCATGAAAGAATTCTTTTGACGAAGGATGCACACATATCCATGAAGAATTTATTGAGTAAACTTCCAAGAAAATTGCGTTTTAATATTTTCATAAAAGTTGCTAACTTAGCTAACTTGAAACGAAAATTTATTCTCAAATATTGAACAGCGTAACAAGAGATCGTTTTAAAGTTAGTAATTATTGTTGGTAGTTGAGTTTGAATACGGTATTTCACTCCTGGGTATAATTGGATGCGAGAAACGACGAGCTCGGACTCTTCTGTTAGTCAGGCACTTTGATCACTCAACCAAATGCCACTTGGCTTCGTTCTTTCATAAAGGAATCGCTTCATGAATAAAACTCGTTGGTGTTAATAATGTTAGTCTTTTGCGTGTTATGGTTTCCAAGGTTTTGCAAACAACTTTCATTTTAATTTCTGTTGTTAGAGGTAACATATCGTGAGTTTTGAAATGTAAATCTGAGTCATGTGAGTTACCATAGAAGAAGAATACTGTCAAAAACAACTACATGCCTCGGCTAACAGTTATAAGCATTTTTATCTATGAATATATTACAATGAATTAATGAAGAAGATGTTTGGTACACCCTGTGAAGTTAGTAACTTGTCTTGTTTCTCAGAGTTTCATTAAACCCAAAATCGCTATAGAATGAGTTTTGAAGTTCTCACAGCTGTTAGTGCTAGTAATGTTGGCTATCATGCCACTCCAGCTAAATTTTTGCTGGTATATAACCCTCACACACAAAAGAATTCTTAAGGCTGAGAAACTAGGGCAGTAGGACAGATAAATGACAAAACGGACAGGTAAGACTTCAGAATGAAAAGTTTATTCAGGTATACAGAAAGAAAAGAAACCCAAAGCTAGTAGACTATTGGATTTCTGTATACCTGTGAAACCTCATACTTCCACTCTTTTGTGTTCTAATCTTTTGTATCCTTTTTTTGTTATTCGTGGTCCATTGTATCCAACATCCCCTAACCGTAGAATTCTTTAGGGAATCAGTAGTAAGCAAACTTTCTTACAAGGAATATATGTCTTAGTTATAAAAAAGTTCAAAAGATGTTGAGGTGAGCCTAAATTTTATTACAGCCCAAAAATTTGAGTTTAAGGTTACTAGCCTTGGAACTAACAGACGCATAAAATCACTTCATACTAGACATTTTAGTAAAATTTTAAGCACTATTATTAATTTTGTTACTAAATTAGCACTATTAAAATTTTAGTTCCAGACGATCGTTTGAGAAAATCATGAAAAGGGCTTATTGGTAGTCTAAATCAGGGGTGCCCAAAAACTTTTTTTGTGTCATAGACACCTTGGCATGTTTTTGGTTTTGGGTAGGCCCCCTAGTAACTTGGTACTGATTTTTCTCACTGTAGTGAACCTTAGTCTCAAAAAATTTTAGATTAAAAACTAAGGTTTAGTGTTAAAACCATTGGTCATTTTTATAAGTAATCTATATGTCCTTATACTATAAGATACTATAAGATAGTATAATACAAGTTAATAGATTCTATCAGTGTTTGTTGAGATCCACTATCATGGACCCCTAAATTTTTTTGGGGTGACTTAGACCCCTTGCAGGTTGTCCTAGACCCCTGGTGGTCGATATAGACCACTTTGGGAATCTCTGGTCTAAATTATTTAGTTATAAAATTTTTGGCAAAATTCTTGATTATGTTGAGTCATAATCAATAACACATCGAATATTCGCCCTGGATATTTTGACCAGAGAGAGAGGGAGATTATCCTAACCGTAGCAAAAAAACGGTTTTGCAGAATTTTGACTGTAGCAAAAAAGTTTTGATTCAATCAAATCGAACGTTAGATATGATTCACAGTATATTATCAGAATTTGAATATTTTTAACGCTGTCAAAATCTCAACGGTTTATTGAGTGTAGGAAGTTTTTATCTAATCGAATCTAAATTTTTATGGGCTGTTCCCAAAGTATTTATATTAATAATAATATTATATTGAAAAGTAATGAGTTAATACTTCATTGAAATTCTGTTACTAGTGAAAGAATCCGTAGAAACTTCAAAACCTACTCTAAATATCTACCGTTATAAAGCGTGAATTTCATAAATAATGCACAGTTTTATTGAGATGTCGTGTGTAAAATGACTATGCCATCGTTTTTAGAAGCCATTTGTTGTACTAAGAGTAACCAAATTTTTCGTCGTTGTAAGC
The DNA here is from genome assembly GCA_016920875.1 of Columbicola columbae. Taxonomy (NCBI): domain Eukaryota; kingdom Metazoa; phylum Arthropoda; class Insecta; order Psocodea; family Philopteridae; genus Columbicola; species Columbicola columbae. The sequence continues at coordinate 14,137,763 of JADMLL010000005.1, forward strand.
ACCCACAATCAAGAATTTTTAGTTCCAAAAGTAATGCACACTCGTAGGTGAAAGCTGCAGGGATATAAAAATAAGAATGAAAGGAGAGGGATACTTAAAAACAAGGGAAATGTGGCAAAAAAGCTCAACGACGCCAGGGCGGTGGCAATATCGATCAAATTTTGGACTTGTATCCACCATCCAGAGACGACCGAAGAGTGTCGGGATCTCTCCCATCAGTAATTATGGTTTTGTCAACCCTACAACGAAACATCAACCCTCATTGGTGTGTTGCCGTTGCCACGGTAACTTTGTCACTCACGCATCACTCACGCACTTACTCACACACACTCACTTCACTTAATGTTCACGAAAGAAAATCTCTTCGGGATTCCTTTTATCTGTAAGTGCTCACACCCAATTTATCCAAATAATTTTATTTAAATATTATCTATAGTATATAATTACATTTTCATAATTAAAATCAAATGAAAAAGAGCGATCGGAAGGTGTGAAATAAGAGTTTTTGAGTTTACGCCACTGCTTCAACATTCTAGCTCTTTTTTGTTTCGGTTTCGAGCTGTTACCTGGGTTTTCTAAACTTTCTATCACAACCCTGGGTTAAGAGGGAGTCTTGTTTAGTTCAAATTTTTGTTTTTTGGTTATTTAGACAAAAAACTGTTGTTCTCCGGTGTGTCACACGTGCAACACAACAAAAAACAGAAAGAGAGACTCATGAGACACAATTTCACAAATTCCTGAAACTTTTTGAAAGGTATTCCGCTGTTGGGATGCACTAGAAACAAAGGGGCCCCCAAGAGTGCTGATAGGATAATCACGTTGTCAGTGAATATGTGCATCGCGTCTCTGTGGGCAACAGTGACAGTGTGTCTACGGTTTTGTTTGTTTGTATACTGTCATGTCACAAATTAATTCTCCAGTCAAGTACAAACCACAAACTTTTGGTGAGAAAATAAAAGGTCACGGATAACGAAAGAGTCGCTAGATAACTTATTTATCTATCTCACAATACAAATTCGGAATTTCTGGAAGGTATCACGACCTATAGAGATGTGAAACTCATCCATAGATAAATATAAATACAGATATAAAATTTATAAATGTGTAGTTCTCTACTCAACTCACTTTTATTTGTTCCTTTTTTTATCTAAACAGCATAACGGCAAAATTTATCACAAAACATTAGGCCTACAGAATGGTTTTGAGCGAGAAATTTTGCTCTGTTGTGGTTTATCTATTAAATAAAGAAAAAAAATTTCTTTTTTAATCCGTAAGAGAGTACAAACAAATGAATCACATTCACAGATAAAAGTTTATAAATTCATATACACAGACAATGTTAATAAATGTATGACTGTCTCCTAATGCAATTAACTTTTCCGTTTTTTTGTTTCCTCCACACGGCAAACAACTTGTAGATAATTAAAACTTTTTCTCTCGTCCCTTTCATCATCCTAAACCAATTTACATGAGCGTAAACCTCGAGTGCGGTACAAAATACAAAATTTTGATGAGTTTTAGACAAGAGGAGTAAAGACAGAGTAACAGATAACTAAACAATTTGAAATGGGTTGTTTATCTATCTCAGAAATACGGACGAAATTTGAAGTGTTGACAGAGGACTAGGGTTTGGCTTGAACAAAAAGGTCGAGAGGACCGTCGTAGATGTAAATCTATTTGTGTTTGGAAGTAGGTTTATGTAAATATATGTATAAAATTTATAATTCTTCTCTTAGTTTAAGTTAACAGGCATCTGTCTCCAAATCGAGACTTTAAATTTATTTTTGACTTTGGTGTCTTCACTCGTGGCTTTGGGTTTCCGATTTGAGTGTCTGCTGGAAAGTGACCTTAACAAATGCCTAGGAGGACCTACTGCTTCATCTTTGTCTTTTCTTCAGCTCGATGTGCTGTATAAACTTTTGAACTCCTTCCGATGTTTCCTGAGCCGTGTTCTTTGAACGAATCAAAACTCAAGTTGAAACTGATGAACCTAATCTCCAGGAACATCGGATGGAGTTCAAGAGCTCATAAAATACGTTTCTGGGTTTATTTGGTCAGGGAAGAGAGAAGAGAGAGAAAAGGAGAGAGGAAGAGAGAAGGAAGAGTAGATAAATTTAGTTTGTTAATCTTTGCTAGATATGTCTAAGAAACCTCAAAGTAGTTTTTACACTAATCACTACAACTTTTTGTGAGAGGAGGGTTGACCTGGCGGGTTTTCCACTCGAAGGGTAGCAAAATCCTCACTGAATACACCCTAGCACAACTAACTAGTAGTAGATAGAGAGAAGAGAAAACCATGAAACAGTATTAGCGAGAGGATAGGAAAGGATGAATTTGGAGATAAAAAATGTGTAAATAGATAACAGCTTCTTGTTTAGTTGAGTTTTTATCTACACCCCCGCCATTTTCAGTTTCAGATATCAGATAAACTGATTCCTGTAGTACCTAGCCTCTTTAACGTTCAACTGTGGTACTTGAACCTTTGACAGAAATAATTTGTCCTATTCTAGGTGTCAGATCATTTTCTCTGGCGCTTGATCCTTAGAACTAAAACCAGTTTCGTTGTGTTTACTGAAACCTAACTCTTCTTAAAACAGTGTCAGTGCTCATTGATAAGTTCACTGGTATTCAGTTTCAATTCCCAAACTCGCAGAATGAAAAAAAAATTGTCAGCCGACAGAATTTTCCGGAAACATTTCTCATACTCTTCGTGTATGGCATACTTTTCTCAAACCGATTCACTCTAAGTCAATCAGATTTATTCGAATATAAAAATTATAGTTATACAAAATAAGTAAGTCTTAGTTGAGGAAGAGATGAAAAAGAAAATTGCGACTCAGTTCGGATGATAAAAATGGAACACAAAAGAACCATTATGAAGAGAAGAATAGTCAGAATCTTGGCTGTCACCCACCCATCAAAAATCATATTTTTATCAACCCCTTCAACATGAATTCAACCCCTCATTGGTTTCCAACCCCGCCGTTGCCACGGTAACTTTTTCGCTCAGCTCACAGTTTCCATGCCACGAAACTCTTCGAAGAAACTTGTTTACGCTTAGAGCGCTCACTATGAAAACACCCAAATTTGGGCATTATTACCTGAAAATATGGCTGCCGAGAAAAAAATTTTTTTCTTTCTTCTCCGTTTCTAATGAAGTAAATCCGAGGACAAAACGCGAGAGAGAGGCTATTGACACTACAAAGGGTTGTAGAGGGTGAATAACAATGGAAACGTTGTTGCCATTTGAATGGAATAAATAAGGGGATGGATGACTGAAGATTTTTTATTACAAATCCTTTGAGGGAAGATGGGAAGCGTAGGAAAGGCTCCTTTTTTCCTTTTGTTAAAGACTTGCGCCATTTTATAAACAAAAGGAAAAGAAATAACGAAGTGGAGGGAATCCTTTTTAAATTAAAACCTGTCGATTTGTATCGATGTTATATAAAAGTGAATTGGTGTGGGAATGGAGGTCAATAACAATGGAGATATTGATGACAGTTTGAGTTAAATTTATATAGAAAAGGGACAAAAGGTTGGAAATCTGTTTTTGGGTGTTTTTCCGTCATGTCACCCGTGAAAACTGTGGTTGAATACTTATAACACAAGATTATGTCTCCCTTACAACCTCAATGCACAGTTCTCTCTCTAACATACCTAACAGTAAGGCCAAAAACGTTACAACAATGTAACGTAAAAGAATAGCGGACTGTTGCAGTTACATGGAAACGTTTAGGATCATGGTAGTGTCGTTAGCTGAGTTTTACAAGGCGGGGTGAGGGGGGGGTATTGGTGGAGACTTGGTTCAATTTCTAAATCATTTGAATTATAAGCACGTTTTCGTAGTTGAAGTTTCATCTCGATTTCTAAAACCGCAAGATCCTAGTCTTGATCTTCATCACGTCTTCTTGGCTTCTTATGGCTTCCGTTCAAGACACAAGCCACAACCTTGTCAATTTCAAACCGACACAAGGTCGCTCTTGAAAAACCGCGATTTTGTACCGAAACTCCCAAAGCGAACTCAGCTACCGTCTGAAGATGAGCCTTTTGCAGAAGCCACAGTTTAGACGTTACAAAGACGACACACCACGACAACGTTGTATATCCGAAATATCTGTTGATAAGCGGTATAGAATGAACGAGTATTTATGACATCGAATCAGACTCAAGGTTTTTATATTTTAAACTTTGAAATACGCGTAAAAAAAATTGACAGTCACAAAATGAATTAACAACAATAAATCATTACTAAATACACTTGTAAATGAAATAAATTGTGCAGTATTTATGAAATGAAATTGTCGTGTAAGAGTGCAACCATTTTGGAACGAATTAGTCCTACAACTGTGCATTATTTATGAAAGGTCGCCTAGAAATCTGAGAACAACATTTGTACTTTGGGTAAATCTGTCGATGAACATTACATAATGAACGAAATATTGTGCAATATTCATGAGATGAACTATATATTACAGCGGTAGACTTCATAAACCTTCATCTTTCAAATCGCATATAAATAACTCGCGTAAAAAGAGTCTGAGAGCACTAAATGAGCTATTATAAGGGAAATACGATGAAAGCTGTTAGTGGATGCGAATAAGTATTACTTCGTGATATCAATTCTTCATAGGCGTGCAAAACATTTGAAATGAATCTCTGGTGAAAGTGTGCAATATTTCTGAAACGAATCGGACATAAAAATAACACGCGTAAAAAGAATCTCGTGGTCATAAAGAATTTATCTCAAACAAAAAACGTTGAATAAATTTTGTTTTATAATTAAAATTCAGTATTTCGAAGACGAATTCGTCTGGAAATGTGTGCAACACTTTTGAAATAAATTCCCGGGATAACGTTTAGTATTTTTGAAAAGGAATCTTCGCTCAAAATTGTGAGATATTTCTCTCGAAAGGGGAATAAAACCGTTGAGACCGTTATTTCCGTTACAAAGGTGATTCGGTTAAAGTTCCAACCATGGTCGCTAGGAGCGCTTAAGTCGTTTTTGCTATTTTAGAGATAGAATTCGATATTCCGAAAAATTTAATTTAATTTAGGTTAATTAACTAATTATCCTTTTTTATTGGCTTAAAGTTATTTATTTGTTAATTTTACAAAATTATTGTAGTTTTTTTTGGAAAAGTTGAGGAAGTTTTGAATAATTAATTATAAATTTTCATGTTCACGTAAAAAAAAAATCGTTACGATTATTATGATGGAAACTAATAGTCTTATTTATTTATTTTAAAACTTTTGGGGCGAGATCCGAACCAAGAAAAAAAATTAATAAGCTTTAAGACATGACGAGTAAATCAATTTTGAATGGGGAAGGATTCCCAAAGGAAGGAAGAAAGGCAATAAAGAGAAGAAACAAAAGTCAATTTATTGGCCGAAACTTATTTTTAGGAAGGAAGTATGGCGTGCGGTGGGCGGCGAGAAGGAAGCTTTACACTGAGCATTACCACCGAGTTAATTCAAACGAAACTTTTTGATGAAATGTTTCAAATCCCACCGATCGACCCCCGACTTCAAACTAAATTACATTCTCTCAAAGTTTTTCATTCCCTTTTCTCCTTTGAAATTTCCTTTTGGTCCAACAACTTCTCATCCTTAGGCGAAATATCCATTGAAGATGGGTTTGGATGGACGGGAAAGGATGTAAACGGAGATAGAAGAGAGAGTTACGTATTAGCATTTATGATGTGAGAGCTTTTACCATGTTGACTTTTAAATTAGGCCTTGGGGGCACAATTAATTCTGAATTTTCTGCGTTGAGGAGTGTCAGGAAGGAAGAACGGGGGTGTAATCGATTAAGGGTTGATTTTTGGATTTCCCACTTGAAGACTAAACGTAACACTGTCCAAAAAAATTCGAAGTTGAATATTCTAGTGGATCGGAAAATAATGTCGGTTCTGTGTGTTACATGTAGTACATATGTCACGGTAAAAGTGATAAATTCCCAGCGATTAGTCATAATCACTAACTAAACTTAATTAATGTGAGAAATTAACGAATATTTATCACATATACCGGCTAGTTTATACAATATCCAACTCGAAGTTGAGAGTTTAGTCAAAATTTGCTCAGATGCTTGACTGTCACTTCTCATGTATTCGCCGCTTCTTGTTGGGAGGTTCGTTCACTGTTACTGGTGAGCACTAGCAGAAAAGTGATAGAACTCAACCATGTCAGCAAACCTTAATCCAATTCCCCATTACGAGCTAAAGATTTTGCAAATTAGCCGTGAAATGTGATAAATATTCAGCAATTTGTCACATTGATCAAGCTTGGTCGGTAATTATGAATAAACGCCAGATATTATACATATTTATATACAGATATATTTATCACTTGTACTGTAGCTTATATTTATCACATTTATTGGCTAGTTTATAAAATATCCAACTCATAATGGGAAATTTGATAAAAGTTTGCTACACATCCTTCGTGTCTTTCACTTTTCTCATAAAAGGCGAGCAATATAAGGACCTGTTCTTGCGAGTAACAGTCAACTAACCTCCTTGTAAAGTTCATAGATTTTATAAAATAGCCGGTAAATGTGATAAATATTTTTAATGTGTCATATTTACCAGCCCTACTTGGACTTTTTGAATAATCAGCGGGAACTATATATATATATATTCGCCAAATTTATCGCATTTACCGAGACATTTATTTGTCGGCTAGTTTATAAATTTCTCTAACTTTTAATGGGGAATCAATAAAAGTTTGATCAGATTACGAGGTGGACCTTTCATAAACTAGCCGGTGAAAGTGATAAATATTCGGTAATTTGTCACACCATGCAAGCTTAGTTGGTGATCTTGAATAATCGCCGTGAATTATATATATTTACCCGATTTAATAGTTTTACCGTAACATATTATATATTGATCGAATTTATCACTTTTACTGGCTAGTTTATAAAATTTTCAACTCATAATGGAAAATATAATAAAAGTTGTCCTAGATGAAGAGTGTGATATTTCACAATCCAAGCTTAGTGATTAGTAATAATCACCGGAAATTACATATATTCACCCAATTTATCACTTAGGATACGACTTTCTAGCCCCCGTAATAAATATTTACCGGTAAAAGTGATAAATCGGATGAATATATATAATTCTCAACATCATGATGTGACAAATTACTGCATATTTATTACATTCACCGGCTAGTTTATAACGAATCCAACTCGTGATCTGAGTAAACTTTCATTAAATCTATCCATTACCTCTTGGGATTTTATAAACAAGCCGGTAAATGTGATAAATACTCAGTAACCTTCCACATTTACTAATCTGAGTTGGTTATAATGAATAATCGCTGGGAGTGACGTTTATATTTGCCCGATTTAACATTTTTACAGTAGTGTATATACGATAATATTTTCGAGGTCACGTTATATTATTATATACGAGGTGCTCTTCGGGGAATAATAACAAAATGAATATTATTTCAGTACCTTTTCTCGAAATAAAATAATAATAACCGTGAGCATCAAGTTGCCGGATTGCTAACGATGGCATTAAACTTTCAGGGCCCCTAGTTGTTGAGTTTAGTAATAATTTACGAATCCAAATTCTCAAGCCGGAAGATAAATCAACTTCCTCTTCATTATCGCGAAACGTTTCTTCCTTTTATTTCAGCCAGAGGCTCACGAGAGAACTCGCTTCGGTTCGCAACAGGAGGAAAGGAAGAAGAGAGAGTGGGGTGGGGGGCTGGGGGGTAGAGAGGATTTTTTTCCTTTTTCCTTTTCTGTTGTAATAAATTTCAACTTGATGCAAGGTGAACGTGTTGCAGTACGAGCCTCAGTACAGAGACAAAATGGAGGAAGGAACCTCGAAAGGAGTTTTATCTAAAATGAAAGAACCACCGCTGAACTCTGTAGATAACTACGGCGATGACAGTAACGTGGCAATGTCACATCTTCTCAAAAATGAATTCGAACAAACAAAGGAAGGAAACTGTTGTCAAAAGGCGACAGATAACATTTCCATTTGGGATAATTGGAATGTCTATTTCGAACGGTGGCCTAAATCCATTTCTTGTCGGTTTGATTGATTGAAAAATTTACATCAAAGATGTCAAGTTAGAGCAACGATTCTAATTATCTATCAATAAGTAATGCAATTATGGAAATTACTCCTAACCCAATTCATACATTTCGGATGATTACAAAGCCTGATGGGTAACATTTCCAGACCCCGCTCTCCCCTACAATTACACAATTTGGAGGTATAGAACTGTTATTTACTACACATCACGAAAAATTTTAAAATTTTGCTACGTAAATAGCACAACAACAGCATCTTGTGATGTTTAAGAATATATATATAAATATAATTAGCGCATTGTCACAAATTATTATCTGTAAGAGTTATAGATGTTATTTTGAGTCTCCTATAGTATATATAGGTCATTTTAATGGGATTCGGTTAAAAGACATTTGTATATTTAAATTTTTTATTCACTATACTGTTCGTTGTGATTGTTACAGTCTATTTAAGATGAAAGTGTTTATGAGATGAAACAAGAACAGATTTACAGGTTGCCAAACACTTATAAGACAGTTAAGGTTGATAGAATCTTGTGGATCTTAGCCTTCTGATTGTTTCGAGAAGGTATATCACTACAAATTAATTATCAGTTATAACTAGACAGAGTTAACTTCAAACATAGTGCTTCTTTCATTTTTTGACACTATAAACTTATGCCAACCTATACTAATCAAAGTTGTACAACATTCAAAATGACTTCCTTGGGAAAACAACATGTTAATCGGTCTTTAGTATGTTGATGACCACATGCCCCACCGATGGATCACTCTGTCACAATATAAGGAGGACGTTTCTACAATTTATATGCAGTACTCAATTTCCTGTTTCTTTGAACAGATACTATATATTATAAAATTTTTACGTAAAATACGATTTTCTAGCAGGTTTAAACAGATTTTCCAATTATAATATTAATTCGCCTCTTTTTAAAGGCTTCGTTTCAAAAGTAATGCACACTTATGTGAATAATTCCCAGTCAGTCTTTTTTTACGCGTGATATTTATGTACGATTTCAAAGTTAAACATTTAGATTATCAATAACTTTCCATTTCACAAATATTGCACAGTTATAGGATTGATGCGTAGTACAAATTATTGCATGGTCGCAAGTCAATTTCATTTCATAAATTTTGCACACACTCGTACAAGAATTTGTTTCGGAAATACTGAAGTTAAATTTTGAAACAAAATTTATTCACCGTTGTTTTGTTTGTGATAAATTTGTTACGGCAATGAGACTATTTTTACGCGTGTTATTTACATACACTTTCATGTCAGATTCGTTTCAGGAGTACTGCACACTTTTACCAGAGATTCATTTCAAATGTTTTGCACACTGATGAACGACTGAATTTATGAAGTAATAATCAATCGCATCCACTCACAGATTTCATAATATTTTCCTTACAATAGCTCATTTAGTGCAATCAGACTTTTTTTACGCGTGTTATTTTTACACAATTTCACCAGGGATTCATTTCAAATGTTTTGCACACCTATGGAGAATTAATTTCACGTTAAATAAAAATTAAAAATACAATATAATTTGGGGCCCAAAAATTTCTGGCGGCCCTAAGCCCTGTGTGTAGCACCCAACTATGGTTGTAACGTCGAATCCTGTTGTACTCTAAGAGGTCTATACAAGCATTGTTGGTTAAAAGATATCTCGCATAAACGCAAAACTAAGACTATAAGCCATAACTTCAACTACAGCAGAGCTCTGTTCTGTTATCAATTAATTTCTGACGTCAGCAATACACACCTAACGCTGTTCACAATGTCGTGCCCGCATTTTTGTCGTCAAGTGTGAAAAACGGCATTAAAACTCAAATAAATATTTATTCCCCCTCAACAGACTGTCGTCTGCGTTTTCTATTTCTTCTTTACTTCCGCCTCTGAATAAGATTATATTTATCTGGGAAAGCAGAATATTTACGTAGTCTCACAGCCTTTTAAAAGAGAAGTTCTCAAGTGAGAGTAAAGAAAAGTTTTTTCTGAAAAAAGGAAAAATTGAGATTTGATGTCTAATTCTATCAGTCAAGGATGTTCTAATTTCCTGTCTGAGGTTTAATATTTTCCCGGCTCTTAACTTATATTTCCTTCAAACATAATCCAACCTTTTGAAAAATCTAATTTTTCGCTGAAGAAGGAATGACGAGTTAGAAGGATGATGATGGGGAGGAGAGTGAAGGGTTTTGCTCTTTGGAAGGTAAGAAAAGGAATAAAAACAGAAAGAGAGGAAGATGAAGGAAGATCATATTCCTTGTCTTCATTTCTAAGTCTTAGTCTGACTACAATTGAAAACCGGTTCCAATAAACAATCAAACAAAAGACTTCAAGCACTACAAATTTTTTTTTGTAATTACTTTAAGGATTTAATTCGTTTTCCGGATTCTCTAACAAATGACTTAGTGAAATCCGATAATTTTTTTTAAAGGACTCTTACACTTCAATTTATCATTCGATTTCCCTTTCCCTCTACTACCCCGTTCGCCATCTTTCATCCCCAGCCTCCCTTTCTCGACTCATTATTTGATTAGAAGACAATAAAACGAAAAATTGGGTTATTGCCTTTGATTGTTTTTCTTGCAAAGAATTTTTTCTTTTCGGTAGCTGTTGGCCTTGACAGTTTTCCTTGTCTTCAATTCACTTCGTCAGTGTCAGACCTTTTTTACGCGATTTCAAAGCTAAACATTTAGAATATCAATGGCTTTCTATTTGATAAATATTTCACAGTTATAGGATTGATGCGTAAATTCCTTATGACCACGAGATTCTTTTTACGCGTGTTATTTTATGTCAGATTCGTTTCAGAAGTATTGCACACTTTCACCAGAGATTCATTTCAAATGTTTTGCACACTGATAAACAACTGAATTTATGAAGTAATAATCAATCGCATCCACTCACAGATTTCATGGTATTTCACTTATAACAGCTCATTTAGTGCTCTCAGACTCTTTTTACGCGAGTTATTTATATGCGATTTGATAGATAAGGTTTTATGAAGTCTACCGCTGTAATATATAGTTCATCTCAGAAATATTGCACAATATTTCGTTCATTCTGTAATGCTCATCGACAGATTTACCCAAAGTACAAATGTTGTTCGCAGATTTCTAGGCGACCTTTCATAAATAATGCACAGTTGTAGAATTAATTCGTTTCAAAATGGTTGCACTCTTACAAGACAACTTCATTTCATAAATACTGCACAATTTATTTCATTTACCAATACATTTAGTAACGATTTATTGTTGTTAATTAATTCCGTGACCATCAGCCTGTTTTTACGCGTCTTATTTATATGCGATTCAAAGTTTAGAATAAAGACTCTTAGGCCCTATTTCAAATATATTTCACGCTTTCCCGTTCATCTCGTAATGCTCATCGACAGATTTCCCGGGTATGAAAACATAACTGTCTTATTTCCAGGCTTCATTTCATAAGTATTGCACATTTATTTCATTCATGAACACAATTATATGGTAATGATAAAGCTTGTTTATCGATTTATCAGGTTCAGTTTCGTTTTACGCGTGTTATTTGTGATGCGATTTCGAAGCTGAACATTTAGAATACCAAGAGCTTCGTTGAGGACTCTATTTCATAAATACTGCACAATTTGTCGTTGTTTATCTTAATTTTTATTGACAGATTTTCCGTTTACAAGACCATCGCTTTTTTGAATCTTTAGTTTCATAAATAATGCACGTTAATTTACATTAACGTGCAGGTTTATTCTGTTAGTCTTCCGATTTTTGTATTCATTTTATCACAGTCTCATTTTGAATACAAATTCTTGTGCAGAGTTCATTTCAAAAGTACTGCACATTATCAGAGTAGAGTCTTGCGCAGTTCAGGAGGAAATGAGTTTCAAGACTTCAACAGATTCCGCCGAATGGGTTGTTATTTATTTAATCAATGTCGGTCTTGTTTTATGCGAGTCGTAAACAGAAAAGTTGTGCCGAATGAGCTCTGAACCGGAAATAAGTGCCCGACCTGATTTATTCGCTTTAAAAATGGGTTTCCGGAATGTGTAAGTCACTTACAGCAGGAGGAACAACTTTTAAAGAGGATCTAGCGTTTGCAGGACTTTGTGGAGCAGAGGAGAGAAAATGGAAAAGCGAAACTCGCGTTTGGCTTTTCCAAAATGGAAAGGAAAAAAAGAGTTTTCCTCAATGGGAAATTGGATTTGGAAGATTTTTCATTTTAAGGTTTCCCATCGGGGAATACAATTTGGAAAAAAATATTTCGCCATTGAGAGAACGCAAAAAATTCATTATAACTTTAATTTATTTATTTATAATAAAGTTAGTCGGAGCTCAGGTCTGGTACGAACATGTGTCGATAACAGAACAAATAATTTCGAGTTTCTCTCTTTTGTATTTTAATTAACAAACTTTTTTTTTATCATTTTCGAATTCGAGTTTTTAAGATAAAAGTATCCGATTGTTGACCAGCCTCCCTGATTTTGATTTTTTTTTGTTTGCGGTGTTGCCATTTAGTCTGGATGCGCGATCGCTTTCTCTCCCTTTTTTGCTTTGCCAGTTTGCTCCTATCTACTCCTCTCCTATCTTTCTCTTATTTATTTTCTTACTGTATAAGCATACAGCATACTTATACGAAAATTTCATGCCTAAAGTACCTAAACAGTATTTACGAAATAGGACCATTTTACACGTTTGCATTATGAAACTAAAGCTTCAAAAAAACGAGCGATGGTCTTGTAAACGGAAAATCTGTCAATAAAAATCAAGAAAAACAACGACAAATTGTGCAGTATTTATGAAATAGAGTCCTCAACGAAGCTCTTGGTATTCTAAATGTTCAGCTTCGAAATCGCATACAAATAACACGCGTAAAACGAAACTGAACCTGATAAATCGATAAACAAGCTTTATCATTACCATTTAATTGTGTTCATGAATGAAATAAATGTGCAATACTTATGAAATGAAGCCTGGAAATAAGACAGTTATGTTTTCATATCCGGGAAATCTGTCGATGAGCATTACGAGATGAACGGGAAAGCGTGAAATATATTTGAAATTGGGCCTAAGAGTCTTTATTCTAAACTTTGAATCGCATATAAATAAGACGCATAAAAACAGGCCGATGCTCACGGAATTACTTAACAACAATAAATCGTTACTAAATGTAGTGGTAAATGAAATAAATTGTGCAGTATTTATGAAATGAAGTTGTCGTGTAAGAGTGCAACCATTTTGAAACGAATTAATCCTACAACTGTGCATTATTTATGAAAGGTCGCCTAGAAATCTGCGAACAACATATGTACTTCGGGTAAATCTGTTGATGAGCATTACATAATGAACGAAATATTGTGCAATATTCATGAGATGAACTATATATTACAGCGGTAGACTTCATAAACCTTCATCTCTCAAATCGCATATAAATAACTCGCGTAAAAAGAGTCTGAGAGCACTAAATGAGCTATTGTAAGGGAAATACGATGAAATCTGTTAGTGGATGCGAATAAATATTACTTTGTGATATTCTTCATAGGTGTGCAAAACATTTGAAATGAATCTCTGGTAAAAGTGTGCAACACTTCTGAAACGAATCCGACATGAAAATGTATAAAATTAAAAAATCTTCGCTCAAAAGTGTGAAATATTTCACTCGAAAGGGGAATAAAACCGTTGAGACCGTTATTTCCGTTACAAAGGTGATTCGAGAAAAGTTATAAGGTTCCAATCATGGCCGCTAGTAGCGCTTTAGTCGATACTTGGAAAAGTTAGTTGATCGAAAAACGTGTAAAAACCGTTTGACCGAGAGTCAATAATTCAATGTGAAGAGTAGATAAACAGATCTGTTTTAAAAAGAAATAAGTATCAGTAAATTAATAATATTAATATATTCATTTTTTTAAAACTGAGTTCCGACTGCTGAAATGACTCGTTGTTTCAAATTCTCAATTTGTCTTTGAGCAGTTATTAAAACTTTTCTAAAAATTGGTTTTGTTAATATTAGTTAATAATAATATTATAAATGGTTGAAAATGGTGACTGCTCAAAGAGGCTTGGAGGAAGAGAGAGATAGAGGAGATGAAGAATAATATTTTAAGGCTTTGCTCTTTTCAATTTTAGTTGACGTGTCTTGTCTTGCACAGCCTCTTTCCTTTTCTTTCCTTGTTATCTCCCTTTTCCTTTTGCCTTTTTGCTCCACGCTCTCCTTTAATTGCTCCATTCTTTTCCTTTTTTTTGTTCGTTCAAAACATGTCCTTGACTTCACCCCGCGTGGTGTACTTTCTACTAGATATAATGGTTAGATAATGTCACATTTCAGGTTTTCCTTTTGTTCAAACGAAAGCCTCCTCATTATTTTTTTTCCATTCAAAGCCTTTTCTTTGCGCAATTGTCAAAATTTCAGTTCTGACTTTTTCTTCTTGAAAATTGTGTCTTACATGTGCCCTTGGGTGAGCTTTGATTTTTGCTTCCTTGGAGCTCTGGAATGAATGAAGGCAAATTTCTTACAAAAATCACATTTCCATCTTCTCTATTAAAACAAATTATAATAATATTGAGTCCTCTCTATTCTCTCATATTAATATTGCGATGCCTTCAGGGTCCTTTCTTCTTCTACCGATTTTCTTTTTTCTTTTATTAAAATACTTCCATGGTTTATCATATTACCGTCTTCCGGGCATACTCAGCTACAAAGGCCAAGGTCATGAAAATTTTCGATTTAGACTCTCTCATCTCTTCTTCATCTTTTCATATTTTCTTTATAATATTTTTCATTGTAAATATTATCATAGTCATCGTTAGGCTTGGTAGTCAATTTCTGCTTCCTCTTTTCCTTCTCTTTGAGCTCCGCCTTTCTCTTCCGCCATCTTAGATCGGTAATACGTTTTATATGTTCTTCCTGGGAGTAGATATTCTGAAGTTATTTCTGTTTTCTCGTTTCTCTATAGATCATTCTCTATATTAAGCAATTTTTTGCTTTTTTCTTCTGTCTTCTGTTCCATTTTCAGTCTATCTCTCTCTCTCTCTCTCTGTCAGGGGCTAGATTTGATTTGTTGTCTTTATTTTTGGCCGCTGTCTTTTTCGTCTCTATTGATGTTTGTAGTTGTGTACCCCTTTTAAGCGTTAGAATATCCTCTTTTTTGCATAGTATATGTCAGTGAATAATTTTTTCTATCATCTACTTGCACATCTCTATGAATCCACTTTTCATCTTCCCTTACAGTAATTATAAATATCATCGCCATCATTTGGCGTGGTTCTAGTTTATTCCTCTTTCCCGGTTTTCCCGTTATTTTGTTCCAATTTTCCGGTCTCTATGAAGTATATACATGTATAATATATTAGTATATATGTATGTAGTTTTCTCTGAAGCGATTTTCATCTTCTCGATTCTTTACAAAACACTGAACTGATATCCTGGGCAAAATAAGGTTCTTCCCTCATGTTCGATACTCTCCAGTTCAATTTTTCCCAGTTTATCTTCTACTTCCTGTCGTTTTCTTATTTACTGTTCATCTTTGTCTAATACAGTGGTTCTCAAATTGGTCCCATCGGGTTCCTAGAGTTCCGCGATATGATTTAGGAGCCTGTGAAAAATTAAATTTTGTTTGGGGGTTCGAGCAGAGTTTAGTATGAAATAATAATATTGTGACCCAGTTTCATTATTATTATATAAATTAAAATAAATAATAACAGATAGATAATAGGTATAATAGCTAGGGTTTAGGGTATAATTTCTTTGAATACTTTCTTAAAAATTTTTTCCCTGGGGAGTCCGAGGAAAGGTTTTACTATAAAAAGGGACCAAAAAAATTTTGGGAAACACTGCTGTTGTTTGTGCTTCTTCTTCTTCTCGAGATTATTCGCCTACTCCAGACCTTTTTTTTCTACCCCCAAATAAAAACGACTAACTGTCCTCGAGGAAGGGATCATAAGTTGTTGGTAGGGTATATGTGTTAGGGGTTTGCCTTAGCTAAAGACCAATATCCAAGACCCAGAGCTGACGAAGAAAAAGACAGAAAGTAGGTAAGGATGAAAAAGCCCAGTTTTTGGATCTCGGAACATTTCGGGAGATGAAGATAATAATAATAAATATTATAGGAATAGTATAAAAAAGGTCCCAACCTAACCTAACCCTTAGTAGTCAAAATTTGAAAATGGAATCTCCCATCTTTTTATCGACTCCTAGTACACGAACCTAGTTTTTATCCTTCCTTATACTAATTAGTATCATAATCATATTTTGATTTGGTAGTGGACTACTTCCGTTTCTTCTTTCTCATCTCCGCACGCTTCTCTCGTTCGCCATGTTAGATCCGGGTTTAATCCCCAAAACTCATTTATATGCCGAAACGTATTTTCATCAATGTAATTTAATTTTTATTTTTCTTCTCATTCACCCACCGCCTTCTATATTGGTTGAGTTGTCTAAAATCGCACGTAAACAATTCTCCGATTGTTTTTCCAGAACGTTCATCTAGGTTTCCTTCTTTGATATAACTCCTCTGTCGGAAAATCTCGAGAGAAATCTCGAAATTTGATGAAGTTGACTTGGGTCGATAGCTATGAAGGTGAAGAGTTTCCCGCGGAAAAGATTTTATTTTCTCATGTTCGACCTTCTTCTTGATTTTTTTGCAGAGTTGGGTTCGTGAAATACATAAAAATTTATTAAAGTGACTCGATTATTTGTTTAAAAAATGAAGATATTGACTCATCCGTGAGTGATGGGAAAAGGTCACCCGAACAAAATTCAAAATGTTGCCTTGCGCTCTCTCTCTTCTTCCTTATCCCCTTGTATCTCTCTTCCCTCTCTCAGCCTCCCTCTCTCTTCGGATTCATCTCTGGAATTTTGAGCTATATTGCTTTAGGTGAGTGTTAACGTCCTTTTCTTTTGTGTATCCATCCTTCCTCTGTATCGAACACCTTTCGTCACATGACTTTGTGCCCGCCTTTGGGCTTCTTTACACTCTTTCTCATCATCTCCTTTCATCTTTACAACAATGGCTTTGTATTCCTTTTGTTCATGTGATTCCAGATTGGGTTCATGCTCTCTATTCATACCCCGAATTTGTTCCCGGTTTATCTTCTTCCCATCTTCTTTTGTTTGTAATTGATACTTTGAACTAATTTCCGTCTTCCTACTTCCTGTATGTCGGCCCTGAAGTGAGATTTTCCACTAAACCAGGTTCTAGCTTTTAGTTTCTCTTAGAAGATGACTCACAAAGCTGAGTTTCCTTAAAACCTCTTTGTTTTAGCAGCAGGGCTTCCTTCTTTCCTTTTTATTAACCTCTTCAAATTTTAAGGGCCTGAGTCAGCGCTCTTGACTCGTTTACTCGTGTCAGGGTTCTTGCCGCCCTGTAATTTTCGTTTCATCTTTCAAACTACAGGGACGCCGACGTCTTTAACAACGACGACTGCTGTCAAAAACAAATCAGAAGGCTGGTCTTTGTCAATAATTACATTGTTGTCTACCAACAGAGTCTAGTTACGTATGCACGTCTAGAATTATCTTCCACGCTGACGAGCGACATAATTGTTTTGTCTCCTTTTGCAAGTATTTGTTCTAGTAATAACAAAGACTTCCTGTTCTTCATCATCCGTTTCTGGTCTAAATTTGCCACCTAAAAATTTTATTATGTGTTAGAGTTGTCAGCGGTTTGTATTTCCTTTCAAAAAAATTGATCTATGTGGGTTGAGCAGTTTCCTTCTCGTCAAAAAATTAGTATAACTTATTTAAATTAAGTGAAAACGTTTGCGTTTTTCCAACTTTAAACGAAATTGCATAATTTCCACAGATTTTTATTAAATTTATGTTGAGGAAAAACAAATTTTTTGTTGACGCGGAAAAACCTCTTTCCCGGAACGTAAAGAAAGACATTCAGCCGTCGGAACTCGCAATTATCAGCAATTCACTCTATTTTAATAAATAATTTCTATTTACTCCTTGACTACTGTATATATTATATATTCATAATTTTTTTGCATTTATTCCTTGTAATTTATGTACATAAATAAAGCAAAAAAAATTTTTTCTCTTCTCTCTCTGTTTCTGTTTCCTCTTTAAAGGTCATTTGTGAAAATATTTTTCTTTATGGCTCGCGTAAAACGAAACTGACTAAAGCGTGCATTAATTTTGAAATGCGGTGTTCAATATTCTAAAATGAAATCTTGCTGAGGGTGTATAAGGCTTCCTAAACTGAAATTCCTAAGTGTGCGTTAATTTTGAAAATCAATTTCGTATACAATTTACTCAAACGAATGAAAGTGTGCAGTATTTTCGAATTAGAAGATCAGGGGTTGGCAACATTTTTTGGTCGCGGGTCAAAATCAACCAAAATGCGAGTATTAAAGAGACATTCGGGTCAGAAGTATTTTCGTATTAAAACAGCGACAGGACAGAGTATGCGGAATGCAGAGAGTATCGGCCGATTCCATATTCAGTCAGGCGGGGTGGGGCTCTAATTGATATTTTTATACGTTATACTGTATATATATTCAAATTTGGTACGTTCATAACTTTGCGACGAAAATTTTATGGGAAAGAGAAAAAAATGTTTGTATATCTTGTAGTTTATTTTCGGAACTAAAGTGGGTCACTTGAAATGACCCACGTCTGGGTCATAGGTTGCCGACCACTGGTGTAGATAACTCCTTTCTTTTCAAAGAGCGGAGGAAAAATTTTACTAGGACATATCCTTGCGGTTTCAAAGTCATTTTATGGCGGAAAAAAGGTTAAACCTGACAGTCATTCTAGAATTAATTAATTTTTGACGAAATTAGGCGATGTGAGAAAAAGTTGGAAAGAAGAAAGGAAGTAAAAGTTTTTTTAAAAAAGTGTTCCATCCCCCAACACCCCAAATCTCGTCCCAAAGGGAAAAACCTATAATAGAAACCAGGCGTCGGCAAGTTCCCTCGTCGCCAACCTTTCTGGTGAAAAGCTCTTAATTGCACAAAATGAAAATTTTGATCCGATTAAGGTCTCATTTTTCCCGCTTTTCCTCCTCTCACTCCACAACCATCGTCATTCCCGAAGGAACATTTTTTAAAGTTTTTCTTCACCGCCATTTTCTTGTAGGCCTATATATAATACCTTTTGTCAGCGAGAAAATTCTCGTTTTCTCAATTGGTGGGGAGAAAACGTCAAAAGAGACCTTCGCCATCTTCATTTATTTATCTGTTTATCTATAGCTGAGTCGTTAGCTTATTTACTCCACGTTCTGTTGCCATAAATATCTATAAGGAAGAGAGAGAAAGGAAGGAAACCAGGTTTTCGTACAGAAGATAATTTCCCAAAACAGCAAAATAAACTTTCGAAAGCTGTAACACCCCAAGAATAACGGTATTGTACCTTGGGAAGAAAAGAAGATGTACGAGGAGGAGATAAGGGAAAGACAGAAGAAAAGAGGAAGAAGAAGAAAAGCTTTCCCATGATAGACCTTAACATTTCTATAGAGATCCAGAGTAGCGTGACTTGTTTAATTGATTTCGTGAAAGGAGATGAAGAGGGATGCTGGGAGAGGAGCATGAGGAGCTGGGAAAAGGGTTAGGAAAAAAGGGAGGAGAAGGAGGAGGAAGGAGGTCGGGGGAGGGAGGAGGAAAGGAAGGCAATTTAGAAAACATACATTTCGTTCCGGATTTATGATAATTGTTGGTTTTGGAATTGTTCGAACGTTATGATGCGATGGGTGGTGTGCAGTGTTTCCTTAGAAGCAAGCGCAATTCTCTCCTCCATTTTTACTGTTACTGCTTCGGTTCTTTTTAACGAAATGAAAATAAATAGTAATATTCCCCTGGTAAATATTAAGCTCTCTCTCTCTTTCTCTCTTTTAATAATTTTTTTCTCTCCTCCTCTCTCAGGAATATTACATTTTTCACTTCAAAATTAGCTTTTTTACGGATTCTGTATTAACCAATAATTGTGTTGCACCGCTTTTCCCGATCCCTCTCAAACAGACTTTTATCATTCACTCTGATGCGTCTTATTAAAACCACCCCCTTTCCTCCTCCCTTAAGACTTCTTTTTATACCAATATAATGATTGAGGCTGTCAATGTTTTGGGTTCCTAAATATAAGACGCTCAGAACCACCTATGCTTTGAATTCTTGGTTTTCCAAATTTGAGGGTTTAAAAGAAGATTCGAACATGGCACAGCAACCCCAAAAAGTTGTTGATAAAAGGACAGAAATAGTGGATGCCCATATATATCTAGGGGAAACCGGGAACCCCGTTGGCTATGGAAATTACAGGACTATTCTTCATAGGAGCCCACTGACACAATAAGGGCAGTTTTACCTGTGTCAGTATAAAACCCTCCCTGAATCCAAGTCAGTGTCCATGTCAAAGCACCCAGAATCCGCTGGGTTGGAGACGTCTCAAGAATGCCTACTAGCTAAATTACCAGAAGGGTGTGTTTCGGTATCCGGGGGGTGGAAGGACAGCAGATCGTCCCAGAGCTCGTTGGACGAGGTGGAACCAGACCTCAAAAAACTTTGGCCAGGAATTAGGAGCTGGTCGTTAGAGAGAGATCCATAGCGAGAAACTGTTAGAAATGCCAAAGAGTAATAGAATCTAAGTCAGTAGCTCAGCCAAACAGTCACTCTTTCAATAGCCAGTGGTACTCACTCGCTAATTCATCCGTCTATCAGTTATTACTTGCGCTCTATCGTAGTGGAAGTATATTGCGTATAACACCGACAGAAACGTTAAACCGATTACTGGCCGTGTTATTCATTTATTATCCCCAATATTGCTGTCAGAACAAGTTATACCAAACATTCCCGAAGTATTCACTACACTATATTCTGTTTTGGGTCCCAAACCCAAATCCAACTTCTCTGTTCTGTCAGATAGAGGCTTATATCAGTCATCGGATAAAAAATACAGGTATACAACCAAAGTCAATAAATGTCGGACATGTTTTTCCACTTGGGATCAATCATATTTGACATAAAATTCCAATCAATTATTTTATTTTTAAAATTATTAGTGTGATTAGTAATTTTGCATAATTTTCGTTTCAGATTTCTGTGTTTGTGTCGACTGGTAGCCTTCTACAATCTGCAATCTTCTTCCTCTCTCTCGGGTTTGGATGAGTGATAGAAGTACATATACTGTTGGAATTATGTATGTAACATTTTTTAACGAATAGATTTCAAGTCTTTAATTTAATTGTTGTGATATTTTAAGATTTGCAGTTTCCTGTCTAAGGTTTCTTGTATCCTGTACCCTACAGGCCGATTTGGTTCACACTTCGGGATATACATCCGCCCTAAAGTTTTGTTTGGAGAACTTTTGGTGTTGGTTGGTTCGAGTTTAGGTTCTTCCTACCATACCTCTACCCGTTCTCAAAGTTTCGATCCCATTTTTCAAACTGTAGTAATAACCGAATGTGGGAAGAAGCTCGAATTCTCACATACAACAGTTATTCTGGAGGCTTGGCTACTCACATTGAGACTTCTCACCAAGTGTGCATTATTTATGAAATTAAGATGTGAAATGATAATAATAATAATGAAAAAGAAACGGAATAAGAAAGGAAAAGAAAACAACGACACCTGAGCTTTGGGTCATCCCACCTTTCGGAAATATTCAGGAAAAGGTCAAAAGAGTCGGATTACCCGATACAGGACAACAGAAAAGATAACGAGAGATCACAAAGGGAAGATGAAATCTAGAAAAAAAATCTTATACAGTACCATTTTAATTTCGTATCTCACTTCTGGAGATAGGAAGATGTTAGGGATGGGGCCCCAACTCTCAACTATGACTCATAGCTATAGACAACCCTCAGTTAGTTATTAACCTCATATTTAATTTATTAATAATTTTTTATTTAATTATGAAGTGCGACAATAATTCTGATCGTTACACCTAATATACTATATACAGTATATTAGGTTAAAATTGATACATCAGACGAAGATATTAATTTATTTGTTTATGTATTTAATTATCAGTTATGTACCAACTAATTTATTTACAGTTTTATGACTGCTTTAATTTGTATAAAAGAGAGTATTGTACACCCAAAAGCGATACACAATTACATTTATATAAACACAAAAATATAACTCCCAGGGATTGTTCATAATGATCCACTAAGTTTGGTACCGACTAGTTTATAAAATCTCCAACTCGTAATGGCGAATTGAATCAAAGATTGCTCAGAATCTGTATTCGCCACTTCTTGTTGGGAGGTTCGTTCACTGTTACTGGCGAGCATAGCTTCTTGGATTTGCTTGAATTGCATCAGAAAAGTGACAGGAGCCAAAGATCTGCTCGAAATTAGGCTATTCTGAGTTGGAGATTTTAGAAAACTAGTCGGTAAATGTGATAAATGTTCATTAAATGCTTAACATTTTTCAAGAGTAGTGGATGGTAAGAATAATCGCGTAGATTTATATATATATATTCGTCCAATTTATCACTTTTACCGTAATAATGTCTTTGTCTTGTCCTCGTAATATAATAAAATATGAAGGGGGTGAAAAGCGTCAGGATATTCCTTCTTTCTCGAAACCCAAACGCGCCTAACATGATAACTCAAAACCCCAAAACTTCAAACACCAGAACCACGCATCCAGGATTAAATCCATCGCATTAAGTAATCGATAATCATCTCTCAAGGTTATTCCTTTTTGTGATGGATTTTACCCAAAATTTAGGAAAGAGGAGCTTAAGCTTACACCCTTTTTAGGCCCTCATTAGGGCCCAAGTAATGATTCAATCTCTTTCATTTTGGATTCTTCCGATCCGGATTAACAGAAAAATCCCCCAATTAGCTCTTCAAGACACACACACACTCTCTCTCTTTCTTCTCTAATCTCTAACCACGAATAACCATTTCATTCTAAACCACTCAACCGTCCGCCATTGTTGCCACAAGGTTTCTCCCATTTTCCCAAAAACCCTGAGCGGAAACCCTTTTCCCGGATATTTTATTACTTATAATATTTCACCATCTTTATAACGTTTAAAACAAATCAACTACGTAATTAATAATTAATTAGCTAACATTTAACATCTCGCCGGTTACTCTGAACCTTTATTCCGACTCGCCTCCCGTTGCCCCTTAATCGTGGGCCCCAAAATTGGAGTGTTTAGCCTATTTTCAACGACTAAAAAACGGTATAAGTGGGTTCATTTTCGGTTTTGTTTATACCCGTAACGGACTAATGTATAAGTTGAGAGTAAAGGGAAGAGAATTCTGATGAGATACACCTCTTTACAACCCTCTTGTAAGCCCTACAACCAACTACAAACGACCCCAAACAAGCTTACGTGATGAGCTGGGGTTGTTTTTCAGTTGATGAGTCGACGGCGTGGCGAAACAATCGCGATTTTCTAAATATATTCATCAAAAACCAGAATATTATTAATTGTGTTTGAGTTAGTCAGTTATTAATATAAAATAGATCATTCACTAACAGTTATTAATAATTTTTTTCAATGTGTAGTGTAGTTTTGTAGTGAACAAACGGTTTTTGTGGCGAGTTTGTATTCAATTTCTTCGTTGTTGACACATTGCTGACTGGAAATGATATATATAGCGGTTGGTATTATATTATTGAATATAGATGTGGAGTATAAGATTAACAAAAAATATTTTTAACTGTACAGCGGTTGTGTAGTGTAATGGTTAAGCGCGAGACTAAGAAGTTATAGTCGCGAGTTCAAATCTTCCTTCCGCTGTACCCAAAAAAAAGGTGAAAAACAAAATTACAACTCAACTACAACTATAACTACTTTACCCTATTCCTTTGGGGTGTCTTATTAACTGCGTGAAGAGTTTTTATGTATAGTAAATTGGTATTTAGTGTATAGTAAATAACGCACTGTCCACAAGAAAAGCTTTAATCTTTAATCAAGTTTGAGCTTTGACATGATCGAAGTAGAAAGAAGGCAATAAAAGTTTAGCGTGTAAAGCAGCCAAACCTTTTTCGTCACGCCATATTTTTAATAATTTAAAATTTTGGCCCACAAACTAACAATTAGATTTTTGGAACTCAAACTGCGGCCTACCAAGCTCTAGTGAGTGGCCTACTGTATACCGATTGAGTGAAAATTTGTGGAAGGTTGATTGAAGTAGTAGAAGAAGAAGAAGATGGATGGGACTGATAGTGGATGATGGGTCAGTGGATGATTCCACTTTTGTCAGTTTTAACACCAATTTTGAATGGATGGTAGTTGGTTGAAATTGTGTGTCAATGCCTTGTTGAGTCTCTGGAAGACCTGCCTGTGATAGTAATACTTTCCAGATCCTCGGTTGTGTTAAGTTGTCCTCTGTGGGTTGTGTTTATCCATGTTTGTGTATAGTGCAGTGTGTTAGGAGTTTTATTTCTTCTTCTTTCTGCGCTGTATTTGTCTGGCCCACGCGGATTCACCAATTTCGGATTACCGACTTTCACTGCCTTGAACTAACCCAAATTTACTTTACGATTCTGGATTCTGACCGACAGGAACTCAACCATTCAACTAACTTAGAGCTCCAAGGGACAACTCGGAGTACACTCCAACTGAACAACAACCTAACAACCACCCGAGTTCAGAGTTATTTACTGGTGTAAGCTACCCTCGCGGCGGAAACTTTCACGCGCAAACGGACTTGTAAAAGCTCTTTTTTGGATATCCTGTGTTCCAGTCACAATAGAAATTTGACCCGGGAAAGAAAAGCTTGAGTACCACCGAATATATTTAGACGTTAGGTCTCCTACCTTCATCTAATAACTGATGCCTCCAACGACAAAAAAAATTTAATCGCACTGCAAATAACTGCATAATAATTTTATCCCTCTAACGCCTAGGCGCAAAAACAGGGCAGTTATAATATATATTATTTGATATTATTGATTGAATCTGTAAAAAATTGGAAGCCCACTTCTGGAATTTCGCGGCAGAGTAAAGTACTGCGGCACACAGGTTGAGAATCTCTATTGTAGAGTTAAAAATTTAAACAATAATTCTAAATCAACTTTAATATATGTGATAAGGTAACTCCTCATCGGTCAGCAATGTGTTAATAACTTTAAAAAAAAATTTATTTGTTAATAGTATGTTTTATTATAAAATGAATAGAAATAGCGTATAAAAAGTGATTCAAACAAAAATCGTCTGTTCCATCGGATGCGTTTCAAAATCAAAACCAAAATCCATATTAATTGTAGTTTATACTGTAATTCAATTCCGATTAGTGGAGGCTTAATTACAATTAAAGTGTTAATGCTATGAGAAAATTAAATTTTGAAAAATCGTTCGGTCTATTTATACGATTTAATAGTTTCTGACTGATTATAGCTGAATTTGTAGTGTGAGGTCGAGCGAATGAATTATTTATTTATTGTCTTACAAAAAGGTGATTGTCAGTGTCAGCACAAGTTTTTGGAATCCACTCACAGCCGGTAAGTCTCTAATAATCAATTAGAGGGCTCAGCTTCATGATCAAAATGTCTGTTTAAAGCTTTCGAGGAAAAGCCTGTCGAATCCTAGACTGACACCATAAATCTTTTCCTGTTGGGGATTTGGGGGGAGGAAGGAAGGGAGGAGCACGAAAGGGGTTGAGGGAGAAATTCATTATCTCAATTGCTCTTCTTCGATATTCGTACCATAATTCGTGATTAAGTATACCGTGTTTGACTCATTCGAAAAAGTGGCAAAACAAACAAACATAAATCGGGGGCTTAAGGAAAAAGGTTTTCTCTCATGTGAAAGCTTTATAATAAAATCCTTTCGTGTGGGCAGAGCTTTCGTGGGCAGGAAATACTATTATAAAAAAAGAGACATAATTTCCACTCGGAGTAATTTGTATTCGTGTAAACCTTAAAGGATTGAAAAGGTTTTTGCCGGGAAGGAAATCCCAGTAGAAAACGCGCTTTTAATTATCTAGCAGAGAGAGTGAGGGAAGGGGTCTCTCCTTCAGGAAAGGACACTTAAGACACGATCATCCTTCTATTTTATACAAAATGGAGAACTTAAACAAACCACAGACAGAAAGGCTCTCCGCGTTCTCAATTAAATAAATAAATAAACGGGGCCAAAATTTCCCCGGTGGTATGAATCAGTCGAAAGTCTAAAAGCTTTACGACCTGAGGACGTGCCTCCATCAGGCCGGGTGGGAGGAAGTGGTTTCCGAGGGAATTCGGTCTCCAACAGCGTTTTTCTCTACTGAAACCGTAAATTATGAATTTTTTTCGTTGGGTTGGGGGCTAGAGCGGGTGGAGGGAGGGATGGGGGAGATTCAGTTTCGAAAATTTTCGTTCTCCCTCCGGCAGAATTTCCTGGGACCCATCCAAGGGAGGAAACATCTGAAAAAGGAGATAACCTTGATGTTTCTAAGGCGATTTAAACATTCGAAATCGTGTTTAACCCGCTTTATTTCATTGATGTTTAAGTCATTACCGACAGCATTTCTCCCCACCCCCACCCGCCCACCGAAAATCTCTCTGTATGAGCTTAAGAAACCCAGGCCCTTAAGTTTGCGTAGGCTTATTTGTTGGAAAGCTGCAACAGAGTGAGAGAGGGTGGGTTAAGAGGAGAGTGTTTGTGTGCTGATGGTGGGGATGAAATTCTGTATCTTGAAATCATGGCGTCCGTTCTTAAAAATTTCCCCATTTTCCTTACTGCAGATTTAAAATGTGAGGAAACTGCAGAGAAGTACATTCTCACTTCCGCCATTTGTTATTTAATGACCTCATAGATATTTTAACTTTCCATATTCACATTAATAAAAGACATTGCTACATATTTATCATTCAGATTTATTTTATCATTTATTTATTTACAGATTTGCTTTAGTTTAGTTTAGTTTTAGTTTTAGTTTTCATCCTGTTATCAACCCCTAGGTTGAACTTCTAAAGTCAGGTGCTTTGACCACTACACTAGAGACCTACTGATTTGTTTATCTATTTATTTTTTGTCGGATAGTTTTGTTTATTTTTATCTACTCATTTCATTATTTATATTTTCCCCTCTATTCTGGAGAATATTTGTTAGTTTATTTATCTATCTTATGATTTGTTTACTTTTATTTATTACGTTTAACGGAGAGTTCTGTCTATTTTTCACTTTGGTTGTAACAGGGTGTGTTGGAAGGCTTGAGCTCTCCCTCATGGGTCATCACAACATCGCTCTGTCCTGGGTCATTGTTTGGAAGGATTTTCAAATCCGGCTGTATCTTTAACCACCCAGTTTTCGGTGGCCTTCCTTGGCAACTGGTTCTCATTGGGAAATTGAGGACCATCTTGACAGAATAGTCCTCTGCACGTTGCATAATATGCCCACACCACCTCAGCCTTCTTGTAGCTTCTCGGCTATGGGAGTGACCTCTTCCGACAGTACTCTCTCAATTTTTGACGGTGTTCTAGCTTTCTTTCTTCTCTTCATTTCGACTCTGTTTTCAGCTTTCGTTCGCTCTGGTCTTTTCTATATTTTTCTTCAGGGTGTCTCGTCTTATAAAGTCATCTTTTGTGATGCCTCCTTCTCTCAGGTCTTCTTGGACAGTTTATTTATTAATTTTTATCTACGTTTAGGAGGTACAACTATATACCACCACCTTCTTCAAAGTCAGCTTTTACGATTAATGAACAAATAAATAAATAAAAATAAACAAAAGTAGTATATACAAAAGTCATTTATATTTTTATAAATATGAAATCTCCTCAACAAAACAAACGATTCTGTGATATCTATCTGTGAACTGTTTCAACCAAACAGAAGACTAAAATTCCGGGTGGGCGGTGGATATTCTTTGTTATTATCCATCTACTCATGCACCAATTTCATTTTTTTCTATTTTTAAATTTAAATCCAAAATAAATTAAAACAAATTAAATTGATTTCTCTTCCTACGTCAAAGCTATATTTAACTCAAAATCTTTTTTTCAATTCCATCCAGACCTACCTTTCAAAATCATTATAAATTGATTGGTGGGATTAACAAAAATAGAAACAAACCCCCGCACCAAAAAAAAAGACAAAAACCAAACCGGAAACGTCATTTCGTTAATGTTTATCGATTTCCGGAAACTCATCCTTGAAATGAGTTTCCCTTGTTTTGGATGAAAATTATGTAATTTTTTTAGAGTTGATAGTTAATTAATAATTAATTAGCTAGTTAGTTCTTCATTGTTTAAGCTTAAAAACAATCTTCGAGGGTTGTGTTTGTCTATTTTTACTCACTTCTACCTCTTAGAGGGCTTTAATTTCGTTTTTAATTAGTCACAAACGATTCTGATGATAATAATTGTAATCAATCGGGCAAGCCGTCATTCCGTTACTTTATTATCTATTAATAAATTATGGAACGAGTGATTATGATATAGTTGTATTAATTATTATTGTCATTATTAATGAGTTTAATAAATTTATTGTGGAGACCCATTTTCACGCTCTCTGTCTCTCTTAATTCGTTTGATTAATGTTTTGAAATGAATAATTAAAAAGGTTATATAGCCGGGTGAAGAAGTTTTTTGGGTTGTTTGAGTTTAATCGACCTTATTTGAGTTTATTAATTCGTCTGAAAGGATTCCTCTGGAATTTATGCTTTATTTATTTTGTTTTATTTGTTTTTGTTCTTTTTGTTTTGGGTTAGATTCTGATGAAGGCTCTCAAAACGCGAAATTGTTTTTTTGTTTATTTGAGTTATTAGTCAGGACGATTGGTATGACATTTATCCCCTCCGGGACATATTTTATTTATTTATTTTAGTATTATTTATTACAGTATTGGTTTCGTTCATTTTGTTTTTGTTTAGTTAATTATTTAAGGTCGTTTTAATAATTTTCTTCGCCTTAATTACAGTGGAACCTCTCATGGCAAGAAATTCGCATAACGAGGGACATGTACGTGGGGAATTTGCCGACAGGTAGTGAAAAAGACTTTCAAACGTCAAACCAGGTCAGATTCAAAGTTAAACCTTTTTCTGTCTGTCTTATTTTCTTAACTACCACCCAAAATTCTTTTATTTCCAAGTTCATAACTTCTTAGCTTCCTTTTCTTTCCTTTTCTCTTCCTTTCTTTCCAAATCATGACTTCCATCTGTTCAAACTTTTCGAATTAGAAGACAATTTTTAATATGTGGAATTAATTCACAAAGCAATAATCTTGTGAAATAAGAAAGATACTGAAGCATCACTCTAAATAAGACAGTAGCCATCCGCCATGAAATTCTTCAATAATAATGCGGTTACACATTTTTATCAAATTTTAAAGCGTCGGCAAAGACTCTACACTACTTTGTAGTGAAAAGAAATTATGTACATAACTAAGAGGATATGATTGACAACAATTTTTATGTATTTCTTTGTATAATAAATGCTAAACACAAATTTTATGCGAATATTTTGATTCGGCCTGGAACGCATTATCCTATTTCACATTGTGGCATATTGAAAAAATTGTTTCGTATTACGAGTAAAACTCCGGAACGAATTAAACTCGTTATGGGAGGTTTCATTGTACTTATTTGTGTCATTTACTCGAACGTTCAACATAATTAGTACAGCTCTAAATGGTGAAAGCTCTAAAATTTGGTATTTTTACTTGACTAAGTTCACTTCAAACTATCAATCGTCATGGAAGTCCATTTACATTGCATTTTGGTTCTCCCATACTGATTCCGTTTATTTTGATTATCATTAACGCCATGAAAGTAAATTTTGTTGACATTAATTAATTAGAAGGCTTATTTCTTCAAGACGGAAGCTCTAAAACTTTTGCTTGCTTATTTGACTTAAATCTTAAACCGATTCCTATGACATTTAACCTTTGGGACATATTCCTGTTGTTGATTTACTTACTATAAACGGTAGGAGAAATAAATTATTTTTTGAGTATATATGAGCCTATTAGTCATTCTGGTAGTTCATTTTCACCATTTTTTGTCTTTGAATATATATTTTGTTCATTTGTATTGTCAAAAATGGCGTGAAAACGGATTTTTGTGCCTAAATAATTATTTATGCTCATTTTAATGATATTCTTTCCCTAAATTATATATTTTTGTGATTTAATAATTTATTAGTTTATTTAATTTTAATTTTATTACTTTGAAGGATGCAATAGGACTGTTTTGGAGATATTTAAGCTTTGGGGTCCATTTCCCGGATTTTTCCTTCTTCATTATTCAATTTCTATTCTTTTTTCATCACCATCTCATTATGAGAAAAATTTTTGTTTTTAATACTCGGTTCAGGCGTATCCTTCCAATATTCAATCCTTCTATCACTTATTTATTTATTTATTTATTTATTACCTGGCCTCAGTTATAACAACTTGAAGGTGTGAAGGAAATTCTAACTCCAAATTACTTTTGGTTCGTAATCCTTTAGGCCCATTTTCCCAACTCCAAATTATAAGAAGAGAAAATTTCCCTGAGGATATTTATTTATTTATTTTAATAACTAAACACCAACACATTTTATTAAAAAAAAAGCTCACATCGCTCACTGAGACAAATACACGGACGCTCCCGACTCACGCACTACGCACTAAACGTTTACCGAAGATAAAGATGTTAACAACAACAGGGGATGAAATTGAACTGAGCTCCAAGGCCGTTGAAGACAACTCACAACCCCACAAGTATAAGTCGTATAACAAAAACCCGTTTAAGACGTTGCCATTTTAATAGTCTCTAAAACGGTCGCGGAAATTTTATTATTTTTCACTTATTAATTATGTACACCAGATTTTTAGAATTTTTATCTAGCTATTATGTATTTTAGTGTCTCATACATCTAAAATGTTAGTTATACGGCTTAAAAATTATTATTTTTTGTTTAGAAAATTCTTTTATAAACATATAAAGGGTATAAATCGTGTAAATAGAGTATAAAACCAAACAAAAATAAATATTTTGGGACTGGAAGTTATAATTATCAAAAATACGTTATAGTATAAGTGATAAATTTGGCGAATATATAGCTCACTTGGTGATTATTAATAATCGTCTAGTATTATTGTATATACATATAATTTTTGATATTACTTTGCTGTTCGCACAACATATACATATCAGCACACAAATAAATTTTGCCAGAGGGTAAATAATCAGCAAACCGACAAAAATAATGTACACAAGTCGATATATAGGGAAACCGAACTCAAATATGCAAGAAAGTAAATAGACAAACACAGACCGGAATGAGACAGACAAATAAATGTCCAAAATGAGTTCATTTGGAGTGAGTAATTAACTTTGGCTTTCATTCTGACCGAATCCTTCACCCACATTATTTATTTTATTTTATTTATTTGATTATTTAACTATCTCGGTAAAAAGGGACAAAGATGACTGGATTTTGGGTGATTTTGACTAAGTGATTGATGACTTTCTTTCCAACGGTTTTTAGGATTATTATTTCTTTAGTAATCTGTACTTCTTTCCCAATTCCTTCGTCTTATTCCTTCCTCACTTACTACCCAGACCGTAATACCTCTCCTTACTTTGTTTTCCTCTCCCTTCCGCGATTTTTCTCCACTACTCCTGATCAAAACCAACATCACTTTCAGCTTCTGTATCCGGTTTTGGAGCTAAGGCACTAGTCTGTTCTCCAGTCAAAATCCCCACACAACTAGACCAAGTACATGATGTCTGGTACTTGGAGACGGGTGGTAGTTAGTAAGGTTAAAAAAAAAATTTTTTTGGTTACCAAAATGGCGGTTTTGTTTAGTAATTGAGTACCCGGGAGAATTAGGTGTTTTAAAAAATTTCATCCCCTAAGAAAATTTTTTTTGAGGGGGAAAAAATTTCTCCTCCTTATCCCACCAATCTTATTTTTTCGAAATGTAAAAAAAGTGTAATTTATTTGTCAAAGAAAAAGGGAAAAGTTCGTCAATTTTCCATAAGGGAAAAGGAAAAAGCCCCTCAAAAGAAACATGAACACACATAATTTTCTTGGAAGATTTTCTCCTCTGAATTAAAGGAAAAAATGCGCGTGTCACCGCGGGAAAACCAATCACGCTCGGATTTTTTTTTGTCTTAACCAATTTAAAGCTTCATTATTTGATAAGAAGGAAAACCCCCTCCTGACCGAAGGTGTTGCTTATGCTAAACACCTCCTAATCACCCTGACTTCTCCTCAACAGCCTCTTTAACAACCCATCTCGGCATTTTCCGCGCTCACTCGACTTCGGATACTCTCAGCTACCTAGTTGACCGATTCGGATTCGCGTGCTTTCTTCTTGTGTGATTTTCCAGTGGTAAAGTTTTTCTCGATTTTATCGCTATGGATCCTAACAAAAACAACAACAACAACAGCAACAACTTCATCACCCCAAACAACATCTGTCGCGTGATATGGATGGGGTGCTTGATATTTCTGTATTGCTTGGCCATCATCTTGCATACCATACTTTGGTTGCGTAATTTCCGACACCTGATGATCCGCTTCTTATTTTGGGCGGTTCGCCGGCGGCGGTAAATCCATCATGACGCCGTAATAAATTCCTTACCCCCCCTTCCCATCCCCAACCCACTTCCTATCCTCTATCCTTAAAATTCTTTTTTTTTGATCGGTGATAATTTAAATAGTTAGTCTTCCCCGCCATTTTGAAAATGCAAACCACAGATAAATTTTATTTTCTCATTCATTTGGTAAGTTTAAATTTAAATTTTCGTTCAATTGACATGTTTTTTGTAAAAAATTAGTTTTCACTTTTCAAATAAGCAATAATTTCCGAATCGGTCCCTCTGACACAAAAACATTCAACCATAATAACACACACCAACACACGACAGCAACACAATTTTTCGGAGTGGCGAGAGTGTCAAAGTGTTTTCGGAACTATTTATTAATTTAAAGTTTTATAAGAATAAGTTAGTGATTTCGAATTAGTTTCGGTAAAAACATAGCCCATCTAATTTGATATCGATCGTAACGAGCTACGACAGCATTCTTCACAGTGCTAACAACCCCAGGCCATCTTCATCAATAGCGTACCAGAATTTTCATCCGTGACCACAGCAGTGGAAAATAAAACAATCAAACAGGTAAAGATAATTACAATTTCGAAAATATTTTCCGGTCGAAATAGCATGTCAGCATGAGAGGCAAAACTCGACAGGGGAAAAACAAAATTCGACTAAGATGAAAATACGTTCTGACATATAAATTACAAGAATTCCAAAAATCTTTCCTTGAGGCGTATCAAATTATGGTTTAGCTCCTGTTATCTCACCCCCTTCCTTCCCATCCCATCCTCCTCCTCTCTCTATAGGACCTTTTCTACAGCCCAAAACTAATAAAAAAGTCAAAAGAGGATGAAGTCGAAAAGGAAAACAGAGGAGAACGTACATTCTGGAGAGATTTCGCGTTTGGAAAAGTCACGAATTTTCCTCTCCGGGTGGCTTTTGTCTAAAAATTGGAAAACTAACTCAATTTTTCCCTTTTTTCGGTATGAATAAATAATATTTTGATTCTAAGAGCGGTTCTGTGCTCCCATTCTCCTCTGCCCGTCTCCCAAACTTGGGGGAGTAGGACCATTTGTGTGGAATTGTAGATGGAAAAAGTTTGGGAAATGTCAAAACGGAAGTTGGGCTTTTGTGGGTAATATCTGTCAGAACGACTTCAATACACCGGAACAATTTTTTATGTAAGGAGAAAATTTTATTACACATTGTAGTCGTTTAGGTATTGTAGTGTTGTTTAACTTTTATTATTTCAACTCCCGCCTAATTCATATGAGTTTTCATAATAGCCTACCACAGTAGAAGCTTTCGGTAGCGTAACCTACATGAGTTGAAATGAATTTAAATGATAATGAAATAATATAATAATATATTTATATTTGTATATAGTTTCGGGTTTACACAAAACTGACAGTGCTTTTTTGAGTATAATACAACAAATAAATTTTTAAAAATTGACTTTTGTTTACTTCAAATTTGCAAACCGGGGTGTAGGGTCCAAAAGTTTGCAAAAAATTTGAACAAATCTGAAGAATCTTGGGAAGCCCACTCACATCGAAGAAAAGAAAAGAAAATTTGACATAATCGTCAAAATTAAATAAAAAAATTATCCTTAACTGTGCTGATAACTTTCGTTCACTACAAATGCTCACAAAATCAATGCGAAATTCCGAAAAAAATTTGAGCACGATTTACAAAACTAAAAAAAAGCTCTAAGGGGCAAGCTTTAGACATACAATCCGGAAAAAAGGGTAGAAAATTTGACAAGATCATCGAACTTGCAAAAACTTTCCTTAATGAAAGCTTTCTGTTTTCGTTCTCTACAAATATCCTCAATATCAACACAAATCGCCTAATCCCACCCCAAACAGAATTTGGGCAAAATATTTAACAAATTCGCGAAAAACTAAAAATAAAAGCTCTTGTAGGACAGGTAATAAACATACACTCCGGAAAAGTGGATAGGAAAATTTGACAAACTGACAGAAACTATTCTTAAGTCTGTTCTATCTACAAACTAATCTTAAGTCTCACTATCCCCATCTGCTAGTTTCCGTTAACTACAAGCATCCATAAAATCAATTTAAAATAACCGTTCGACAAAAATTGGGTACAATATCAAAAAATTCACAAAAAAACTTGAAAAACTAAAATTAAAAACTCTGCAGCTCAGGCAATTAACAAACACGCTGTAGAAGTAGAGAGAAAATTCGACATAGTCATCAAACTTAGAAAAATTATCCGTAACAGCGTCTGTTCGTTTCCGTTCACTACAATTAACCACAAAATCAATACAAAATAGCAACTCCCATCCCCATAAAAAAATTGAGCCAAATTCCCAAAAATTACAAAAAATAAAAGCTCTGATGGACACACAACGCACCCAACACAATAGAAATGTTGAGCTTTCGAGAAAAAAGCTTTTCAACTTCTTAAACTTATTATTAAATTCATGTCAGCCCCAACAGGTTTGCCCTTTTCCGGGATTCACACTCGAAAATTTTAATAAATAATCCGCCATTTTAATAACAAACAACATGAGGAAACCGCAAAAATGGAAAACGTAAACTGCTTTCGAAAGCTTTTCTAACCATCCCGAAAATAGGTTTTGGGAACTGGATGAAAGCTCGATTTTAAATCTAACGACAAGTTGAGAGCTTTTTTGTTACATGAAGCTTGTTTTTATCACCCATGCGGGTTCGCTGTGTTTGTTAAAAGCTCGTGTTGGGAGGTAACAGCCGGTGAGCTTTTGTCACTGTCAGGGCTTTGACAGTGATTTTCAGTTTTCTTAGTCTCCGAATTCTAAGAGTGGGTTATCAAAAGCTCAACGTTTGCGTTTAGTAAGTAGGTCGTATCTAAGAACTTTGGTTTTGAGCTTTTACCGTACAAAACCTTTTTATAAAATTAATCTTATCTGAGCTTTGACTCGGCTAAATCTGTGAACGTTGACGGTTGGAAATGTTGTCTAGCAGTCTGTAAGAGCTTTTCTTATATTCTACACTTTGTTATACCAACAAACAGCTTTTAATCCGTTTTTATTAAGCTTTAGAATCATCAAAACAATCAGAAAAGCTGTAAAAGCTAAACGTTAAGTTCGTCGGAAAAGTGGCATTAAGCACAAGACGGAAAACTTACATTGTGCTCTCTCACCGTCCAAGCAGTGAAAATAGGTTGGCATTTGGGTTAAAAGCTCAATTTCAAAGTTAAGAACTTAACAAGCTGTGAGCTTTTATTGTAATGAGCTAACACGAGACGTAAGATTTTTTAAAAAGACTTTCCCACCGTTGGAACAGGTAAAAGCTCAAATTAGTTTTGATTATTATAGTCCACCCCCTCCACTAAACAACTTAACAATTTGCTCCACAAAAGCTCCGACTTAAAATTAACTAAGAGCTTTATGGTTGCAATCGCTCAAATTCACATTTTTGATTATCCTGCGGGTAAAAGCTCCTCTGAAAACCGAACGAGCTGTGGATTTTCTTTCTATTTTCTCTCTTGGGACAGTATAATATTATTTATGGTATTCTTTGAGCTTTCTTAGTACTCTTATCCAGAGAATAAGAAAATACGGCAATTCCCTTAAAAGCTCAATTCAAACGCAAGAAACTTAAGGACCTGTGAGTCTAGGTTTTATAGCTTTAAGCTGTTTGTTTGAATTTAATTCAAATTGTCTCGTGACATCAAAGCTTAATCTTAAACTTAACACCCTAAGTTGAGAGCTTTTTAGATATAATCGCTTATATTAAGGTGTTTTATCACTT
This sequence comes from Columbicola columbae, assembly GCA_016920875.1. NCBI lineage: Eukaryota > Metazoa > Arthropoda > Insecta > Psocodea > Philopteridae > Columbicola > Columbicola columbae. Next base: position 14,173,984 of record JADMLL010000005.1, read on the forward strand.
TATAAGTGCAGAACTTTCTAAAGCTGGGAGTCGGTGAACGCTTAATGCTATATACCCTAATATCGTGGCTGATATTACTTGTTTTATCTTTTCGAGCTTTCTAAGTATTGAAGCTAAGCAGTTGTAAGAATTTTCTTATACAGCGGTTATTCACTGGATGAAACATTTCTCACTTATTTTAGTATAAAACAGTATAAAAGGTTTTGTGGCTGTATTACCTACGATTTTTTCTAGCTTTAACAGCTTTCAACCTAAAGACTCTTTGAGCTTTTTCTTGTAATCGTAGGAGAACAATATACTATTATAATATCAGTTTAGTTAGATTCCAGTTTCTCGTAGAGATTTTAGATTAAAATCGCTGACATGAAGCTATTTAATCACCTTTTGACAGAGGTTAGTTGATGTGTTAGCTAACAGCTCATCTCTTAACCCAAATTTCAGTTGGATATAATTGTTGTATACCCTCATAGTACCATAAATATTATTTATATTATAGAACATAAGAAGAAAACAAATTTGTGAGCATTTGCTCGGTGACTAGTAATAGTTAGCAACCCCAATGAGTTAGCGCAGTTATGGTGATCTCTGTGACCTCAGTAGCTGACGCCTAAAGATGGATGATGGAACAGTGCACTTGTTCATGGCGAAGATGTGAGTTTTGTCAGTTAAGTAACATTTCCTGGTTTATCTGAGTGATCCTTAGAAGTTCATTTGGGGCATAATTATTATAATAATTCAAATATATTCAGATATACTGTCTTATATATATTGTCGGGTGACATTAATAAAGTTTTGTAGTGGGGCCTCTTCAAACCTAACTGCAAAAGTGCTGTGTTTAAGAAGGGTTGCTTCTGGGTTTCCGTTCAAATTTGCAAAACCCAGGTAGAATGAGTTAACCTAAAAACAGTCATCTCATCTTGAAATGAATGGATCCCAAAATGAATAAAAAAGCGCATAAAAAAAAACCCTCCAAAATTAATTAAAAATGGCCGGAAATAAGAAAAGAGAAGCGGATTTAAAGGATAATTTTTAATTGATTGGGAAGGAAGGTCTTAATGTGAGCTTTTTAAAAACAAACAGAAAAAAAATTTTCATTAGAAAAGGTAAATCCTCCCCTTCTGCTTTCTCTCAACCTTTCTCCTAAACCACCAATTCGGTGTCACCCGTGATGGCAGGTAAGTGACACTCGGTTGGCGTAGAAAGGTTTGAATGAAATCTACCTGCGCGTCATTAATTCGTTTTTAAAATGCACCAACATGAACGCGAACCCTTTTTAGCAGAAGAAACAACAAAGGAAAAGCCTTCTGGGGCCGATTTTCAAACTCAAAAACCTGTGTTCACTCTTTTCTGTAACCAATAAAAATCAACAGAAACCTTTTTTATTTTCCCTTTTCTTCCATGCTGTAAAATATCGTTCTTCTGTCGGGTTTTGTTTTATGCGACAAAAGATTTATGAAATAGGATTTTAGTTTTATGCGATTTCAACGAATCCTTTCTTTTATCGGTTATGTTGATGGATTGTGTCGTGTTAGTTAGGTTTTGAACGTGCCAACCTTTCTGGGAGTGCTATACGGTGGCTGTATCATGCTGTTGGGTCTCTTAACTTAGGTTAAACTCTGGTTTGCCAATTATTAGCCTGAGGAAATACTTTAATAGACCTCCAGTGGTTCATTAATTTTTTAAGCTGGATTTATGAAAGAGGAATTTTTTTATGCGATTAGGTTGATGGTTGTTGTTTTGTTTATAATTTGAAATTGTATACTAAGTCCTGTATCATGCTGTGGGGTTCCTAAGTTAGGGTAAAGATATAATTTTTCAGTTAATTAGTATGATAGGTTTCCTGTACTTCTGTCTGTTTGAAACAGGATTTATGAAGAAAGAACTTTTTTTATGCGGTTATGCTGACGATTGTTGTTGTGTTACTTATGTTTTGCTCTAACCAACTTGTTTAAAAATCAGTTCGGTGACGTTTTCAAGCTGTTTGGTTAGGTTAAACAATTTTTAGCCAGAGAAATTAGTATAACAGGTCTAAAGTAGCTCATTCACGATTGTACAAGTTTGCTATAATTATCTGTTTCCTATTTGTTGTCAAGTCAAATTACTGTATTCGTTATGGTAGGAGATTACGTTCGTTTAGCAGCGGTTAGGCTATACAATATTCCATACACAAAGAGATTTTTTTTATGCGGTTTTTATTTTACCGATCACTTACTAACTCATCATTTACATCGATTTTGTTAACCCAATTTCTGAAATTTATAACTCATTCCAGAATTAATCTTAAAAACCTAACAAAAAGATACCCAATTTATAACCCATGGGTTAAAACTGACCCAAGAGACCTCGTTAAATGACCCACCTGTACTTCAATTTGTTCTGTACTTCAATTTTAGTATTGTCGGGTTTCGTTTTACGCGGTGGATGTGCCAAAAAAGTATAAAACTAATTGGGAGTATAATTTGATTATAATTTTATAACTCCCAAGATTTTTGTAATGATTTAATGGTATAAGAAGAGGTGGATGAGGTAGGTGGTAGAGTCAGGAGAAGGAAATTCTTTTGTGTCTTCAGCTGAATATTAAAGCCAATCATCCCCTCAATTTATATTATACGTCAACTTGGAAAATTCTTTAAACAGTATAATAAATTTAATTATAATAACTTAAAGAAGCTTAAATATTAGAATTTGAGAATTTTCAGGTTCTTATCTCGAGGGCCATGATTCGTTCTTGTGGTATTTTCGATATAATGAGGATGCTCATCATTGTTGTTGCATCATCGTGATTATGCCAATTTTTCCCCGACGTCTGTTTTATTAATTAATCCGATTACTCCAGCCGAGATCTTATTTACTTTTTGTAGGTTTTCCATAATTGATAATAATAATAATAATCATCATCATCTCTGTTCTCGACTTTACGTTTCAAGGATCTACTTCCTTCCTCCCGTCTATGCTTCTCTTGTACGGAATTCTTTCAAGTCCTAAGAGATTAATTTTAATTATCGGAGTATCGAGAGAGAGAAAGAACAGCTGCCGGAGAATATTATAGAAGTATATAATTATACCGGAAGTGTAAAATTTTTCAATAATTTCAGCCAATTACCCAGAACAGGTACTCGATGGTTTGGTTGACATCTATCAAGCCCATAATGGAACTCTAAACACAAATGAATCACAAACGCGTTGTTGTGTGAGAATTTCAGTTGTGGTTGAACAATAGTGAGACAAAGGGAGAGGGAGTGTGCATCACTTTTGAAAGAAACGAGGAGAGGGAAATTGACGTGGAAATCACACCTCTGTTGCTAATTAACATTGTTTAAATTATCTTTTGTAGACACTTCCAGACCTGGACAATATTTCTTGTCGTATCTTAGCTAATGTGTGTCAAACCTGACCAGAGGCTCATTTTATACTTTTTATAATAGATACAGTTTAGTTTTAATCTCGTTTTTGGGTTTAACAGGATTTGAGCTATAAATCCTTACTCTGGCACTCAACTACTACACCAAACAGCTGGAGATGTGATTATGTGCTTTATAAACACAATTAATATTGCACAAAAATATTTATACTATACAATATAATTTGAAAATATGTCGGAGAAAGATATAATGAACGAACAGAAATAGGTGAACACAGGTAAAACAATTATTTGGAGTATAAAACATTTTCTTTATGATACAGCTTAGCTTTATAATAAAAATTCTTTTTCCTGGGCCTCTAATCAGAGGCCTCTTAATGCCCTGGGCCAAGGGTTGGCAACCTTTTGAGTCGGAAGTGTTCAAAATTACAAAAATTTTTCTTGACAACGAATAAATAGCAGGCGGTATGAAAGTGAAAAGCCTCAGCTTCACATCCAATGAAGCACATGTGGCTCGCGAGCTGTTGGTTCCTGCCCTGAGCCCTTTCAAATTGATTATACTTTCCGTGCGATAGCTACGCTCCTGGTTTTTGCTAGTTTTTAGTACGATAAGAATCTTTATATTATAATATAAACAACTAAACATTTCTACAGCTAGAAACGCAGACGAATTGTTTGTTAGAGATGAGAGTCTCCACTAATAGAATCACTCAGCAGCGAATAAAGGAAAGGTGTTTGCGATTTAGAAATAGATATTTGTCTCCCAAAGATCTGATTACGATTTTAGATTGATACAGATGATATATATTAAGACTGTTTTCATTTGATTCACTTATCCCGCCATATTGATTCCTTCCATTACTTTTATCTGGACTGTTCACATTCTGCACAGTAATTTTGATATACAGTACTAAAAATCTCGAACAAAGGGTGTTATATAAACAAAAAATAAGACAACAATAAATAGATTAACACAAACCAGTGGATAAAATCCCAGAAAGAGTATAAAATATGAAAAGCACAATGAGTAACTCAAAACTATGGAAAAAAACGAAATAGAGGAAACAGAATAAGATCGGATAACAATAATAACACCACCAATAAGGAGTTGAATGAAAAAGATAATTGAATTGCACAAAATCAAATTTATATATAAAGAAAAATATGTCAAACATAAGCGGCAACAACAGCAAAAAGAGAGAGAGAGACAGAGAGTCGAACAAAATGGAAAGAGAGAACAAATTATTGGTATGTGACGGTTAGGTAATAATTCCATTTTCCCGTGATTTGATTCAAAGTTGTGCGGTTTTTCCTCCATTTTCATGCAAATTTTATTCTTTCGAAGGGTTGAGGAAAAAGCGACACGGTGACCGAGACCTCCATTTTCTTTTTTTTTTGTAGAAAGCTCCTGATACCTGAATCGGTTGGAAGGGTAGAGGAAAAAATTTTTTTTTTCTTTCTAAAAAAATTGAATAAAATTTGCATGAGAATGGACGAGAGCCGCAGAACTTTGAATCAAATCATCAAAAATGACGTCATTATTTAAACGTCACATCTCGATAATTTGTCGATTTTTCCCAGTTTTCTTCGTCTTCGTCTTCGTTTTTCTTTTCATCTTTCCCTCTCCCGTCATCATCATTATTATATCCCAATTTGCTGTCTTTCATCTCCTTTGTTCTTATACTGTTATTATTATCATCATCCCCGGTTATTACTTCTTGTTTGAAGTTATTGATTTACTTTTGTCTTCTTTTTAATCTTTCACGTTGTTATGTTCAATTTCCCTTCCGGCTGGAGTGAACAAAACAACGGAGATGATCCATTTTCATGGAACAGCTTACCTCGCACTTTCTCAAATCTACTTATCGTCTTTTGTCTGATCACAGGTGGCAGTTGACAGAGGGATAAAGGACAGTAGAAAAGTGTAGGGTTGGGGGTGGATAAGTCCAGAAAAATAACTTTCCCGGAACGGAGATCTGTTATTTAAATAACATCCTGTTGGATTTATTAAAATTTATGCAACGACTCACTTCCTTTTCATAAAGATAATTTTCGCTTTCCGCGAATCTCATCATCATTCTCTTGTGTTTGCAAAGTCCTACTTATACAAATTATAAAATAATCTACCGAATGGGAGTTTTCGCATGATGGCTCTCACTCGGAAGCTTTCAAATGGACCCGTTTTTCAGATCCATTCAATGTCAGCCTCTCAAATTTTCATGCTCTGCTCGTTTTTATTTATTTATTTTTCCCTCCTCGACGTTTTTTTTCTTTCTCGCATGCTTAAATCTGTATATAGCGCTTTCAAGAGGAAATATATAACACTCTTCCGCCATACCCATCCAGTAACCATTATTGCGACACTTGTGATAATATAAAACGAATCGGAGATGTCTGTCGTTGAATATATAAAGGAAATCGGTTCTGCATTTTAAGAGTTTTCCAGTCCTTCGAATGTCATTTATTCAAAATAGTTGGGACCCGATTTGCCGTTTAGAACAAAAAATTATTTTGGCGCTTTGAAAGAAGCCTACAGTGTAATAGATACAGTACTGCCTGACTAGCATAGTCATGATTAAGAGTTCTATAAGATTATATTAAACAAAACTGAGAAGAATTGGGTTTAGTATAAAACAAAATTTGGTCATTATGTCGTATATTAGACCTTGGTCAAAGACTGACTATGGCTGTCTATAAGCTGACGCAATACTAATTTTTGTCTTTGAATACTTACACTCTGCCCCAGAAATCGTCATTAATATCTACAGCAAATATTAGGTCTACCGGAAAGTTCTGTCGGTCTTTGGAATAAAACAAAAGTATAAATGTATCATATCCCAGAATAATCTTTATTGAATAATATTATTGCCATCATTTATGACTTATTTATATCAGGAATGTCGGATGTTGTCAAAAAAGGCTTTTGCACTAACATTATCTTAATAGTATCGTTGTCGATTGAAGACGGCTGCCCAGAGCTAAGCTCATCAGAAAGGTCAAAACCACAAAAAGTTAAAATGTCTCAAACGATCTTCTGCAAGATTGTACCTTCATCCAACACCTTGCACAGATTATCCATTCCTTTTGTATCATTTCATTATTATTGGAATTCGTACGATATACAGTGACTTGAATGAACATCAAATCTGTCAATCAGTCAATCTGTTCTTAGCTAATACTAACATGAATCAAATTCGATTTAGTTCACTTCCTAGGCCAGTATGTATACCGTATAGCTGATAAAACGAGAAAACCAAAAAAACGTCAAATGAATACACGCAAATGTGTGCCAAAGCTTAGACCTAAAATATGAAACTTATAACATTTTATGTATTTTTATAACAATAATTTCGCAGTCGTAAGTCTGTACAATTTTTCTCTGTATCAGATTTTATATTAATATAATAATCGTCATAGCGTAAAGCTAAACTCGACACTATCGTAGTCGATTTAAGAGGGTTTGCCAGAGCGTCAAAATCATCTACTTGAAATTCCTCGAACTACCTTCTTCAAGTTTTATCAGAAACAGTACCTAATAAGTATAAATGTATATTCTCAACAAGTTCAATCCCGTCCCACATACTGCTATATAATATATCCAGGAATAAACACAACTACTCCAGGAAGGAATAAAACTCAGACATTTCACAATTTTAAAGTCATCCGAATGTGTGTTGATTTTGCATATACGGATTGGGTTAAATCATAACCCATACTCAACGCACCAACCCATTTAACAATAAATCTTCACCAACATAAACCTAAATGTCAGATGATAACTGTCTCCAATCAATACTTATTTAAATAACTAATAAAACACTCACAACCATTTTTATTACTACGAATAGAGACACTGTCGCACTCCATAAAACCTCAGTGAACAGTAGTAAACACCGAACAAAATGGAGACCGGATAAAATGAAACTAACACGTCTCGTTAAATTTTAATAACTTTAAGAACATGCCAGGAAAATAAATTTTAAGTTACAAACAAAAAGTTAGTTTCTGTAATGAAGTGAAAATGCTCTGTTACACGGGAAGGAAGTAAAGTAACAAAAGTTTTTAATTTATCCAGAGGGATACGAGACACGGGAATCAAGTTGAGCTTAAAAAAAAAAGAAGAAATATGTGCATTATTTATGAAATAAAAAAGAAAAACATCCCCGGGAAATGCGTATAGAACGCCGCAGAGCAAATGGTAGTAAGCAAACCACCCCAGGCAAAGGGGAGAGAGAGAAACAGAGAGAGACAGGGAGCCAGTTTTTTAGCTCAGTTATCGATCGCTGAGAGTTTGGTTTTGTCATTTTTAACTTAAAATAAATTATTTATTTATTTATTAACAATAGTTTTAAATAAATAATTTTTTCAAAACTCAAAACCACAACTCGTGGGCCGTCCAAATCGGAGAAACCGTTAAAGGAATCATATATCACAACTAACGTGTTACTAATACAGCAATTTCGTCACATACGGTATGCAGCTCCAGGAAAGCCGAAACAAACTCAAATTTCGAAATTTATAGTGTGTGACCAGAAATTTTCTCCAGTTTCCGCAAAAGTTAAAAGTGTTCGTGACAGTTTTCCCAGCCACCGTCATATTTTTACTACTCCTGGTCACATATACGCTCTCTCATTCACCTAAATCATATATACCCACATAGAATGGCAATAGGAATAAAACGTTTTGATGATAAATGCACCATCGGTAACCCGGAAAAGTCAAATTTTGAATTTACAAGTCGGATCAAAGAAGCTTTTCCGATTCTTGTACATTAGAAAGGGTACGCGAGTTTGATTTTTAAATTTCCGGTTGCTTTTATACATCTCACCATCTGTTTGTGACCTTCCGGGTGGATAAGTCACATTAGAAATACAGGCTTCCTGTAGGAGTAGAAAGCTTTTGTGAGTATGCAGATACAATAAACCGGAAAAGCTAAATTTTCAGTTAAGAAGTTGGATCGTAGAATTTTCCTCAACTTGGGACGCCCATTGTTATTACAAATTCTCACAGTCAATTTGGGCCCTTGTGACTAAGCCAAATTTATAGAAACAGTCTTCCACCAACACTATAATGATTCTGTGATGATTCAATTTTTTTCTGATACCGAAAAAGTCAAATTATAACTTTAGAAAATGGCCGAACAATTTTTCATAACCCAAAGGTTCAAAATTGTTTATAAATTTGTATTTGGGACACCCGTTATTATAATAAATTCTAGTCAATTTAGACGTTTGTGAATAAGTCAAATTTATAAACCGAAAGAAATGACCTAATTAACAATAAATAAATTTTTGAGAGACCGGAAAAGTCAAATTATAGCTTCAGAAGATGGCCGAACAATTTTGTTCAACTCATAAAGTTGAAATTGTTTATAAATTTAATTTTGAGGGACCCATTGCTATTATAAATTCTCACTAATTAGTCAATTAGGACTCTTAAACCAAATTTATAGACACAAACAAAATAACGATGTAACGATACTGTATAAATTACTTTTTGAGTCACCCGAAATGTCTGTACAACCTAAGAAGAGGGCCAAACAATTAGATTCGTAACCCAAAAACTTGAAATTGTTTGTATAATAAATTTGTATTTGCGACACACGTGATTGTTATGATTTCTATTTCAATTTGGGCCTTCGGGCAATTTTTATTTTATTTCGGGCAATATTTGAAATTGTTTATAAGTCTAAAACTGAGACATCCTGTTGTATTTGTAAAACCACACCACACCCAGGCTGTTCTTTGTATATAACCCACATTTATACCCCCAAAATCTCGATATTTATAAAGTAATAAACAGTATAAGACCCGATAAACCGATAAAAATTATATTATAAGCTGATAATATGAGTTGAAAATATTTTTGTTTTCATTTCCCCTAAAGTTTGAAGTATAAATTTGAGTAAGAGACATCTCTTAAACCCTCCGGTGTGGATCAGCCATATGTAGGAACATGTCGATATCAATTCAACATGCAGCTGGGACAAACAAAAAAATTAATTTTTATGAATCGGATTAAGTCCGAGTGGGACGTGTGAATACGTCACGTGTTGAAATAGAGTTTGTTCCAGTGATGAATTAGCATATTTAGACAAGAGGACAACGTGGAAAGTTTTTTTTTAGAACAAAACTCCCAAGTACATAGGCCTTCTTGCTTAGGTTGATATATACGGTAGATTCTAGTTGTAATAACTGTAATTTCAAAGTCAAACAAACACCCGGCGACGAAGACGTGAGGAAAAGGCAGGTGACTGCAGTTTTAGTGACACGCTATTCAGTTCGAATTGAGAAAGGTACAAGACTTTATCTGATTACCCAAACGAAGGTTGAATAAACAGTTTGAATGAGGGAGGTTTTCAAATAGACAAAAGACTGAATGAAAGAAGATTTAGAAGGAAGGTTGATGAGAGAAGACGAAGGGAAAAGGAAATCTTTAACAAAGTAAAAAAGAGTCTTCAAAGGTTACAGAAACAAAATGCACGTCTTCTTTCCGAGCCACTGCTTCCCATCTCTTATGTAACAAAAAGGTGTAATTCCCACATGCTTCCTTAAATCCGACTATCTTTCATCCCCCAACCTTCACCCTCAAACCCTATTATATCTGCAAAACCCACCCCTGGGCTCCTTTGTCTCTTCTTCACCCTCTCACCCAATCATTCCCATTGCTCATTGATCCATAGGTTTCCGTGACCTGACAGAATTCTTTTTCCCGCTCGCTCAACCGAGGGAACGTGATCCTACAAAACCCGTTCGCTCGTTAAACTAAACCAAACGTTCGAACCAACCGCAAGGAAAATTTCTTTCGACCTTCCAAAATACAGTAAAAACAAAACCAAAAACTTTTTCAAAGGGTGACGAAATTGGTTCAGGGAAAAATCCAGGTGCGGAGGAAAAGCTCGTAGGCGGAAAACGCACGAAATCGATTTCAATCAAGCTTTTGCCAAATAGTGGCACAAGTGATACGTTTGAGTTACTTGAAAGCGTTTTCTTCTCTTCTTTTGTGTAACCTGGGAAATCTTCTCCTCCTCCCCCCCTCCCGTCCGCCTACAATCCCAAGAAATCCTTAAAAGCGTTGGAATTTTTGCCGGAAAGAGAAATTTATAAAATCCTGAATAAATGGTTATCCGACAGAGGAATGTATGCTGATAAGAAGCAAGAAGGAAGAAGAGATAGTTGAGGGGGTAAGGAAGAAGGACTATAACACTCCAACCAATCTCCGAGTCATTTTTTAGCCGTCTCCAAACCGATCGAAAGTCCCATATACATAAACTATAACCCAACTTTAGATATTAATAGTAAATTGCTGTCGTGCCTAACTCATCCTTGATATTGTTAGTCTCCCTGTCATGTAACTCTAATCAATCTCAATCAGTATCTCGATCCGAATCTCATCTGAGGATCCATGCGCTCTAAATCTCTCTCTCCCCGAAATATCTCATGCATAATCAAATCACCTATGTAAACAACATGTTTTCCTTTTTTCGCTTCAAACTTCATTTCCGGTAACAAGAGCAACAGCAGGAGCGGCAGCAAAAAAAGCATAAAAAGTCGAAAATTCACTTATTCCCTCTCTTTTGAAAGTAGAAAATTGACAAGAAAAAAAAGGAAAACTTCTTTTCTTGAAAAGATGCATTCAAAATGTCCCCTTTCAGAATAAATATACATACATACAATATATGTCGAATCCTCTTCGACGACTCTGAAAAAATTTTTAGGCGCGTTTCACTTAAACTCGAGCTCTCGAACCTTATCCGAAAACATTCGTTTTGAGTTTTCCAACCGATTTTCCGCTCTTCCTAAAGAGTCTGTAATACTATGTTTATGTCGCCGGGAAGGAAGAAGCGCTACCAACCTCCCGATCGATACTTATATTCTAACTGTATATAAAAAGAAGGACTGATAGTGAAATAAAGCGATGCGTCCCTCAAGATATTGTAAAAACTTATTTACCGAATTATATTATGACCGATTCACTAGTTCGAAATACGTTTGGCGAGATAGTCTTTTTAGGTTTCTAAATGGTATTTATAAGATTACTTATGTTGTTACTTTATAGTGATGGAGATGGGTTGTCATCTTAGAATTCCTTTGGGGGGGATGGTGGTTGGGTTTTTGGATGTTTATCCCAGGTAGAGGTACAAGCATCAGGTACAGGCATCAAAACAGGAGAGAAGAAACTGAATTTTTGTTTAATAGTATTAATACATATTAGCATAATTATAAGAGATAAATAAAATAGATAAATAATAGATAAATAGTGGCGGACTCAGGCTAAAGCAAGCCCTAGACAACATTGTTTTTGGTCGTAGTTAAATAATCGAAAACCTAATTTTCGGGCCTCAAAAATTACGGGCCCGAGGCCCATGTAATTGAATAATAATTATCATTATACAAGTCAATAATATCGCTCCTTCAATTGATTCTGTATATATATTAATATAAACAAATCACGAAAAGGAAATGGTCAATACTATGGTCGTAGAAAGCTCACATCGGAAGCTCAGTCTTGCGTCGCTGAATCGGAAATTCCAGAATCCAAAAAGCTCCGCCTAACTCTCACAGCTGATGGTCCCCAGCTTCATTTTTGACCTTTTTTCACAAATACTTTCGTTTCCACCGATTCCGAGAAATGTTAATCAAATTTCAATCATGGAGGCTTTGATGTTTTTTTTCCAGCAGAAAAAGGGAAAAAATTAAAAATCCAAAATTCCATTTCGAAATCACACAAAGGAGTCAAAGAGAGACGAGTCGGGAAAGGGGTATAGAAAATCATTTCTATGTCGCTAATTTTTAACTACCCCCTCCCAGGCCTCCTTCCCCGGGTAAACGAAACAAAAATTGATTTCGAGAAAGAGAGAGGTAGAGAGAAATAAAATTAAAAACTGAAACCCCCGCAGTTCACGTAAAAGACAAAATTCATTTTCTTATGTGTTTGCTAAACCGGAAACGAGCTTTTAACAGTTTCCGTTTCCTCCTTTTCATCCCCGTGACTACCTGCCCCCGCACTATAAATCCGCTTTTCTCTCTTTTTTTCCTTCCTTTTCGTTTCCAGATGTCAAAATCAGAATTTTCTCTCGTCGAATTGAAGCAATAATAATTTCGATGAATTTTGTGAAAAATTTTTGGGGGATGGGAAGCCACTTAAACGGATTTTGTATTTTTGTGTGGTCCGGATGTGATGACACATCTCCTTTGTGTGAGATATGAATTTCGAACTGGGACTTTTTCCAATCACTCTGCCTTAATCAATTTAATTTGATTTATCCGCTTATACTCTTCCTCTCCCCCCCCGCCCCCTCTCTCTTTCCAAGGGAAAACCGTTTTGCGTTTGGTGCACGTGACTCGTTTTCACCGGATAACTATTTTTGAATTATTACTGACGTTGGAAAATATTTTCGCAAAGATTTTCCGACACAGTGCGGGGATAAATTATTCATAAATTAACTCCTTTGCCTTGGAGGCCTTTTTTTATGCGAGCAAATAATCTTCGTGCACCATTTCACGAATCCCTTACTCGTAATTAAAAATTATAGCGTTTAAAAATGTATTTATAAGTTGTATAAAAGTATAAAATTACCAAACCAACGATGAGTGTTTTGTAAAAGTGATATTTGATCTTAAAACGTTGTGCAGTATTCTTGAAATTGATCCCTCGTCAAAGTGTGCAGTATTTTGAAATTAAATCCCCATGGAAATGTTTTGTGAATGTGGGAAAAGTGTGAAATGAATTCCCATGAGTGTGCGATATTTGTGAAATGAACTACCTATGAAGTTGTGCAGTATTTTGAGATGAAATTCCTGTGGACGTGTGCAATATTTATGAAATGAGTTCCCTGTGGAGGTGTGCAGTATTTATGAAAATTAGATTGTTCTGTTTGTACCACTTACAACTTTGTATTATTACCGAAAATGCGGTCTGATGATTACGTGCTCATTTTAGATCATAAAATCCATCTCCATTTGAAGACATACTGTTATACTATAATCATTATACTTATACAGAAATTAGGAACTCGATTTGAAGAAACAAGACCAAAGAAACATATCCGCGTATCGAATTCGGGTATCAAACCAAATGATGAGTTTGGGGTCACCTCTCCAATGCTGCAGTGGTTTAAGGTTTCCGAGTTTTGATTTTGGGTGTTGGAAAACGACGTTGGCACGTGCCAAATTCTTAGGGCTCGTGTTTGGAACACAAAAAACAAAAGAGAACAAAAGCTGAAAGAAAGAATATTACTATAATATAACACCAGATGAAAACATTTAACACGCACACAAAGGAAACGCATGAAATGGCAAAAAGGGGAAAATGGGAAAAGTTTTGAATAATTTCCCTCTGTCATTCCTTCCGAAACTTCATTTTGTTTGTTTTTTGAAATATCTCGGTGACTTGCTGTCGTGCGACAGTCTCACTTCTGGGTAGTGAGAGAAAAAATTTGTTTTTAAAAAAAAAGCTCGTAGCAATTCTCGAGATTCTTTCCTCTCATTGCTGTTGTTACCATTATGCAGTGCTATGCAGGTGAATCCTACACCATCAGGACTAACATCCGCTATAAAATGGCGGTGAAGTTAGGAGCGCTGATCTCACCCTTGAGATTCGAAGCTTATTATACCGAACCTTATTGAGACATAGCCCTAATAACTAACTATTAATGATAATAGTACTAATGGGGGCTTAGTCTGTGCCCCCGTAAAAGTTTATTGCTATCGCCGTTATATTCATAATTCCAGGTGTTATTAATACATAGCGGGCCCCCGAGGGCTATTTCCTTTGCTATTTATTAAACCTCCCGGGAGTTGAATTAGTAATACTGAACTTGGTTTGGATGAACCTGAAAACCGACCACAAACGACTGGGAACAAATTCGATTTTGCTATAGCTCCAAGTAGTATATCTGAGATGTACTTCTGTACTTCTGTCTATAAGTTAGTACAAATAAATATGACTATTTAAGTATATCTGGGATTATATCTATACGTATATAGAAGTGCATCTGTTACATTCACCTCCTCCTCAGTAACTCTCTTGTTGTGAGTTCGACAACTGTTAATGCGCAACAGCCGCATTCTTCTCTTGATAAGAGTCATCTTGTATACATTCCAAAAAGCAGGTCAAATGTTACGCACCCATACACTCAAAACTGTTATTTTTTAAACGTTATACCCTTGGTACTCAAACTGCGGCCCATCAAGCTCTACTGAGTGGTCCAGTGACCCAGTGGAAATTGAATAAGAATTTGTGAAAGGTCGATTGCTCATTCTTAAGTCTGAATTCTGGAACATAGTGCCTGACCAGTACGAAAATGCTCGAGCCTGTGCTCAGAAACTGCTAACACTGTTTGCCTCAACTAAACAGACTACAGAAACAGACTGACAGATGTACATACAGATGAGGGTAAACTGCACGCGTCGAAAGCCGGACTTGTAAGCTTTTGTTTTTTGGTAAATCGTGTGGCCCAGTTGCAATGGTCATCATGGAAATTTGGCCCAGGAAGGAAAGCTCGAGTACTAAGGCGTTATACAGTCTCACAGAAATTTCAGTTCACTTATAACTCACGATTCCACGAAATAAACATCTTATTTCACAAATAAATTTCATATATCCTATATAATATAATAGTACATACAGTTGATGAAACTTCACAAGTAATTCACTCTTTAAATAGAAATTCAAATACTTTAATAAATTTCATAAAGATCAACACACATCAAAGTAAAAACTAAACTAAAACAATTTTATAAATATTGCACACTTTTGCTGGAATTCCATGTTATGAATACTTTTATACATTTATTTTATATCCTTTCACGAAACCTTTCATTTCATAAATATCTCAGGCTTTCACAAAACTCACAATTTATTAATTACCAACACTTAAACAAAAAAAAACCTTTTTCAGAAATATTGCACACTTAATCCTGCACGTATTTCACAAAACTTTGTTTTCATAAATAATGAGACACACTCGTTCAATTTTCACTTGGTAAACATTTTTAAAACAATCAAACTCCAAAATTTTATTTCATATATATTGCACACTCCAAACTTACGAATTATTAATGACAATCGGTCACGAGTAACAAATTTCATAAATATTGCATTCTTGATTATAATACCTACCACTTTCACAAAGCTTTCAGTGTTTTCAAATGTGTTTCACACCCCCAGTAGCGGACTAAGGCTAATTCTAGGTCTATTTTTCAGTAATGACTCATACTTCGCTTGTAATAGTTTGGACCCCAAAATGAAGGGCCCTGGTTGCCTGGACCCTGTACACCCCCAACAAACTTACAAGCCGTTGTTAAAGCAAAATCCAATTTTCTCTAACTTTCACAAAAACCTTTCGTAAGCAATACACAAATTAAGCGATTTCAATTTCGAATATCAAACAAACCAATTTTCTCCGGAAAATTGCATTTCGTAAATCTTTTTTAAAAAAAATTAAATTTTAATTTCAAACAGATTTCCAGGTATCGTCCTTGTCCTCATGCAAATTATTGTCTAATTAGATAAATTTAAATTTGTTAGTTCGCCTTTGTAAATGTAAAATATAAACTTCATTTGAATAAGTTCGCTTCATCAAAGTTATCGTTGTAACTTGAATTACGAAAATTCAATTAATTGAAAAGACTTTGGACATAATACAGTTGTGGTGATTACAACCTACAAAAACTTTCCCGGAATCAGGCTCATCCAAAACAGCTTTAAGTCTTCTGTAAACCTTTCCGCCAAATTTATTTATTTTCTGAAGACTAACTACCAAAATCTAAAAGTTATATGATGACACTTAGCAACAATCAATTCCCGGAACCCGGTGGTTTTAACCCTTCGCTCAGACTTTTTGATAACTAATTAGATTAGTCGTGACTATATCAAACCCCTAATAAGTGCTTTTAGACAACGGTTAGCGAAGTTAGTGATGTTATAAAACCCATAAACCATGGTTTACCGAAATTTTACAGCAAATCGAGCTCAGTTTTAGTGTTCTATCCGGTGTTACGTCACAATTGAAAATATTTTATTATGTGATGTCTATAACTTCAGTATACCGGAACGGTCAGATTATAATATATACTTTTCACGCTAACTTTCAAGTATATATTTGATTTTGAAGCATCCTGTTGCATTTATAAGCACTCCCACAGATAACTGTAGATAATGCACAATTTCGAACAAAGGCTCACAATATTAATGCAACGATTTGTGACATGCTGTATGTTCTTTAAAAGGGTTCGTAAAATTAATTCTCAAGCACCCGGTTTTTAGTCTTTCAAATGTTCAAATATATATCACTAACAACAGATTCAAACATTTTCTTCACTATTAACTAGGTTAACAGTATGATAAATAAGAGCTTTTAGAATATACAGCAATGGTAGTGAAATTAGTGACGTTTAACAAACCTTAAAAATATTTATTAAAGCTTAGAGAAAATTTTCTCAATCGGTTCCATGGAAAAGCTCTTGCTCTCATACACAAGTATAAACATAATCATAAAAAGAATCGATACTTTCGTGGTGTTAATATATTTATCAGTCCTGACTGGGTGTCCCATCTATCAGTATCTTTATAATATGGAGCAACAATGACACTCGTTAGAACACAACACCACAGCTACAAGTTCACAGTTCTTACAACAGGAATCGAATCATTTTTGAATGAAGCTCCTGATGAGAAAATCAAATTTATAACTTCATACGTGCGCCCAAAACTCCTCATCATCTCAAAAGTGTACGTGAAGTATTTTTTTAGGCACCTTGTTGTTTTATATCAGCCCTCCTAGCATATTCTACATGTTTCATACCGCTAATTCAAATATAGTAACATAGAATTGCAAATCTCACAAGTATTCAGCCTTAACAGTAGGTACCAAACAATTTTTTGGTAAATATAGTTTCCAAGAATAATTTTGAAACATCCTGTTGTTTATACATATACCCTCACCATCTATTTGGATCCTTTTATACTCACACTCAGACTTTTGCAACGTTTTTTTTGATATAAACAACTCCGACGAACCAAAAAAGTGTTTTGAGTTACCACATAACACTAACAAAATGTTTTTTGTAACACCCTGTTGTATATAATAACCCTCCCCGAGTATATATTGAAGTTATAGTTTCCTCCAACAGATCTTCCAATTTTTTGTAGCGCTATAACCATAACTAAAATGTCTAGTTAAGCCTTGATTGTTGTACCATCCGCAAGCAATAACTCATAATCGGTACCTTTGACATGATTGACATTGGGGGAGGATTGCCATAGGCCCTCACGTCTGAAACTTTGATACTCAAAACAAAAATTCTAATCAGGGAAGGCTTATGTACGTGACTCCAACAGCGGTTGGGTCCCCTAATAACTTTCATGCTTGTGACAGCATTTAACTTCATAAATCTTCAGTATCAGGTTCCAGTCTTTCATAATTTCAACCTTTATCTAATATAGATAACCCTTTAAACTATTTTAATCGTGTCATACGCAAGAAGTTGAAAGACGGTTTTGAAATTGAAAAACCTGATGAAAGTCATCCCAGCTTTGACTTTCTACTCAGATTGTAGTGAAATCTCAAAATGGATGAATGGAATCATTATTGAAAACGAATTTCCCTTATTTATTTATTAAACTCTTTGAAAACGTGACTCTCAAGCTGACACTCAAATCTAAGACGTGACATCGTGTTAGATATTTCTCAGACCTGTCTCTATTTTTGTAATTTTCCTCTTGTTTCCAATTAGATTTTCTTCTTCCTCATAATCTCCCAGCCTCCGCATAACATACAAACACCCAAACGACCTTCCCGCAATCCTCATTTACCGCCTCAATCAATTAAAAATAAGAAAACTAATAAAATCGATGAGAATTGCGGTTTTCACGTTCCGTTGGAAGCCTCGCGAACGCCTAACCGCAACAGCAAACAGAGAAAAGGGAAAATTTTCATTTGGGTGAAGATGTCTGTCGGTGAGATCTCCTGCGAGAGAAAACAAATCAAACGACGACACTTTTGATTGTAATTGATTGTTAGCTTCTCGAGCTGCTTCGAATCTCGGCGAAAGTTCTAAACCGTAGAGGCTGAAACCACCCTCCACACCCCCACCTCCAATCCAAACTCAAATCCTCACCCAAGTTTGGTGCTATCACTAACTTCTCTCCGATTTCTACCTTCTGAATACTTGAACACTACCACCACCACCCTCCACTCCTCCTCACCGCCATCTCTAACCTGTAGCAGGCACAGGTAGGGTTTCCGAATCCTTTTGTGTGCGTGTGTTCCAATGTTTCCATGTTAACTTACCTGGCTATGTTCATAATAAAGAAAAGCAATTTTGAAGTTAAAAATCTAGTCTGCAACAACTACAACACTACTACACTACAACTACAGTGAGGGAGTCTTGAAATCCTGAAAAAGAAACAGACAGCAAAACTAAATCATAACCCATTCAAAGTTTGTATAGAAAAAAAGGGAAAGGGTTTTGAACCAAAATCCATTTTTTTGTACTTTTTCCAACCCCCCACAGCTTTCATCTTTCATTTTTCTCACTTTCCTGAAATGCTACAGGTAGTAGAAGAAGAAAAAGAAGAAACTCAAAGGGAAAAGTTACTTATTAAACACTAACAATTAATTATTTCTTATTAAAAGCGAAGGGAAACACGAGCTCATGAATAAAAACACCTTGAGAAAAAGAAACCGAGGCTGAGAAAATATTTCTTCTTTTGTTGAAACGAAATTAAAAGAGATTCCAAGGGTGGAGGGTGTGAAAACGGGGGTAGTTTTTCGAAAAAGATTTTGGAAAAAAATCCGACTCCTGAAACGTAATTATTCGCTGCGTCACTTCCATCTTCTCCTCAATCGTTTAATTTTCATCTCCTTTTTTTCACGAAAACCGACGAGATAAATCAATAAATAAACAATAGATAAATAATTAAAGGTTATAGATAAAAAAGGATGAGGATAATAAAGAAGAAAAATGGAAAAAAGGCTGACATCACACCCTTTTCTTTGACATTTCTAAGCTCCCGGCCCTCACTCACACCCTCCATGTTCCCACCTTTGATTCCACTTCATGGCCGATCTCCTAGAGACACTTCGATAATTCCACGTAACTTTTCCAGATGGTTTCGTAACATGTTATTCCACCGCCCTCCAGCTGACTTCCGGTCGCAAAAATTTTTCACCAAAATCGATCGGACGAAAGAAAATTTTCCCACCCACACCCACTCATTCAAATTCCTTTCGGATAAGACATTCGCGACAAAGTTGGTGAAAAGACTCCGATTTTCCGAAACAGTTACATCATTTTCCCCCCGATAAAAGACCGATTTTTTATTTTTATATTATAATTTTATTGCTTTCGTTCAGCACTCGACAGGTGAAATATTGCTGTCTGCATCCCCCAACCCCCGAATCCTCTCAACTTACACTATTTGCATATCTCATGGGCCGACTACAAATCAAAATCTCTTTATCGACTTACCATATACGTGACGATCACCATCATCATATTCTTCCCTGTCCTTCGGATTTTTGCTTCTGAAATAACCCTCTGCTTCCTCCCCACTGTACAGCCTGAAGCCGGTGGGTGCTGTGAAGTTCCACTCCCAGACACAAGGCTCCACATCCTCAAATTTGCAGTTGTATTGAGGGTCGTAATATTGTGAGTGACCAAAGGTCACGAAAGTTGACAACAGCAAAAATGCTACTCCAAACGAGTGCATTTTGTTTTGAGGTGTTTCTCTTAACCTAATTAATAACCAATAGAAAGTGCTAACTAAACACTCCGAGACTAATTATGACCTTGGACTTATATATATTAAAAGAGGTTCAATGATGCTTATAACTAAAGTGTTAATTTTTTACATTTTCCGTAGACACTAAGTTTATCCGAAAAGTTTTTCTCTTATCGATAAGGGAAACTGAAAAGTTTGATAACAACTAAAAGTCACGGGGGAAAAGTTTTAAATATTGTCTTTTGATCGGGGTGATTAATTAATCACCTCCGACAGATTGTTCAAAAACCGAAAATCAAATCACTCACCAATTTAGTTTTTACCAGTCCCGAATTCACGCAAAGAAAATTTTGCTCATCCTTAACTACATTACGGAAACAGAACGAGCGAAAGAGATAGGGATAGGATCTCCCTCCGCGAGTGGGAGAGAGAAAAAAAAATTAAACAAAAATTTTCCTCCCCGAAAATCCCAATCGAACGTGTTCTGCTGGAAAAAATTTTTTTTACCTCAAATATCCGCACTAAATTTATAAGTTGTCATTGATCACCAAAGAAAAACACTCGAAAAATTTTTTAAAACACACATGAAAAACACGAAACACACTCAAAACAAATATTTTAAGACATGAATCGTATCATCCACGTAGAATTTCAGATTCACTCCCTGGGCTTTGAAAAGCTGCCAAGATGCGAATGTAGCGCTCCTGTCGGGATGCTGGAAACTCAGTTCACCACGCATCCAATTTCGCGATTTTTGGCAATTTTCATGCCACGATGAAATGACAAATTCAAACATCCCCATCACAAGTCAAATTTTGAATATCTAACAAACCCTCCTACTCCATTTTTACAGAGCTAAAATTCTAAGAAATAGATTTGTCTCAGATAAAAGACTTCAGAATGAAATTTGATCATAGATAATGAGGCTTTTTCTCCAGTCTCGGATTCGCCGCCCACACTTTTTGGAGAAAAAGCGGGAAAACGTGGCTAATTCCAAGTTTCCTTTTGTTTTTCACATCATATTCCTGGGCGAAAAGAAAATGAAAAAATAAATAAAATTTCAAGAATTTAATATAAAACTTTTTCGGAGCTTTTTAAGGACATTCTCATTGGAGGTCCTTTAAAAAGAACGGTAGTCATGGAGACCGATTCCAGAGAAAGACAATTCATTCAGTAATCCGAGCTGGATAGTACTTAAGTCAAAGGACAAATTCTTGACAATAAATTAAATTTTTTGAGCTGGACATTTCTTGAAGGACCGGCCCTATATATACAAGTTGGAGGACACTTGTTTCGAAAAGTTTGGGAAATGAAAATAGTTTTGACAAAATGAAATTGAAAACTTCTTCACAAAATGGCGGGTTTTTGACCCATTCATTCATTAAAAAATTTCCTCTCAAAGCAAATGTCCATTTTGGGGTGACAAAAAAATCTTATCCATCATCTCCATTTATTGCAAATCCTCCAAACCAACAGCAATTTTTCTTTTTTTAATTAACTCTCTCATTCATCAACCTCTTACTTAAAAATTTATTTATTAAAATATAAATACCCTTAAACAAATTTCAAATTTATTAATCTAAACAACTCAACCCAACCCAACCAATTTATTTCCAATTTCTAGATAATGACAGTGGACAACACCCAACAGTGAAAATTAGCAAAATGCTTTCGCCTTCAGCCCATAAAAAATTAATTAAATATTCAATTCCAATTTAATTAATTCATTAATAAATAAGTAGTTTATTAAAACATATAAAATGTATTTTTGGGCATTTCCAAATTTAATTAATCCATTCAGAGTAATTAATTTAAAAATTTGAGGGGTGTAAAAGGGCCCCAAAAGAATCTCGCCATATAGAGAATACAAATTTCGTCGTGGCAATAGATACAACTCTCGCGCGTCAAATTTAATATTAAACAAAACGAAATGACAGTGTCGGTTGTAAATAAAACATAACCTATTCGTTTTTTAATCGTTATTTGTTAACAGATTAATTACTAAACGTACAGTATGTGATATAGGGTCGAAGACTTTAATAAGAGCATAAATAAAACGTTTCTATAAATGGATCGATAATCGGGTTGAGTACGAAATTCAAAGTTCTTTGTTTCATGCAATTGAATTTGTTGTTGATTTTATTTTTACTTTTGTGTTTAGATTAACAACGACCAGATTTTTGGTTTTCACCCATCACTGCAACAATAGAAGTGCTACGAAGAGGTGACGTCGGAGCTTCGTTCTTTTGGAAAATTTATTTTTCTTCTATTTTGTATCAGTTTCTTCACACATAGTCCAAGGTAATGGGTTTGCTATTTTTGTTATCATTTCCAAATTATCTGATTGTGATTATGATACTGTGATTCTGAGTTATTCTGAATTTGTAATAATAGGTTTATATATAACCTTGAAGCTCTTGTTTAAATAAATGGTTGTTTCTTAAATCGAAGACAAAGGGCTGGATTTATTAAAGCATAATTGTGGTTTTCGATTATGATTCTTGATTTAAGATTTGGTGTATTATAATGTTTACGACCATCATGTTTAAGTAGCTAAACTGCCTGAATTTCAAAGTAATGATGAGGATCGAACTCAAACATATATCCTGATAAACTTGAGACTTGTTCCCAGGATTTGAACTTCCCTAATCTACATTTTGAAATTTTTTTCTTTTATTTACAGAACAAACAGTGCCACCATGAATGAATCATTCTCTCAGACCTCCAGAACAGCAGACCATATTGAGGTCATGCAAAACCTCCTTCAAGAAATACTCCACATTCAAAAGGAGAACACTGACGTAGACAAAGGAATGCTAAGAGTGCAAGAAATCATAGTCGAATCAAGCAGAGTTGTTGAAAATTCCACCTCACCTAATGAAATGATTGTTGATGCTAAGATCTTGCACACAGGAACAACAGTTGTCAATTCTAATGTATCATCACTGAACACAAACCTAACATCATTCAGTGAAGCCAAATACATCCGTGGCATCCAGTCCTACATTGAGAACTCAGATCAAATTGTATTAGTCGGTAAAGAATGGGAATGCTTGGCACCAATCACTTATCATCTGTTTAAAAAATCCCATGCTTTGAAATTTATGCTTGGAGCTTTCTCACTTGAGCCACATCAACCAAAAGAAAAAACCAAAGTAGAGAGACAGAAAAGAGCACCAGAACCTCAAAAAACCTTCTTGACAACAGTCTCAGACAAGGAGAGACCTACAGAAGAAGGAAGTGATGTCTACGATCACATTTTAAAATGGCTAGTCAGACACTACAAGAAAAATGATAAGAAACCCATCAGCTACTTCAACTTCATAATCAATCCATATGATTACTGGAAAACTATTGAGAACATTTTTCATTTTGCTTTCTTAGTTCGCGATGGAAGCGTGAAAATGGCTCTCATAGACGGTCTACCATACATTGAACCTGTTCTAAGAAGTGCTGATGATAAAGGCCATAAGAAATCTTCCAACTATCAGTTCTGTTTCTCATTAAACATGTCTGAATGGAGAAAAACTATTCAAAAATTCGGTATCAATAAGCCTAGTATACCGCAATTTGTAAGCCGAGGTTAAAATTAGTTTATACAGTAAGGGACCGTTATCATGTACATATTTTTCTAGGTTTAAGTTGATTTTTGTAAAACATTTTCCACAAAGAGGAGATGACTCTGATGAGTGGTTTTGATTGAGGCGTCTTGACCTTTCAAAATTTTTGGTCGAGATTCATTCGGTGTTCAAACCTCCACTCTCGCTATCATGTAAAAATGGTTGAGTGCATCCCAAAATATTGTGCATATTAAAATATTATATATACACATATCGCAGTATCTGCAATAGACATTCTGTTAATGGGTCCACAATTACAAATCTTCAACAGTATAATTGGGCGCCTCGATTCATCAAAATTTAATCCTTTTTGACAGCTCCAGTAATTTTTGTGCCAGTTTCAAAATGGGAGATTCTATCCAAGTGTAGGGTTAATCAAAAACCAAATTTCAAAGGACTGTTACGTCATTCATGCATTGATACAGTTTCACCCTTGTTCTCAGATAAACATATCGACAGCTTTTCAACCACACACCATCTCTCATCTTCACATCCAAAAGCTTTGTCAGTTTATTTTGCCATGCGGAAGATGGCGACAAAGCAACAAAATCAACTGTTTCCCCAAAACTATCGACGTAACAGCTCATTTTTGGGACCGACAACAAATTTTTGGGTCCACGCATCACTCATCAAACTAATCAGCTCCTTGATTGTGGAAGATGTTTGTTTTTATAATTTGTATATGGAGGATTAATTGTTAAGTTGTCATTGTGATCTTTTTTTTTAAATAAACCCTCCCACTTCCCCTTTCCTTTCCCCCAAAAAATTGTGTTTTGATTTATTTGCCTTTTGGGCGGTTCCTTTCAAATGTGTCCTTTTCTTTTGAGAAAGTTATGACTGAGTTCCACCTTGGTTGTTACCTTGTGAGAAATGGAATAAGAAACAGCAGAAGGAAACAAAATGAAAGAAGGGCTGGTTATGGATTGAAAGCCTTGACCATAACAATGACAGATTGGCTGTAAAGGGGAAGACAACACCCGAAAGTGGAAAATGGTTGTCCTTAGGTGTTTGGTAAGATTGTCATAAATGAAAAGGAGAATAAGTGTTAACATCCGTTGTAAGTAAGAAAGTTACCCCCACGAAGTTATCTTCAAACCCATTTGGACCTATCCAGCTATGGGGCTCTTCAACCAAATCGATTATGGAATGTGTCCCGTCAAAAACCCTACAAATTATAGGCAGTCCTCCGTGTTTTATTCTTAACTACAGCATCCGGAAAGCTGAAGTTGCGGATTCTTCCCAAATATTCTTCAAGACTGGTTGATCATCCTAATCCTATAGGTATCTCTTTACGACGAACGTCATGATTATAAGGCCTCGGTACTCAAGCTTTTTCCTTCCCGGGCCAAATTTTCATTCTGACCATTACGACTGGGCCACACGACTTACCAAAAAAAAGCTTTTACACGTCCCGCTTTCGACGCGTGCATTTTACCCTCACGGCATCATCTGCATATACATCTGTCAGTCTGTTTCTATGTATTTTCTGTATATTGCTTCACAAAGATATGTTGAGACAAACAATGTTAGCAGTTTCGGGGCACAGGCCCGAACATTTTCGTACTGGTCAGGCACTATGTTCCAGAATTCAGACTTAAGAATGAGCAACCGACGTTTCACAAATTTTCACTCAATTTCCACTGGGTCACTGGGCCACTCAGTAGAGCTTGGCGGGCCGCAGTTTGAGTACCAAGACTATAAGAGCTTGTGACGCTTAAACTCGACTTTAAAACCACTCGAACTAATTTCATCTACCTTTCTCTTATCCCCTCTTTCATTTTCCTTCTTCTCTTTTCTTCTTCCTCTATTCTTCCTCTCATGTTATAACGTTGGTCTGAACACTCAATAATTTTTGCATAGCACCACTGTTCCACTGTGGAGCCACCACACGCCATAGTGTTAATTAGAAGCGACTAAGGCAACACGCTCAGACTGATAGGAAAGAGTCTATAGGGGTCAACATATACGCTGTATCTTACCCCCAGTGTTTCAGCCCTTTTATAAAAATGACATTTAACCCCGAAGTCTTCAAAATAAAAATTGCTCATCAGTGGTATGTCTTCAGTATGGGTTAAAAATTGTGCTTCGAGAACGACATCATACATGCGCGTCGTCGCCGTTGGATAAGAAAAATTTGAAAGGAAACTCAACGAAGCAGCGCAAAGGTTTACGAATTTCACCCAAACTTCCGTTTACTATTGCAATCCATCTCCGGACACTCCTCCACAACCCAAGACTACTACTTCAAATCCAGTTATACCATCGCAGACGAAAAAATCGCAATCCAAAGAAGGTCACAAAAATTTTCAATAGTCGATGATGATGATGATCGAACTAGCCTTCTATTTCTTAAAAAATTTTTAAGGAGGGCCTTTTCCGTATGTAGCAAATCCTTTCCTACCTGTTGATTCGTTCCCGTTTTGTGCGTAGTTGGCACGAAATTTGCCAACCGACACAATCCCTTCCCTCCCAGTTCGAAATCGGCTAATTAAAATTGATAAAAATGGCGGAGCGCAAGAAAGACGGCACTTCCTCATATGTTCGACTGTCAATCGTTGTCACCATCTGAAAATTTGATGACAGCTTTCAGTCAGGCGCCATCAGTTTTTCCATATTTCTGCGGAAAATGGGCGTCTCTTGTCTCCTTTCCGGAGCTTCGATATCGATTTTCAGCTTGGAATTCTCATCCCTGACTCCCGATTTTGGTGAAATTGGGGTGATGAGTCCGGTGAGGGTGTTTTTGGGTTTTTATTTATTTATCTGACTTACCGTATCGGGTTATCAGTATTTAGGCCCATTTTCATGAATAATCTAGAAGATGGAGGGGCTTCAACACCTCTTCTCCCATTCCAGGCACTTCGCAATGCCGTAATCACCAATAGAGGGAGGAAATATTTCTTCTTTCATCTTTACCATATCTGATTTACAGTTACAAATTGTCCTTTATAATGTCTTACAATTAAATTAGAAGATCGGAGAGGAGGGATCACTTCCTTCTTCTTCTAATCCGACTATTTTTTTCTTCTTTGGCCCCTTCCTCGTTATCTTCTTCATTTTTGACGACCGCATCAAAGATAGTGTGTTACTCGTGGGAACCGGTAGTTTTTTCGTTGTAAATCATCTATATTTTCATTGTTTCGAGCTATTTATTATAGTCAGACATTATCTAACCTCCACACAAATTTTTTTTAAACTCAGTCACCGGTGGATCAAGCGGTCTCATGATTTACCATTGTGCTCGTCGATCTATGAATGCTTCCTTTGCTTTTCCATACTTTATGTATTATATATATTAATATATCCTATAATGATACTTTATGATAATTGTATGGTCCTTCATACTGTGGCATTTTTCAACCTGAAGAAAACGTTCGCCATGGGAGCGGAAGGCTGACAGGTTCGCAGCTGTCAAACAGTCTCCTGCCGTCTTTTTTAGTGTTCATCCTCAGTTACTACTGACGGAGTCCTGATAAGAGTAAGCTATTCAAAGGGATCCTTTCTCAACCTAACCTTTCCTCCTTTCAGCTGTCAAGCAGATATAACGGACGAACTCAGGTAAGCGTTTTTGATTATTCTATGTCATCTCAGTACTCTCGCTGTTGGGATCGAGAACCAGCAACCGCACCGTAGTTGCACCCTGACTCACCGATGAAAATGGAAGATTCTGGAAAACCACAGGAAAGAAAAAAGTTCGCTTAAGTAACTAAAAATTTGACTCCAACAGTGTAATAGCCAAATGAGTACAGCATGACATCATACTGGCTTGACAGCTCAGATCTCTATATCTTCCGCAGCTACGCCACATACTGACAGTGGATAGTCCTCCTTATGGCATCGGAGTCGTGCATACCCCTCTGAGCAATTCCCAGATATTTGTAGGACTCCCCAGCGTCTAGGTGTCGGATGATGCCTCCGGCTACTAGTTGAAGACCCCTCGCCTCTATCCTGCGCTTTACCCCTGAGGGATGTGGTTCACTACACACTTGGCCAGTCCAAAGGTCATTTCCGCCGCAGAGTAGGCTCTCACCTCCTCAAGGGCCTCTTTGAGGTTTGCCTCGTTGGAAGCGTAGAGCTTGAGATCATCCATGAAAAAATGACGGGTGACCTGGAAGTCTCTGCGGCCTGGTGGTCTCGCCATGTATCCCTTTCCTCTCCGTAGAGCCAGTGAAAGGGGCAATAATGAGATGCAGAACAGGAGAGGGCTAAGGGAGTCCCTCTGGAATAGCACTCTCCTAAACTTCACCCAGTCTAAGGCGACGAGACCCTCCGTAGTTCTCAGCAGGAATCTCGTGCGCCAGAGCGGGATCATTCGCTCTAAACATATTGAGATGGACACTCGTGGCTCCCAACAGCCTCAGCAAAACCGCATGAGACGTTGAGTAGAACGCCATGTCTCTTAGAGTAGTCCACCCATGCCATAGCCAGGTTGTGCTTATGGTGAACCGCATCAGCACAAATGCTGCAGTCCACAAAGAGGTGTTGCTTGCATCCCACCCGGCCTTTCTTGGCCCTTTTCTTCTCCCACTCATTAATCCCATCCCACACAGGCGGGATCCTACGCAGGATCCGAGATGAGGTGAGGATCCAGGATTGAGGTGAAGTTCTTACACACGGTATTAAGGCAAGTGATCGGCCTGTAGTTCTCCGGTCTGACCAAGTCTCCACTCTTGGGAAGCAGGAACGTCCGACCCTCTGTCAACCACTGCGGGATGGCTATACCTCCCTCCAGATACTGCGTGAAAGCTCGCGCCAAATGCGCATACACCGAAGGAAAGGATTTCCACCAAACATTCTGGATGCCGTCAAACGCTGGAGCAGAAAAGTTTCTTTTGCACCTCACAACTTCCAGCACCTCTGCAGCGTCGACAGGGCCAGACTCCTCTAGTGGAGGCATATTATTATTAATATTAATATAAACCTGCCGTTCCCCCGGCGTCTTCATAAAGTGTTATGCAGATGACACGCTGGTGGTGGCGACGGGGGAGATATGGCCCAGGGTATTGGCACTCGCAGAGGGGTCCACGGAGCGAGCCATTCAAAGGATCCACGAACTAGGCCTACGGATGGCCCCGCAAAAGATAGAAAGTATGTGGTTTTATGGCCCGCGGCGTTAGCGGCATTCCCAGTTGCGGGTAGGTCAGGTAAGAGTCGAGGATCTTAGACAAAATATATCTGGGGCTCCATCTCGACAGTAGGTGGAAATTCGAATTTCACTTTAGGACGGTAGCACCCTGCCAGGAGCAAGCGATTGGGTCACTCGTACCGAACCTTGGTGTTGGGGGAGGCAGGGTCCGCCGTCTGTACTCGGCGGTGGCTATGTCTAAGCTGATTTGTGGGGATCCCGTGTGGACGGTGCACTTGCCAAGTTTAGGACTTCCCTTCGACTCGTCGAGGTCCGACGGCTGGTCGGTCTCAGACTCTCGCGGGGGTACGGGACAATCTCCAGGAAGCGGCGGGCGCACTGAGGGGGTCCCTCCGGTTGATCTCCTGACGGAGTCCTACAAATCCATGTTCGACATGAGACAGGAACTTCGCCAGCAGGCAACGTCCGGAAAGATCTTCTCGGGATTGCGAAGCGGCAGGCTCAAAGGGTCCTGATCAGGAGATGGGTTGGCTGGCCCAAGACGTCGGTCCTGGTCAGAGGACTCTGAGGGCGATCCAACCAGGTTTGGTCGCTGGTTGGGTTGGAAACGGGGTAGTCTGACCTACAGAATGACAAAGGTGCATGGTTGCGTTGGTGGGTTCCTGTGGCTTATCAGGAAAGAGTCTACGATGCGTTGCCACCACTGCCCATCTTGGGAGGACACTCTAGGACGTTGGGGTTATGCTCGGCGTGGATAGGGCAGAGGGAACGGCTCTCCACAGTAATGGGTTATAATCTCTCCCTCTCGACGATCATTCGGGGGATGCTCGAGAGCGAGAGAAACTGGGCTCCTTTCTATGCGAGGAGGTGGTATTGCTGAAGGAGGACGCCGAAGGACTTCGGGAAAGGGAGGGTTGCAGTACCCTCCAGGGTCACACCTCAAATCAACTTGGATGGGTTTCCGGGATAAACCGCTTCCAAGAAGCGGTCTGATGAGTGGACCAACTCCAGACCGAGGGGAAGGATTAGACTGTATAAAGTCATCGCCGGGCGAGGTAAGATTGTGGAAGAGTTTTCGTGGTTCCGTTCACTGTCTGAGCCTAGTTGGAGTCCACCCAGGGGTTTTGTGGGTGCAAATCCTACATACTTCCTCCTGCCTCCCCAAAAGCAGGACGGACAACCTCCGAAAGGTCTCCCCTGGCAGAACAAAACAAAGGGCTCGTGAGCGTATCACTGTACTACAGTGCCTCAACTGGTATTGTTCTGTCTTCTGTATTACTTATTTTCTAAAAACCACGATTCTTAAGAACAGTATAAGAATACTTTTTATCATTTTTTTGATATCGCACGTGGAGCAAATTATACACTTGGTCGCTTGCAGATAATCTAGCAGAGGGTGACATTTTTTTCCTAATTTTTCCCTACTTCATTAAAACTTTAAAAACCTTTAATGAAGTAGGGAAATACTATGTTTCTTTGATATAGGAACACCAATTTTTTACGGTTCGATAATTTTTTTAAGAAGATAATTCCCTCAAAGAAACACGGACGGAAAGGTTTTTTTGAGGAAAAGCCACACTGGAAGCTTTGATGAAAAAAAGTTTCCCCTGACAACGCTTGAAAACTTTTTTTATTTTTTCCCCGAGCTCATTAAAATATAATTTTTTATATTATACAAAAAACAACGCAGGCGTGAGTGTTGTTGACCCTATATCACTGCCAAAGTGACTAAGACTGACATCTATCTACTACCAAAAAGTCACTGTACGAAGAGGAGAGCTCTCAGCTATCTCAGTGTACACTTTTCATTTAATATAGTTTGGTTAATGTGTCAGGTTCGTCATACAGGAGACGATATGGTGAAGGTAATAGTCGCAATGGAGCCAAATTTCTACCTACCAGATCTGTAGTTGCCAGAAACCATCGCACAGAGTTTCTTGGATACCCACGTTGTGACCAGGCCTTACTCTCTAGCAATAAGGAATGCAGAGGATCCGGAGCATTCATATCAATGTAGGGCCACTGTATTTTCAACTCGATCACAATATTAACAGTACTTCACATTTTTCGTTTTGCTTCTTCTTCTGTCTCTCTTCTTCTTGCTGTGGGCTCTTTACCTCTTCTCGGCTCACCCGTACCCATTTTCTGTCGTTTTCGGCAGGAACCCTTTTGGCTCCGGTTTATTCTTCATTCTGTCACGCTGATTAGGGCTTATTAAGTGATTCCCAGTAGCTTAAGACCTTTTTTCGTCTCTAGGAATCACGCCGGTCTTGTCTTTTTCTTGGAAGGTTCTATTTGTAAGTCTTCCTGGGTCTTTTCTTTTCAAATTATTATATATTCGATCAGGCCATATTCGGACACTTTAGTGTCAATCCCTCCTCTTTTTCCTTACTTTTCCGCCAATATTCTCTCTTCCTTTGACCAAAATTCTGTGTTCTGTCTTTCTCTGGATCAACGAAGGTCACCCCATAACCAAGAGGAAGACTCAGATGGTATGGGCATATTATGAAACGAGGAGAGGACCACTCTGTTAAGATAACCCTCAACCCAACCCAATGAAAACCCGTGACCTAGGAAGGACATCAACAATGAAATAGTCAAAGGTGCATCAGGGTTTGAATATCATTCCAGACACAGCATCCTGGAGAAAATGTACGAGAAAGCCCTATATAAACTGGAAACCGGGGGAAAAAATAAGAAAGAAGTTCTGTATTTCTCTCTTCTGTCCATTTCGACTCTGTTTCCAGGTTATTTTTGTCCTGGACACTGGTCTTTTCTATTTTTTTCCAGGGTGTCCCGCCTTTTTACGTTTTCTGTTGTGACCCCTGCTTCTCTCAGACCTTTTTCAGTTTCCGTGAAGCATGCGGCCTTGGTTTTTACTGGCACCCTTGGATTAGTCTCGTTGATCAAAACCGTGAACAGAAGTAAACGTCAGCTGTTGGTCCATACTTCGAATCAACACACCATCCTCCTAACACAATGCACATGTCACAAGTAGACGAAAAGGATACAAACAAATAAATAAAATAAAGAAAAGAAAATTTATTCATTAAAATCATGGCACAATACCGTAAAATATTGCAGTGATTCACTCTCACACCAAAAATTAAATACGAATAAAAATTATCTACAGATAATTAAAAAAAAAGGAATCAGGTACTGTGTAGTCTCGTTTCTCCTTTACAACTAAAAATTTACAAGACTATAATAAATAGTCCAGTATACCCTAACGAACGAATTCAATTACGCGCTATAAATAATGGAATATTAATTAGTTTAATAGTAATTAGAGAACAAAAATTGATTTTTCTTATTTATTGCAATGAATTATTTATTTATTTATTTATTGAAGTTTGTCGTGAAGGATTTTCATTCATTTTTCCTGTTTG
Source organism: Columbicola columbae (assembly GCA_016920875.1). Lineage (NCBI taxonomy): Eukaryota > Metazoa > Arthropoda > Insecta > Psocodea > Philopteridae > Columbicola > Columbicola columbae. The sequence goes on from JADMLL010000005.1 coordinate 14,206,165, forward strand.
TATGTTGTTTTAATCTAAATTTCCCCTCATCGAGGAGATGACAAATTTTTTCCCTCTTTAGAGCGATTTTAATCTAAATTAGTATCTCATTAACATAAAAAATTAATTACATAAATCAAAAGAATAACATCTATCGTCTTGTTTACGTTTATAATTTTTAGAATTGATTTTCATATTATGATTAGATTATATCTTGATTGAGGGAAGGATGGGGCGGGGAACAGATACGTTGGGATGGTGGTTGGTTGGAGAAATTGCATTTAAATCGTCCCCTAAGTTCTAAATGTACTAGTCGAGTGTTGCGTTTATTTATTTATTGTTCTTACTTGGTGAGGTGTGTGAGTTACCTGATGAAGATATTGTGAGGTAGAATCAGTTAAACAATTGCACTAACAGTTGGCTTAAATATTTTTTAACCCTTTGGCTGTAAGAGGAATCCTCATGAATCCTCTTTGGTACAAGCCTCACATGACAAAGCCACCTTAAGTTCTCTCTTGTTACCGTTACTAATCTCCAACTTTTGGTTGCTACCTCACTGTAGTCAAATCAAGTTGGACAACAGAATTTTGTCTAAAGGCATCCTTAACAACCACCCCCCTTGGGTCAAGTTCTTTCAGTCCACTGTAACTTAAAATAAATTTTCTACAACTGACAACGTTTGTTTTAAGTGTAGTTTGAGAGAAGCTGACAATGTGGATCACACGCTATTGATTTACATTAACTGGAAAGATATAAAATAGATGAAAGTGTTTAAAGTTTGCCCCTAAAGAGTCATTTCGAACTGAAGAACTTCTAAAGTTATGTATCCCAAGCATAAATATTAATGTTAATTAGTGTTGAGTAATAGTGCTCGTGTGACATATAACAAACAAGCACACTGCAACTCTAACTTTGTTGTATAAGTATTACTGTTGGTTGTATTCAACTTTTTGTGAGTGTAAAGGAATCCTTAAAGTCAGGGGAATCCTTTCAACCCTCTGCTGAAACCAAAATTCTTTCTACTGAGAACGCCTTTAGTTGTGAACAATGAAAATTTGACTACAGTAGTGTAACACCCAAAAATATGATATCACTACCATTGACGATGTATGTAGCAGTTGCTATCATAACTCTATCATTCTTTAACATAATATATGTCAGGGGAACCATTTTATCCTTCTGTTGAAACTGAAATTTCTTGCATTGAGAATGTCTTTAGTTGTGAACAATGAAATTTTGACTACAGTAGTGTAACACCCAAAAATTTGACAATACCGTCATTGATAAAGTATATTAATTGGTAACAAAAATAAGCCAAATTCTTTCTTCAATTTGGCGAGTCATGTTTGAGACACATAACCATAACGACAGAAATAGAGATTGTATCTCCCGTTTGTAAATTTATTCAAATTTCATGCCTGAAACAACCCAAATTTTTTATTTAAATCAATACCCAAAGGGTTAAAAAAAAAATTGATAATCACGTATTAACGCCACCGCAGTATAAGTTGATAAAAACAAAAGCTAATGTGTCATAAAAAATATTATAAACAAATCTTAATACATATAAAATTAGAACTAAGTCATCAAATCTGTAAATTAGAACCCAAATCCTAAATTTGGAGCAGTATTATTAGGAATTTTTAACATTTGAATAAAAAAGAGGAGTTTACTTGAAAATTAACTCCATGTTCTTTTAAAAACATGGCGGATTGTTTCTACAAATGTGTATCAGTTAAATTCTTCCATAATATGAATTAAAATTTAATTTAATGGATTTACTGAAATAAAAAAAAAAAAAGTCAAATTAAAATCTGTAGCTGCGGTGGTGTTAAGGTACAAATTAATTACTCTACTTTGAAAAGGTTTATAAAACCCTTTTACAATTTCTTATAACAGTATCTTGTTTGTTTGTCTTTTAAAAATCATTCTGGATAGCGTCGTGATGCAAAAACCAAATCACAACAAAAGGTTTACTCAATAACACTCTCAAACCTCTTTTATTCATTGATTGCACACGACTCACTTAGCGATTTGTTTGTTCAAAAACTCATTTGACCTTAAAGGCAGGACAAAAAATATCAAATAGAAAAAAGTCTACTACCTACTACTTCCTTGAGACATATAAAGAACTTTGACAGCTGTCAAATTATAAATTACCTGACAATAACACAACCTCACCAAATAAAAAATCTACTTCATTAAATGAGTGTTCAAATTTCCAAGTCTTGGAGCTTTTGTAATACGAATCTCAACATTTCCTTGTGATTCAAAAATCAAATTTTTTTTTAGACCAGCAACTCAAATTCTATTTCAAATTCTCTTCAAATACTGACTTCGTTTCGATAAAACAGTGGAAAATAAAATAAAAAGTCGAAGACACGACACCAAAACAAAAGCCAAGTTTACATCAACGAAACTTTAAAATAATCTCACCGTGTCTTCGACAATTTTTTAATTAAAAACTCGACAAAACTGCTGACAAGACAGCAAACAGTAAACCTAAAACACAAAACAGAAACTAAGGTAAAAAAACAACTCAAAAAAACTTTTAAAAAAATCTCAAAAACTATTTTTAAAAGACAGAAAAGAATTCAAAACAAATGCAACGAGACGCCATCAAAACATTTTCCACCGCTTTCTCGAATCCCGCGTTTCGAATGCCAACCGTTAATTCAAAACCTCCAGTCCCCCTCTTAAACAACGCGACACGCGACTAATGAAAAAACAACATCTTTTAAATAATTCAACTAAAACAAACTCCAAACCCGTCATTAAAAGCTTTTCTTCGCTAATTAATTAATTAATTTAAACAAGTCTCTGCTCTCAAAGAAAAAAAAAGATTTACTAGACCGTCAGTGTCGGAATAAGGTTAAACTTATAAACTATTTTGGCAAAACATCATTCAGACACTTAAACAAAAAAAACATTTTCCTACATTTTCGGCTTTTTTTGTCTTTTTTGTCACCCCCTTAAAGGGGGCGTCTTTTAGAACTACAGAAAAAATAATTAATTAAAAAAAAAATTCAAAATTTAACATTCGTTCTGGTGGTATCTCAAATTTTTATACAAAAACTTTCTCTTTGGAATAGAAATACATAACACCAAACGCTATTTTAACAAAATAAATAAATTACATTAATTTTACTTTCTTATTAATGATTTCTAAATGCAAATTACAAATTTGAAGGGGTTGGGGTGGTGGGAGAAGGGGCGGAGGGACGATCAAGATTATTTATTTAACGCTAAAAACATTTTTAAAAAGTGCTTCAATTTTTTTTTTTAAATACAGAAAAAAATTGTAAAGTGAGCATTCGTTTTTTGTTGATTTTATTTTTATGTATATATATTATTATATTATTAAAGCAAAGAATTAAAAAAATTAAAATAAATTTTGTTTTTGTTTCCTTTTTTCTTTAAACATTTATGCTTGGTTCTTTGCATTAATTATAATAAATAAATTATTATTCATTCTAATTCATTATTTGATTTAAATGATTCTAATATAGCAGAATGTTAGCTCTTGAGAAAGATTCGGCGAAGAAGAGATGGAAAGAAAGATGGGGTTAACAGTTTACCAGCTGCGCTGTTTTTAAACATTTCTTAGCCCAGCACAGGCACCAGTAACTCAGCTATTTGAACACTGTTATTTCACAGTCACACTGTAGTGTTGCCCGGTGTCGTAATCATCATGATAATAAGAAATAAAGCACTAAAAGGAGAAAATACAGGCAAAAATTGGAGGAAGAGAGGAAAAAGAAAAAGAAGAAGAGAGTGAAAAGGAATATAAAGGAATAGGAATAGAGATAAAGGAGTAAAGGATGGACTAACGGGAGAACGATAAGGTTAGACAAAGAAAACAATACAGAAAGAGTGACAGAGAGGAAGGAGGGAAGAAGTAAGCAGAGTAAGGGAACGAAGCACTAAAGGAAGAGAAAAGAGAGAAACAAGAACAAAAATATAGAAATAGAGGAAAGGAATACATCAAGACTAAGTGAGAGACAGAAACAAAATAGATAGTAGAGAAAACAGGAACAAGGAAATAGAGTGACTAATGTAAGCACTAGAGAAGTGGAAACGAAAGGCACAAGAATAAAAATATAGGAATAGAGGAGAGGAATACAGTAAGACTAGTAAAAGAGCCGCTGGAAAGAGACAGACAGGAGAGAGATGAGGAAAGGACAACAAGACGGAAATATAATGACGGAAGTACTAAAGGAGAAGAAAAGAGAGACAGACATCAAAAATATAGGAAGAGAGAGGGAGAGTAGACAGACAGGAGAGAAAGAGAGAGAGACACCTAATCAGTTATATAAGAACAACTCATCTTAAAACAGAAAACAGTACCAGGTACTCAAGCTGTAGCCATTTTAAAAATTTAAATTTAGCCTTCAGAAATATTTAAATCCCATCTCTCTCTCCTTAACTCTAATTCTTTCCTTCCCTCTCATTCAATATAAAAAGAGCAGAATATACACTCAAAGATTCAAAAACATCGGTTGGAAAATTTGTACCATTTCCTCTCCTTTCATCCTTCTCTGCATCAAGAGGTCACATTCCGAAATAATTAATTCCTTACATAAATCTCTCAGGAAGTCACATACAATAATAAATTCATTCTAACAGGGACTCAACGTTTCCCACAAATAAATTGTTTTACGCTTTCAGTATCCGTTTCTAATTCGTAAAGATTCTACGTCGCATTAAATTTAAATTATCGATTAAATTAAACCTACATCAACAATCATACCAAGAAGTGATTCTCATTCCCTCCCCAAAAAACTCTTTATTGTCATCTTCGTCCGCCATTCCATTTCCTGGAATTTCTCGTCGACGCGCTTCTAAAACCTCCCCATCCGGCCCAATTCCAAAACCATCAACTGAAGTCTTTCGAACCTTTTCTTGGAAATCGCTTTCGACTTCTTCGAATAAGCTGCCATTTGAAAGCACTCCATTCTGTGATGAACATGGACAACTTTTGAAAATAGTCCCCAGCTCTACTGCTTAAAGCATCGTCTATCATTCCTAAAACTAAATCCCAAACCCAACAGTAAGAATCTTCCTGTTCCTCTTTTCCGAAGGCAACTATGATTCCCAATTCGATTAGTATAATACATAATAAATATAAATAAATAATAAATATTTTACTGAGTTCGATTTGTAATTGTCGCGCCTCCGGGAATCGACAGCTCCTGACTTATGGAATTTCTTTTGTGGAGTAGAATCACTTCTTGGCACGACAGCGCCCTCTTCACCTCCTCTTTCATCTTCTATTCTATTTCCTCGAATAAATTTATTTTTATAAATGGTTTCCAAAAATATCTATTAAATGTTGTTTCGTGAATTGAAACTTTAGAGTGTTGCAAAGTGTTTTCCTTTGGTTTCGAATTTATTTACAGCTTTAACAGGTTCCAACTGTTAAACCGGAAACAGTTTTCAAAACTGACGGATCCACGCATTCATTCGAACACCATTTGAACCCCGACAGGAAACATGAAATGCGTGGTCCGACCCGAAATCCGTGAGGGGATTTTCCCTCTGGGTGTCCAAGCTCCGGTCGATAAAACCAAATACAAACGAACTTAAGTTTAGTCCACCGGTGGTCATAGCACCGAAGTCTGATGCTCGTGAGACAGGCATTCGTCGCAAGACTCGCTTCTGTGAATGGTTACGAGTTTGCCGAGTCCTGCGGTGATCGAAGAGGATCGAGAGGATCCGTCGTGGTTCCCCGTCGAAGTCGGATTCAGGAGAGGAGTCCACGGGCAGGCTCCACCTTGGCCTGCGTACCCGTTCGGAAAGAAATGGGGGGAAGGTTCGTCGAAATCCGGAATGATCGGCGGTGGCGAAGGCTCCGAATCTTGCGTCAGGGACTGATTCCTTGTGTTACCCGCACTTTCCTCGTATTTAGAAGTAAGAGTCATTGAAAATTTTCTTAAACTATTTGGAAGATTGAGTTCCAGTTGTCCGGTGTCTTCGATTTCGACGGACGACAGCGGAACGTCCAAACACGGAGAGATAAGTCTTGGATTATTTGCGAGAAATTCAACGATTTCCGAAGCCTGAGGCCTTTTCTTGTACTCTAAGTTCCAACAGGACTTAATTAAAAATTCACTGAAAGCAAAAGACACAAAAGTTAGTTTCAAACCCAAATCAAAGCTCGCCCTAAACAGTCTCCAGCCACAGCCGAAATTACACCTTCGTTAATATTTAAATACAGTAACATCTTCTACAGTAAAAGAAAAGCCAAAACTTACAGCTGCGGCTTGATACCCGAAGGTATTGTGATGGTGTTCCCTTTATTTACATATTTGACTACTTCATTGTTGCTCAGTCCTTGGAAAGGAAAACTTCCGAACGTAATTATCTCGTAGAGGAGAACTCCATAAGACCACACGTCAGAGCTAGGAGTGAATATGCCGAGAGCCAAACTCTCCGGAGCCATCCACCTCACAGGCATCATTCCTTTCCTAGTGAACTTGTAATAGTCATTCTCGAACATGGACCGAGTCATTCCGAAATCTCCGATTTTCACCACCCTCGCGTAGTTTATCAGACAATTTCTACAGGCAATGTCCCTGGAAAACAAAACACAAATCCAAATCAGTTCCCGTTCAGTACTTTCATTCAAAGCGAAGTCAAAACCCACTCACCGATGAACGTATTTCAACTGAGCGAGATAACTCAGACCTCTGGCCACGTCCAAGGCCATCGCCGTCAATTTCTTGCTCGAAATCTCGTCGGATTCTTCGTGGACCTTTTTGTTGTTAACAAGATGTCGTCTGGCGAGTAAAAATGTTTTCAAATCTCCGTACAACATGAACTCCATAACGGTGTACACGGGCTCCTGTTTCGTGCAAACTCCCAACAGTTTGACTATGTTCTTGTGATCGAACTTCTTCATCACTTCCGCCTCACTTAAGAAGTCTAGTTTTTGCTCAGTCGTCGAATTTACTTTGAGTGCTTTAACAGCGGCTGCCACCCAACCTTTGTCGCTGAAATAGGCTTCTCCTCCGTATACCGTTCCGAAGGCTCCCTCTCCCAACTTCCGGTTTATCACGAGTCGATCTCTGGGTATTTCCCACTTATCCGAATCTAGGTTTGGACCCAACAAATCGATACCGATTGACTTCATCAGCTCTTGAGTTTTTTGAATCTTCTGCATCTTTTTGTCGTACCTGAAAAATGTTTCACTTTTTACAAAATCCGTCCGTGAACAGCATCGAACTGAGACTTAGACCATCAAAAAGTCCTCCTCACCTGTGTTTGATGATTATAAAGGCTATTATCAACAAGATTCCAAACAAACTGATTCCCATAACGTTGGCGACGACAACAGCCACGCTGCAGTCGACGTTCATTAGGTCAGCAAGAGCCTGTAATATGCAAGTCTCGGCTCCATCACCAGGTTGCTTACCGTCGAGTGTTAACCAAACAATTGCAGAAACGTTTAAATCGAACCTAAAATAAGATGAAAGAGAATTTTAGCACCAACGAAACGCCAGCATTTTAACATAAACGGCAACCACGAAGACTCACCTGTGATTGGAGACAGGACCCGAAGAATTAGGATGAAAAGAGCCGACGACGTGAGTTTTGTTATTCACCCACTGAACGATGTTGATGACGGTCATCCGGGAAGCTCCGGCCACGAATTTGATTCGCCCGGAAACTCCGTTGAAATCCGTGTTTTGGATTATTTCGACGAACTGCTCTGTCGACTTTACCGAATGGAGTTGAGACACAGCGAACGGATCCATCTTGTACAGTTTGTCAATTGCTAGGGCGTACACCCAAACGGCATCGTAAGCGAATCCTCCGTACACCGAAGGTACAGCCGTTTCGTTCGCGTATTTCTTCTTCCATTCGCCGACGGTTATGTTTTCCTGCATTATAGCATCGTCAGGCGCGAAATAAGAATGAGCGAGAGAGAAATATCCGTTGATAGCCTGGAACAAAGACAATTCTCTTTAATCTGAGTCTTTCCTTCGTCAATGTCACGAAAAGATAAAAACGACCGCGCGCAACTTCATATTTACCTCAACCATTTGAGCGGTGGTGCACTCTACTTTCTCGTGAGCGGGTTGAGTTGGGTTGATTTCGTCAGTGTTGTACCAGTTATGATTAAGCCATTGAGGCAGGAACCAGACATATCCTTCGGCAGCCGTCATTTTCAGTTGATAAGCGGCGCACATGACTAAGCGGGCGGCCGGATCGTAAACGTCAGCGATAATTATCCTGTTGAGACACACAAAAGAAACAGAATTTAGGCCAATGTCACGTGAGAAAAATAAAACCTTGTTAAAGATTAATTTAGACATTTTCGTCACCGGTCAAATTTCGGCAATCGGGTGTCTTTGACAGGGGGGTTTCAAATAAACCGGACAGGCGAGCCGGCACTCTTTTGTGTATACTTTGTGAATTAAGTCGCTATTAGACAGAGTTACTTGACCTTGGAATACACAAAGAGCCCAAGGAGATAATTTTAAGGAACTGTGAAAGAGGGACAGGGGTTGTCACATGGCTACGACACTGACAAGACGTGATGAAGTTTGACCATAGTTACTTTTTGAAGTAAGTACCTAGCTCTCTTTGCTCTGAGATCTTCCAAATAAGACTTCATTGTGTGATTGACCCTGGTTCTAGGAAACTTGCTGTTGGCCACGAAAGTGAAATTATTACTGTTCAGCAAATTCACCAAATGTGGAAGGTACTCGGTGTACTTCTGCCCGTCTTCCGTTATCGAAGATATCCGCTTCCAACCCAGACGTTTCAGCAAGTTCAAGTAGACTCGACTGAAACAAAGTAAAATCCTTGTCAGGTAAAAGTGATTCTTCAGAACAAAAATCTAAAGTAACGTTCGAAACTCACTTATATTCCTGATTTTCTCCGATTGTTCGAAAGAAGTACGGATATTTCGATCTATCATAGTAAACTGTACCCTCGGCACTGTAACTTATGGCAACGGTACGAAAATACTTGCAAGCTCCGATTAATGACTCCACGGTATCCGAACAAGCAGGACCTGATGAAAATCAAAATGAAAGTTTAAGGTTTAGTCTAACACAACATCTCACATTCGTACGCGTCTACACTCACCTAAAATCCCGATCAATTTCTGATATTCATTTTTCTCCAAAACAGTTTCGATGAATTTATTCATGACGACATCTGTGTTACATTGTCCGTCGTGTTTCTGAATAACGAGCCTTATGTCTCTCAAAATGGATGTGTTCCTGTTGATTGCGTCTACGGCCATTTCCGCAGCATCTGCGATTCCGGCTCCGTTGTGTGATGACCCGCTGAACGGGAATATACCCAATATTTTCAGCTCGTCGTTATCCCGCACCTGAGTCCAGTGATTCCATGTATCTCGATTTCTTTTCATCCAATTACAAGCGATGTCCTCGTGCGAGAGGCTATTGTTGGCAAGATAATCTTTCAAAAGGTTCTGATACTGCGAGTAACTGAAGTACACATCGTTCACAGCCTGTAAAAGATCAATGCAAAGCTAGAAATCTATCCCCCACATATAAGAGAACACACAACATACGCTCGCACTACAATCAGTACACTAACCTCCCAGGCCTGACGAGCTCCTTGTGCCAGAGTCCTCGAAGATGACTTGACGAGTCTCCGCAATTCGTAGTGACAACCTGGAGAGAGAGGACGTTGATTCTCACACGGGGGAAAAACCACTGACACAAATTCTCCAGAAGCCGTGATTATGCTGGGGGTCCACGACAAGATGACTATCGGTTGATTTGTTCGATTTGTGATCAATTCGCTCGTCACGTTTTTCAAATTCGGACCCAGCCATATGACGCTTACGTATAAATCGAGAGCTTTTATGTCCTCGATTACGAACTTGGTAGTTTCTGAAAAATCAAAAACAAGGTTTCATCAGCTATGAACATCATTCAAAGAGAAAATCGAAAAAAGCCAAAGACACCAACCGTACAGTCCGGTGAAAAGCATCGCGCACGGAGAGTATCCTTGTCTGTTGGCTCGCTGACATTTTTCTGGAACGAAGACTCCATTCGTGCAATTAGGATGCTGGCAGTAATAATCTTTGGTTTCGGGATCGATGGCAGATTTACGCATTTCCAATTCAAGCATGATTTTTTGATCAATCCCATACTCTTTGGCTGATTCTTTCTTTTGGAAAACTTTCCAGTCAATACTATCCAACGCGCTGTTTGACGATCGTTTCGGTATGAACCATCCGAACCTGGAAAAAAGGAAATAAACGGCAACTTGAATCAACTTCCTTCCTTCCTTACCACAAATGTGTGCCAGGGAGCTTTGACAGACAATATTCCCTTCAATTTACTTCAGGTAATGAGCCCTGAGAGTGGATTGGGGGCAAAAGAATTGAAAAAATAACGTTAAGGTATGGATAAGGTTCCAAGAACCCACCATAAAGGACTGACTCATTAAAGGATTATTTCTGAAATCGAATCTTTATACAAGAGTGCAATATTTATGAAATAGAATATTTGTTTCATCTTAAAATATTTATAAAACGAAATCACCCATATATTGTGCATTATTTATGAAACTGAACTTCCTACAAGTGGGCATAACTTTATAAAACCGAGCTGTCTCACAATCAATAACGAAGCCATCCTGAAAATGTCCACTATCCATAAAACAAATTGTTTTGTGTTGTGCAATATTTATGAAATGCATACATGTTCTTAAAAGCTGAGTTTTTCATAAAACTGTGCAACTGTTATGTTATATTAGTTATAGCTGAATTTTAATCCTGTTTTTCATCCTTTTTGAGTATAACAGGACGCGGGAGGAGGACATGAATTCGCGACTATACCTTCTTAGTCTGGGATTCGACCACTACACCCTTGGTACTCAAGCTTTTTCTATCTCGGGCCAAGTTTTTATTGTGACCATTGCGACTGGGCCACACGACTAACCAAAAAAAAAGATTTTACAAGTCCGGCTTTCGACGCATACAGTCCACCCTCATAGCATCATTTGTATGTACATCTGTCAGTCTGATTCTGTATGTATTTTCTGTATGTTGCCTCACAAAGATATGTTGAGACAAAAATGTTAGCAGTTTCTGAGCACAAGCCCGAACATTTTCGTACTAGTCAGGTACAATAGTTTAGGCTTAACAATGGGCAATCGACCTTTCACAAATTTTCACTCAATCTATGTCTACTAGGCTACTTAGTAGAACTTGGTGGGCCACAGTTTGAGTACCAAGGCACTACACCAGACTTCCCCCCTTACGAGCATTAGTTATATTGTTCAAAGAAAAGATGTAAAGTCCAAGTGAATTTGCAGCCCAAAATAATTTCACCCCAAACCCTCAAAAAAACCATAAAAGAGTGGATGAGAGACATTTAAAGACATAAAATCGGGTACAGAAGGGGAAGAATCTCTCAAAACGAACCGCCGGAGGGAGAAGGACTAAAATCCAATCCAAAAAAATAATCCGGACAAGAAGAAACTAATCAAGAAGACAAAATCGACAAAGAAAAAGAGAAAACATCAACCCCATCAAAGAAGAAGAAGAATAAAAGCAAACTTCAAAGGAGACATATAAAAAGACTGAAGAGAACAAAGACTATGAGCCAAAAATAGACCTGAGGACGCAGAAGGTAAGAAACAGTGGAGGGCAACACAATAACACAAATCCACCTTTTCAAAATCTATTTTCCAGAAGAATGACCACAATGCTTATTTGCAAAAAAAAACCTTTTCTCATACCTGAAACGCAAAAATCAAAAACAGGTTTGAGTCTATTGTTCATCCTTCAACTAAAAGGAACCCAACAGCCATGGCATACATTCTTCAGTCTACACCAAGTACCTATTCCTTTCAACCGGTTTTATTTAATTATTTATTTATTATTTAAGTTAATAAATAATTAAATAGTCGTTCTTAATTGGTTTCACCATAACGTCATCCTCCTTCTTTGGTAGTAAGGTTCGGGTAAATCAAAGGCTTTACTACAGGTTCTATCACGTGTTGTGTGTCCTTGAGTACACTTAATCCGTGCCTTATGTCCACCTCCACTGTCTTGAATATCTCCGTCGCGGTTCATGAATAGGTTTCAGAGCTAGAGAGCGAGAGGTTTAGACTACTTCTCTTAACTGACGTATGGTTACACTTTCCATCCACTCCAGGTGCTTTTCCGTTTTTGACTTCATTAATTCGTTTCAGTATTTCTTCTCCTGGATTTAGTCTTTTCTCATTTTCTGTTGTTTCTTTCGTCGTTACGTCTCCTCTTTTTCTAAAAATTTCACTATACTGCTTCCTCCATTCCTTCCTGTTCAATATTTCCCAAGACCTCTTGTCTACTTTACATCTTATTGAGTCTTTCACGGCTTTTAGTTCTTTTTCTTCGTCTTTTTGTAGTAGTGCCTTCTCAGGTTTAAATAATTCTTCAAATCTTCTTCAGTTCTATTTCTTCTAAAGGTGCTCCTCAGAATTTTCTTTATTTCTCTTTCTTGTTCTTTTATTCCTCTGTTGAACCACCTGTTTAAGTTGATTGTTAGTTGTTATACTTTGCATTTTTTTTATGCTGAACAGTTTTCCTTTCAAATCTCTTCATATTCTCTTACGTACCTGTTTCTCAGCAACCTTATGCCCCGCAGGCTTCATGGATGCCCACAGACAATTTTACCTTTCCCCGTAGTACCCCAAAATGACCAAAATTATTTATTTCATGGAAATTTATTTAATTTTTAACACCTCATTTCATAAATACTGCACGCTCTTAACTAGATCCCATTTCAAAAATATTGCACACTACAGCCAATTATTTATTCATAAATATTTTAACAAGACTTCGTTTCATAAGTATTGCCCACCACAACGTACCACTCGTTTCAAAATAATGCACATTTTCGCGGTGGTTTAATATTATATTTTGATAATACCATACGTGGTAAAGACTTGTAGGCAGATTTGTTTCATAAATAATGCACAATTTTTTATTTTTCTTCCCCGAAAAGTAACTTAAAAAGACCTTGTCACTTTACAGTATATAAAATTATGCAATTCTTCCACCTTAGTTTTTATTATAAATTTTATGATATTATATTCTAATTAAATTGTAAGGCATACTAAGTTTTAAAGTTTAGAAGAGTCTATACTTCATCTTCTAAGAGTGGTTTTTCTCTGACCAATATTCTACTACAGAATAAAATTAAGACAGGCATAAATTCCCTATTTTTATTCATGTATATAAGTTGTGCCATGTTATAGCTGTAAGTATATTATATAGTTATAGTTGTGCTTTAATCCCGTTTTTCACTCCTTCTTGGCTATAACGGGAAGATGATTTGAACTCGCGACTATAACTTCTTAGTCTGGCAATTAACCATCACCACAGACCTCCCGGAGCTGTACGTATATCCTAACAATAAATCTAATCAGGAGATCTGTGGTATAGTCGTTAAACCATCTGACATCAGAAGTTACGGCCGTGAGTTCAAATCCTCTTCCACATCCTGTTATACCCAAGGGTGAAAAACGGTATTAAAGCTTAAACTCAAATTGTGCAAACACACGAGTACAAATTTGAGCATAAATAGTGTTCGCCACATGTTTCGTATTACAGGATGTGCTCTAAAGAGTAAAATGGTTGCAGATAAGGTTTGTCACATGCATCATAATTTCCCTCATCTTTTGACTGAACCGCCATAAATTTTACTTTTTACTATTCCCTTCCAATCGACCGTCGCGATTTCTTCGAAGACCCTTGGAGGTCGTCATCGATCGAGGTTTTATGTCATAACTAAAACTTGTTTATGATCTTCCTCTCTTTCCTGATATATTACTCCAGGAAAAAAATTTTTTTCTTACACTCGATTAAGACATTCACAAAAATAAATTCCCAATGAAAACAGAGACGGAAACTCATATCCAATCTCCCTAGCAAACGGTTCAAATGAACAACCATGAAACCACAATAATCACTACAAAACCAGTGCTTGAATATTACAATAGTACCTAATCCACTGGAAAAATCCTTGGAGGGGTTTTAGGAGAACCCATTTGCTTGATCCCCTGAACCAAAAATTGTTATGAGGATTAGTAATCTGACAATCGCTCACTTCTTTTCTGTGAAACATCTGGCTTTGATAAGAACCACAACAAAGGAATAAAACAGTCCGGCAACCATCTATCTACTCTAAGCCCATGTCTTCCTATTCAAACATTTTGTCCCTCGAGGGGAGAGTTTGCCATTCTTCTACTTTTGCTACAAACGACCTCAATCAGCCTCTTGCTCTCGTTTTTATGGTTTATTCCTCTTTGAGTTCATTTAAAGCAACCCATTCAGAGTGGCAGAAAAATGTAAAAAGTCTTTTAGAAATACTAAACTCGTAAGAGAAAAGCTTTCAACAGTTAATAAGAAACTGCATTTGAAAGCTCTGCGCTGCATTCGACAACAGGATCGATATGCGTGGGCGACGAAACAATTTTTTCAAATTCTCTCTCGATGGAAAGCTTACAAACGATAAGCTCGCGTATTTGAGCTTTCGAGATCGCCTACAATGACAACAATTTGATTTTCTTAAAGCTTTTACTGGGAAGATGAGAAAATCTTGTTGATCGTTTAGAATAAGAGGAGGGATCCCAAAGTCAAAAAAACGCAAAAAAAGCCCACGACGAAACCACTTCCTGAAACTTTCGAAAACAAAACAAAACCCAGACGTAGAAAAATAACTTGGTCTAAAAACACATAAAAAAAAGAGAGCAGACGGAAAAACATGGGCGCGAAAAACGGAGAGAAGGGAGAGTTTTTGGCAACCCTAATGAATTCTGGCAAAAGTGAAAACTCGACCGGTGCCAAAATCTCAAATGAATCGCGGGCCAAACTTAGGTGAAACACTCTTTCCCGCCGCCGCCTTCCTACAGTCCTTTTCCTTTCAAAACAAAAACAAAAAGCCCCCATTCCCCTCTCTGCCTCCACAAAATACCAAAAAAAAAACAAACAAAATGAACACGAAGAACATACCTTCCAGGAGGAGTAACGGAGCCCAACTGAGGAGGTAGTTTCTTCTTTTGACGAATTTCTTCTTTGATGCTTTCGTAGGTGGTGATCCAAATTTCTAAGTTGATGACGGCCGTGGGACACCTAACAAGAGCAACAAAACAAAATAATGAATCATGAAATTTAACCACCAAAAATATATGATAAAAAAAAAATTTTTTTTTCGTTTAATTTCCCATTGACGTCACACTCTGGTAAATGGTACCGAGAATATTGAAGTGTTCGCGTTTGGAATGCTTAACGAGTTCAGAAGAAGAAAAAAAGAAAGAAAATTACTTTCTGACGAAAGATGAACAACATTTTTTAAAGTGCGTCATTAAAACAAAGTCACATTTTGTCGTTACCCATATTAAGTTTTCTTCCCCCGCCCCCAGAAAAATTTCCCTATAAAAATTAATTAAACGACTTAAGACTTTTCCAAATTCTTTTGCTTCCCGAACAACTTCGCTTCCTTTATCTCCCAGGTTCTTGAAAACAACCCCCTACCCCCTCCAACACCTCTCATCAATATTCTCCATATAAACTCAGGATGAGGATTAGGGTAAAAAAAAAATTTCAACCCCATTACGTTGCATAATCTCCGCAGGAAAATCCCTCAGGGAGGCACATCGTCTCCAGGGTGTGTCCTACTTTCTCAGAGTTCGTGTCCGCGGAAACGCAAAATAAATTCTGTTGCTTAAACCCGGGAAAGCGATTCGGAAAAGTCTGCATTCGTTCCTCCTCCCTCCTCCTCCTCTGGTCTTCTCATCTGCTTTTGATATAATTTGAATTCTCTAAGACTATAATTATTTCCCAGATAATTTGAATCCTTTTCTCTTTCTCCTTCTTTGCCTCCCCCAACATCTTTATCTCTCTAAGTCTCATTCTGAATGAGCCCCAAATGTGGATAAATTTCTCTGAACCGTAAATGTTTAACACAAACAACAAACGAGTGTTAAATTAAAACAGCGTTCGACTCGTTAAAAGCGAAACTTTATTACGCGGTTTGTTGTATACCCAAAAAGTGCTCGCTATCATCAGAACAGAGCTTATTAACAAAGTAATCCAATGCCGGATCTGTCGGTATTTCTTAAAGGACGAAAGTTTCGAACCAAACATTTAAATCTGAATTTTAACAAGCAGACAAAGGCCATGAGGATCAAAGAAGAAAACACGAAAGAGAGACAAAGAGAAGCCAAATAAAAAGTAAACAGACGTCAAAGACAGCAAAAAAAGGGCAACAAATAACCAAAAATTAAAACCATTTTGCGCGAAACAACAGAAACTAGGGCAATCAGTTCGATTTACAAAAACCATGAATCACAACAGAAAAATTCACCGATGAAAAAAAAAGTTCGACAAACACTTTCGAATTCACTCAGGAAATTTTTTCGTGAAAGATTGTCATAAAAAAAAGGTCAGCGTCACGAAAGAAGGTCAAATTTGCTAACCGAAAAAACATTAGGAAAGTTAAAAAAACATGACGCAACCAAAAATTTCCTCGAAGGTCTGATAATTTCTTGGA
This sequence comes from Columbicola columbae, assembly GCA_016920875.1. Lineage (NCBI taxonomy): Eukaryota > Metazoa > Arthropoda > Insecta > Psocodea > Philopteridae > Columbicola > Columbicola columbae. Next base: position 14,222,676 of record JADMLL010000005.1, read on the forward strand.
ATGTCCGAATTCCAACAATTTTAAATAATTTTCTAAATTCATTAACAAAAAAAGGCCCACCCCGCCAAAAAATTTGAAAATGCCAAGCAAACGGAAATGGTTAACGGCAAAAGAATTTCCGGACAGATCAAAAAAATTAAAACGATTTCAAGGAGGCGGTGGGTCGGTGGGTGAAGTGAAAACTTAAAATCCGGTTGGTGGTCATGCACCCGAACAAGTCGGGAAAACTCGCATAAAAAAAATTTTTTTTCATTTGGAAACGTTGAATTTTAGCAAATCCATAAATTCCACGGCAATCAATGCGGTCATAACCTCAAAAAAGGAAATGACAACCAATTCCAAGTCCGACAACCACAAAAAAAAATTTTTTTTTGCTTAAAACCATAAAAACATTCGAAAGTGAGAAATGCGTGGGCTGGACATGGGGTCATCAATAATTTATGCCCATTCGATAATTAATTAATCAACGGAGACGACATAAGACGGCGAAAAACGAAAACAATGGCGTTGGCTTGACGAGGTAAACGTCGAACGATACGAGACACGAAGCTACCGTACCTGTTTCCATTATTAATTTATAACAAGAGCAGGACTGGGAAAGATGGTCGAAGGTTATGAGAAGGGAAGAGGAAGAAGACGAGGTGGAGGACTGGCGGAGGATTGAAAAGAAATGCGAAACATGACATGGGATCGGCGGCAACACTCGTTCCGGGAACTCATGTTTATTCGGGCCTACGTGTCCGGTTATAAGTAGGCTCAGGTTCGACTTCATCCGCCTGTTTACCGCTCCATTCAGGCCACGTGATTCTTTGTCTGCCGACGAAATAAACAAATTGATTCGCACGAATTCCGATTGAATCATCAAACTAGTGTAATCCGACTTTCATCAGGCCAAAATATCTACCGCGATAAAGATGGCAGTACGCAAGAGAGAGCAAAAAACAACCCCACACCCACAAACATCAAATAAATCACTGCTTACTTTAAGACATTTAAGCTCATCACAGCATCTCTATTAAGGAAACGATCTATAATGAAATTTGTTTACAGCAAAACACATTTGAAAGTGCGTTTTGTCAAAATTGAAAAATGATGCCAGATTTGTTATCCAGAAAAAAAGAATATTTCTGTAAAAGGAGACGAGGAAGGAAATAAATGAAAACAAACAAGGCACAAAGAGAAATATAAACTAAAGACAGAAGACAGCAGGTTAGACACAAATGGAAAAACAAAGAAATATTGAGAGCAGTAAAAGGACAAATAAAAGTATATGCAGATAAAGGATGGATAGGAGGCACCAAAATACAAAACGAGAAAAATTGATGTAATAAGAAATATTTAAAATCAACCACGAAAGAGAGAGAGAAGGAAGAAAGAGAGAAAGAAAGAAAACTGGGAGAAGACAAAGCAAAAGACAGAGGTAATTTAACAAAAGTTCTCCAAACCCAAGTTTTATATAGGCCTACCCAGTATTTACAATACATTAAATGTCAAGTTGGCAAACGTGTATATTCTTATTAAGTATATATCAAGAAGTATATTGTTTACTTTAGTCCCTGTCCCGTTTTTCAGCCTTGGCGTATAACAGGATACGGGAGGAGGATTTGAACTCAAGACCATAACTCCTATAGTCGACCACTTGAAGAACTACACCAAGGCTACCACCCAACGTCTATAGTATACACAAGGTTCATATTTATACAGTATTATACACTATAATACTGTGTAATCCTACACGTAAATCTAAAATTTCCACTTTTCTCGAATATATTATAATCACTCCTCTCGAAATCGAAGTCGAAATTACAACCCCATATTCCTTACTTCTCATTCCTCCGACCCCCAGCTTATTCTAGTCTAATTTTGAAAAAATTGGCAAACTCATAAAACCTAAAAACATAAATCCCAATGAATGACAATAAAGTGTGAAGGTTTAACACTAGCCATCAAACTCTAAACCGATTTCAAAATTCGAGACCGGAACAACTAGCCAAAAGAAAAGGACAAACACCATGGAAATGGAATGCGGTAGAAGATAAAAAGAAGATAAAAACTACCAACTCAAATACCGGTACCAAAAAAACTCCAAAGTGAAAGGAACAGGGTAAAAAAAGAGAAGAAAAAGATCTCCGGCGGTCAATAGATCTGTCATGTGTCGGTCGGTCATCGAATCCTTTGCAGTTCAACGCCACTGACCGTTTTTCTCCTCCTCAATCAATCTCTCTGTCTCTCTCTCAGCCATTGGCCTATGGAAAAGAAACGAAACGTATAACTTACTGTAAGGAACCATTATGCGGATGGTACTGCAACCGGCTGAGAGCCAGCGTCGAATTGAAGAAATCCTTCCTCTGGACGATTTCCACGGAATCGTAGCCGATGACTTCGTCGAGGAAAATTTTGAAGATGTTCGATGTGATGTTGTGTGTGATCCTCTCCGACGACTCGATTATTATGCTGCATCTCCTTCCGTCGACCGTGTAAAACCATTTTGGGTTCACTTCTGTAAACAGAACAGAAACAAAAAAAGGTTCAGAACAGAAAACAACCACAAGGACAACCGACTGGTGTCACGCACCATCACGCAAGGTTTCTGAGAACCAGTTCAAGGCCGCCGTTCTTATGAAAACAATCGCTGGAATCCACGCTTTTCCGGGAAATCTTTCACTTGACCATTCCATAAATGGTTGATAACGATTCTCATCCTCTGATCATGCCTGTGAATTCGACAAACTCGTTCTTCACTACAGCAATAATAATTCACACACGTCGACAGCATTCGCACACTTGGCATCACCTGTTTCATTATAAATCAAAGAAAAGCGCATTCAACTGATCATCGTTTCCCATCGCTCTCTCTTTCTTTTGACTAAGATTCTCTCCCATTCGGAAATGGTTCGTTTTCGCATGACGATTATGCAGTCACGTGAAAGGAAAGGAAAAAAAAACAAATTTATTGTTGGATTCAACTTCCGACAGTGAGAAGATCCGTGACACATTAAAAACTCGACACAATACGTAATGTTTGTACTCGGAATTCTCGGATGACATCATAAACAACGAAATTATTCGAGAGCGTGACATTAAGACTCGCTCGTAAAATATTTACTTCGGGAAATTGTGTTCCGATGGATGGGAGAAAACGGAAAGATATACAGAACAAATGCTCTTAAAGCCAGGAAAAACATTTTCGCAGATGAAGTTACTTCTGTCTATAGGAGCCGGAACTGCCCAAAACTCGTCAAAGCATCCTGTCTAAATACCTCCGAACACTATCATTCATTTTACTCCTAAAAAGCTAGCCGTTGACCCGAAAATGGGTTACACAAAATATGGGTGAGTTTATATATATACAGTAGATACAGGTTGGTTAGTTTGCATGTGCGGAGGACTAAGTATACCAAATAAGCTGTAAAACGTATTCTTGTTATAATATATCACTTTTCTTATTGTTAAACAGTCAAAAATATTTTTGGGAACCTGTTTTGGTTTTTAAGTTTCAATATATACTGTTACAATATAAATAGTATAATAAATATTGTAACAATACATCACTTTTCTGACTTTTACAAAGTCATAAATATTTTTAGAAATCTGTTTTGGTTATCATGTTTCAATGTATATTGCATATGTGATGTCGGAATTAGGTGAACTGCATTCGAATGAAACACACTCGAATTCCGAACTAATAAATAATATATACTGAAATAAATATGTATACAAAAGTATTAAAATTAGCCCAACCGTTCTGTAATTGTTTGAACTGTTGCCCAATTTTGGTACCGAACTGACTGACGTAACCAGTTCGGAGGTCTATTTATATGGTCGCTCCTTCTAGAACGGTTGTCCACGTGCAGGATTCAGCCTGTCGGAAGCAAGTTCAATCGTGTGTCAACTTGTCCGAATCCGATTCCTGTGACAAACTGTCTTAGCCGGATTTCATAAAGGTTGCCACATACAATACAACAGAAATAGTGCTATATTATTACAATATATCGCTTTTCATATTTTTAAACAGTCAAAAATATTTTATTGGAAAACAGTTTTGGTTTTTATGTACCCCAAACATAAAACTCCAGCCTGCCATTCAAATTTCCTGGTTAACTACAGCGAGTTAAACCAGAGGTTCCCAAACTTTTTGGCGCCGTAGACCCCTTGCCACGTTTTTCAAATTTGGGTAGAACCCCTACCTACATGATTTTACTATAGTGAAAAAATTTTATACTTCATAGGTACTTTTATAAATAAACTATATCTCTTTATATTATAAGACAGTATAGGTATTATCAATGTATGTTGAGATCCACTATCGTGGACCCCTATTTCCATTTCATGGACCCGTAAATTTCATTTCGCTGATTTAGACCCCTTGTCACAGACCCCTAGAGGTCGGTATAGACCACTTTGGGAATCACTGATTTAGAAGCTACAGCGGTTTTACTATTCTAAAGGGTGGTACACCAAATAACGTGTGAACCACTGTAGGTACGTAAGTATAGTCTAACTCAAGGCCCAAGCAAGAGGAAACATTCTAATCTCTAGGTGACAACGATCCTGGTCACTATCTTCCAAATTTCAAACCTCGATTAACATGATTAATAAATAATAATAAAAAATATTGTTGCAACTTTCACGGATGTTTTTTGAGAGCACATGCGTCACACAGAATGACAAACAAAAACAATTTTTTTTTATTGATAATCTTGTTTGGAATTTTTATCGATAAAGAAAACGAAACGGTTGATGACTAAATTCATTTCTTTCGATTAGGGGAGATTACTAGCACAACTTAATGGGACTTCCATCGACGACAAAAGGAAACAAATAAAAAATCGTTACGATAACAGAAAGGAAACAATTTGAAGAAAAAAAAACATGAAAAAGAACAAAAACAAATATGAAAAAACGCAGGAAAACAAACAAACAATTAGTTCCTACAGAAATTGGAGACAAATTCGGAAATGAAGGGAGCAAAAGACTTCCGAATACATTTTTCACGTAGGACAAACAAAGGAAATGGAAAAACCGAAGAAAGGGAGACACGGAAGACAAAAAACAATATTTTGTCACACTCTCATCCGTGGGACCCATAAAGGAGTTGCCAAATGACACAAAACCCTTGTAACCTCAAATAGAAAAATTGATGGAACCTGCTAGAGTCAATGACCTTTCATACAGAATGTTCTCATTGAGACTGTTAACACCGGAAGGAGAGAAGATTGAACCTTTCAAGATGTCAAACAAGACGTAATGAGGGTTAGTGGCAATGGCGATACATGATTATTGTGCTGGGAGCTAATTGGACTATTTCCACTGCTTTAACTATACCCCAACTATATGCTTAAGGATGCGTATTACTGAAACCCAAACCTAATCTACTACCAGACGTTTCGAAAAAAAAAATCATGACAGCTACTTCCGGTCAACAAGGGCCGTAGTTTCGCTCTATTCCCAGCTTAATTAGAGTGGTACATCTTCCCGTTATCAGTAGATAAGACAACAGACAACTTCACACTTACCATTTATTATATATTAACATATAATAATAATAATAAACTCATTATACTAATTTATTTAATTATTTATTCATGCCCAAAACTATAAAAAATTTTACCTGATACTGAAACTAATAAGCTGGTCTGTTTCTCACACAAAACCCCATAGCGTTATACTAATTACCCGCTGTCAGAAATCTAGAGACAGATAGCAGATAACTGGAATATTAAAAGATAAAACTTAAATCCATTTCCAAAATGGTATTAAAATAAATACCGGTTTCAGTATTAATTAAAGACTGAGAGAATAAATAGATAAAATACATTTACATAACAATATCAAACCCAACCAAGTAAAACCGTATACACCACAGGTTTCATACCTCAAATAGTTCAAATGAGCGAGTCTCTAATCATAAATACGCAACCAGACATTATAAATAGTATGTAAAACCTAATAAATAATTGACATACAGATAAGACTTAATATATAAAATCTATAAATCCGCTGACAAATGATTGATAGTAACAACAATGCAACATTTACATATTATAATGAATTATAGTTTGAAAAACATGCGCCTAATTTATTATATGTTGCAATTCTTTGTATTATTTAGTAGTCTATTGTGTAATATCTATTCAACTAATTATTACAATTTCTTACTGATTTATAATATGCTTTATAGAATGTTGATAGTTGTACTTCTCGTATTTGTATTATAAAGCAATTGATTCTTGTACATTTTGATACGAATGTTTTGTTATATATTAGATGAATTTTAAATTATATTATAAGTAGAATAAATATATAAATTTTACTATATTTTTGTATGTATGTTTTGTAGAGGATATTTTATTATTTGGTGATTGGCAATTATTTATTGACACCGTACATATTTATTAGTGTCTGTATATATTGATTTGTTATGGTTAGCTATTTGTCCTTTTAGTTACCTTGAGATATTTATGTATTATTCATTTATTTAAAAATGGAGTAAGTGGATCAGCCAAATTTTGCCTCGCTATTTGCACACTAACATATTATAACACACACATTTTGGACAATATAGCAGTACTTCAAGCAGCGGAATACACTTCAATTAGCTGCCAGTATAATAAACAGAACGAAATATTAAGAGAAACAACGTTTTGATGCTACATCCACCCCAAATGGTCCGTGAGTCAGCATACAAGTACCCACTGAATTTCCGTTTCCTAAATTTTCCCGCCAAAACCCAAACCAAATCTAATTTCTCCAATCCCGGATTTAATTTAGACCTAGCAATCACATCCTCCGGTGAAAACCCATCCTGATTTCTTTTTCAATTGCAGATTCCGTTTTGAGATATGCGAATTTCAGAGAAAGTTGATTGCACTTAACATTTTTTCTTTTGCGGATGCCGAAAGAGAGAAAACAGTTGCTCGCTTCTAAAAAAATTTGTACCACAAAAATCATCAAGGGAGCTCATGATGTGTTTTAGACTTTAGCGCCCGTTGTCTAAATAATTAGCACTCCCAACTTCTGGTCTACTACGCCGTTTAAAGTCAGAGATATGGGAGGATACGGATGCTTACCCAGCACACCGGTCCAAAAATTTCCTCAACCATTTCTGACTCCGACGGAGTATGAAAAGCTGACAAAACGTTTGGCAAAATCTACCGGCAAGCACCACCCCGTAACAGTTCCAACCGAACCAAAATACTATAAAACAAACTCTCACAGCAAATAAATGACTCGCTTACTCACTTAGTTTATAAATAAATAAAATAAATAAACTAAATTAAATAATTAGATTTGAGCGGTGAAATTAATCATCCGTGAGGGCATAAAAAAAAATTTTTTTGACATGTTTTTGGGACGTCATCCGGAAAATACAAAATCGCAGGGGAATCGCCTTCGTTTTTCTGGCCCGGATTTCCAAGGCTGACGACTAATCCTCGCAAATATTTACAAGTCGCCCCCTCTATAATCAGTGCACCTATTTCATAAATATCACATTTTTCAAATTCTTGACTGAAAGTTTAAAAATTCAAGAAAAGTTTTCTAAGACACTTTCCCAGTCGACATTTTTGGACATCAATGTAATAAGGAAAACTTTGTTCAGTTGAAATGCCGCTCTCACTTTTCCAGTAGATGGAAAAACATTTTTATTTATTGTGTACTTAGCTGCAACCTGTCTCAAGGTACGGGGTAACAATTAGTTGGAAAACTCGTTGAGGATGAGAGATAAACGAGAGTTGGGATCCTTCACAGTCAGAAAGTTGATGGTCGTAGTAATTTGGACAATTAACCTTTTGTGCCGTCAACCATAACTCTGTTTATACGAAATCATGCCAAAAATCAAACTAATCCCCAGGACTCAAATTCAAGTTGATTCCATACTTTGGCTATACTACAGACCAGTGGTTCCCAAAGTATGCGCTACCACCTCATGGGCGGCGATGGTCACAGGTGCATTTGGAGGACTCTGAATAACTGTAAGGGCGGTAATAGTAAAAATAGATAATATAAGATAGTATAAAACCTCGGTACTCAAGCCTTTTCCTTCCCCGGCCAAATTTCCATTGCAACTGGGCCACACGACTTTAAAAAAATAGATAAGCAGCTTTTACAAGTTAGACTTTCTACGCGTACGCGTCCACTCTCCGGGCATCATCTGTATTTACATCTGTCAGTCTGTTTCTGTATATTGCCGCACAAAGATATGTTAAGGCAAACAATGTTAGCACTGGCCCGAATATTTTCGTACTGGTAAGGTACTATGTTCCAGAATTCAGACTTAACGTTAGCAATCGACCTTTCTCAAGTTTTCCCTCAACCGGTTTCTACTAGGCCACTGGGCCACTCAGTAGAGCTTGATGGCCCGGGTCATGTGACCCGCAGGCCGCAGTTTGAGTACCAAGAGTATAGAAGAAAGGAGAGAAGATTTAGGTAATCCGCATGTGATCGCCGGACAATAAAGCCCCTGCTAAATAGAAGTAAGGAGGAACAGCAGGAAAACAATCGAATTAAGAAACGCTCCATGACGTCTTATATATATACTTTATCATATACTGTTAAAATTTTTAAAAAAATTTCAGAGGGCACTAAGAACTATATTTTCTGGAAAGAAGGCGGTGGGACAAAAAGTTTGGAAACCATTACTATAGACTGATATAGTAAACATTTCTTTTATTTTGTGATAGTAATGTTGCTAGTGTTAATTTTTACTTTGTGTTTTTTACTGTAGAAACTCGAGAAGGATATACAAAATATATTATAGTAATTATTTGCGTCTTTAGTAATAAATTTTTAGTTTTCGAAGAGGTGGTAAATAGTTAATTTCTTTACTTATTCATATTGATGTATACTAGTGAATATTACAATACCATAGAAAGGTACACAATTATATTATGTTAATATTATTAAAATTAGTCGAGATTAATGGGGTTTTATCAGTGGAACAAACCAGTACTGAGCTCAGGAATTGTATACATGATATATTTGAGAAAAATATAATGAGGAGTAGTAAGCGGCGGGAGGTAAAGAAAAAGTTAGATAGGAAGAGCAAGAGAATAATAATCCCACAATATTATGAGAGAAGCAAACAGTTCATCCTTCTTTCAAATCAAAAAGTCGACACCTCAAACAACTTTTTAAAAAAATTTTTTTACATATAAATATAAAGGAGATTCGTCTAGAGTTTTTAAAACACATAAGGAAACACATCAAAGCTTATAGCATCACCAGGTGGTCGCTTACCAGGTTCAGACCTGTCCCAACCTGCACTTCTTGGAAAACAAAACCTGATTTCATGAGACTTAAACCGGAAACGGATTATGTTTCCAGCAAAACCTGAGTTCCCCCCATTTAAACCTAGCATCTGTCCGTCTTCCGCTTTTGCTCCTCACGAAACACCTCGCACAAAATTTTCCTTACCACCTTTTCCTTCTCCTGCCAACAGAAAAAAAAAGAGAGACTTACCGGGCAAGTGGGTCAAGCATTTCCCACATCCGAGCCCAAAAAAGCATCGCCAAATGACATAAGAACAATGTCCTCTGAGGTAACAGCATTTTCCGTTAGGCTTCATGTGCCTGGAACAAAACAAAACAAATTTAATTAATTCGTTATAAATTATTACAACAAACAAAATCATTTTGCTGACGGAAGTGACGTAAGAAAACTCCTGCAGCGATTTCCCGTGAATCTCCTCTCACTCAACGCTCGGATTCGTAAATCGTTTTTCCCTGATGACCCCGTAACCCCCACCCGGTGCCACCTCCGTTTCTTTCCATCTCCTTCCCGGCGACATCTTTTTCAAAAACAAGACAAACATAATAATAAAGAAAACACATTTTTACACCTGCTTATCTTAGCGCCGACACCTAATGAATTCGAATGTGAGGCGCCGCTCTGACGACGACAATCGCGTACTTAAATTATTCTTTTAAATAATTGTTAGGAGAGAGAGAAAGTGAGAGGGATAACAGCCAACTTTGTTAGTTTCTAGTTCGAAAGCTCTGCACGAAAAAGGACGCATCGGAAAATCCCGACGGTAACCCAAATTCCCGAAGAGAAAAAACTCTGGAAAATTAACTGACTCGATGTACGTCAACATCGTTAACAGAACGCGGCAGTCATTATCCCATTCACGGACGGTGACGCGTTCGACACTTCGACGACAGACATCCCCCATAAAAACAAGAAGAAAATCTCATTTTCTTTCGAGAATTAATTTATGGAACCTGGAAATGGTTCGAGATTATTCGGTCCAATCAAAATCCTTCCCTTCATTCATTTCCTCGGGCCGCTGACAGGAAAGCAAAAAATATTGGAATTCTTTTGCTGACAGGAATTCTGCGAATAAATGAAAGCGTCAAAATATTACCCACGCAAAGAGACGATCAAATGACGAGCATGTGTAAGAAAAGAGAGAGACAAGGAGGCAGGGGGAAGGAGAGACATACACCACACACACACACGCATAAAAGCTCGCCAACGCACGACATCGCATCTAAATTTTAAATCAATTAAGCCAAGGAGTCCGATTAGCAATAGCGCAAATCGGTGGAAAGTTTTCCCAAGGGAATATTTTCAACTTAAAGAAAATCGGGAAATTTAGGGGAAAAAATACGAGGACCCATTTTTTTTTGGAAAGACTCTTATCGTCCCTTTAACTCCAAAACACCAATTGACACCTAAATCTCTCTGATCTCTAGGTTAAATATTACTACTGCCAAATATGTAAGCGATACTACCACCACCTAAAATCTTTAAACTACAATCATACAATGCGTAGCCCAGAAAACCCATTTCTGTGTCACGCGATTCGACGTCAAACGATGACACACTGAACTTCCAACTTATGCGTAAAACAAAAAGAAAACAGAGGATTCAACGAAATGAAAACTTGTCACATTCCATACAGCGCTAAAGAAGGAAAAGTATCTCAGCAATCGGCGATCTTAAGTTCTCGATCATCATCCCCAAAATTCGCAAAGCGATAGAAATGCTGACTAAGAGCCTTTAAATTAAACCTAATTTCTGACCCACTATGACGGATATTTAACCCATCGTTCTTTTTTGAGGTCAGCAGCAATATTTGCTCACGAAAAAGGACTCAGGTAATCGATTTCCCGACCGTGACACTGTTGTTATCTACACTATCTATGTGTCACAATGGTTGTACCTGGAATTTGTGACTTAACAATTTTTTTAGTGGCAAGTTTCGACCTGTTATGACGGTTCGTATAAGCTGAGGAACTCGAACCATGTATACGAACTGTCCTTGTGCTATAATTCGAAGAAGGAGGGGGGAATTTCAGTTACTAGAACAGCACCGAACGGTTAGCCATGGCTGACAAACAATTTGCCTGTTTATAGTACAAAAATGTCCAGAAGATCAAAATTAGACTAAAACACACAACAGAACAAAAGGAAAAACCGCAAAGCCTACAGCACACCAAAACCCACTTAAACATACTCAACCCACATTTTCGCGCCTTTTTTTTATTCGAAATCCGAAGTTTTCTCTGACAAGCATTTAATCGCTTCGAAAAACGAACTAATCTCATCGGAAATCAGAAGCGTTCGCATCGACTTTTTTGTTTTCCTCCTGTTTTTGCGTATTAAACTCGTAAAAATTATGTTTATTGCGTAGTTACGTCATCGCGACGAATAGCCACAAAAGATAACGTATCAGCCGTCAGAATAAGAAACAAAATCTCTTCACAGGCAACCGTTACTATCGTGAGAGAAAAAAAATTTTTTTTGAAAGAAAATCGTTCGGGAGGAGGTGCGGGACCGCCGGAAAAGCCTACGACAGACTTCACGCGGCAGACGACATGAACGTTTTTTCAAAGAACGAAAATCTTTCCCACAAATGGCTTTTGATTGAGTCATTGAACCGTGAAGATTTTTTAAATCTGTTTTGAAAGTTTTTCCGGTAACTTCATCTGTATTTCGGATTTTCTATTTCTCCTCTCAGAAATCTAATTATTATAATGTGTTTACTATTACTCTCAAATATAAACATAGATAATACACTATTAATTAAACTAAATAAAATGTATAACACAAAATATAAAAATATAATATATAAATAAAATAAAAAATATATTTTAATAACGTAAGGTATGTTTCTCCGCTCTTATACTTCGCTTTCGCTAATCGATTATTTTTTTCACATACTATTATTTTGTACTCAGTCACCAAACCGGATATGAAAGTGTAAGGGCCAACTAATAAATCTTTCACTAAGGGGCCGACTCAAAAGATCTTGCACACTTTGGAAATCGATCATAACTATGCGGGTTTTGAATAAAAATTATAATATATATCTAAAGCTCGGATCTAGAACCACTTTAGACCTATTTTTTGAGTGAAAAATTATAATATAACTTATCATCATCATAATCATCATTATTATTGTTACATATAAACGGATAATATACAGTAACAATAACACTGGTGCTAGTACAAGCACGTCGTGAAGAAATATAATAACACTAGAAGACAAAATAAAAAATATATTAAGTATAAATAAAATTAAACAAATACTAAAATCTTTTAAAAAACAAATCTGCTTCTCTGCGTACACTTAGGTTTTGCACATCGATCTCAAATTGGTGTGTGTCTAGAAAGAGACAATGAAGCAACTCATCCGTAATTCTACAACCATAACAGTTCGTAACCTAGATGGTTCCTTCCAAAATCTTGACCTATCCTCGCCTGTTCCACTATTGTTTTGGTTTTTGATTTAGTTAATCAAGCTCACAATCAATCATCTCGTTTTATCTTTTAGGAACTTACACCATTTTCAAAATAAACGTTTCAAATGTTAATTTGGCTTTGCGAACCGTTTTTTATTTTATTAAAATGATTATTATGAGATGACAGCGATTTGATGGTGGTCTCTGCGACGTTTATAATTTGTTTTCAAAATTTGAATCGGAAGAAGTTTGTGGTGAGAGGTTAATAAGGGCCGGGGGTGTATAGATATGGCATCGAGGTCATCAGAATTCTCGGTGAAGAATCGTCGCGGAAAAGCGTGGAACTGGTTTAGAAGCCCCGATAGCCTTGAACCGAGACTGAAGAGTTTATGGTCGGTCCCGGAAACCAAGGAGGATGTTTATCTTAAATCTTTTTTGGTTTTTGTTTTGTTTTTTCCTGTCTGTCTGTCAAATTTCGTTTGTGTGCTTTTTTTATGAATGAAAGTATAGGATTTTAGAGCTATTTGAGAACGTTCTGCTATAGTTCGGGGTGAAGACCCCCCGCACTGGCCCACCTCCGCATCCCAAATCGACTGGAGATGGAGTCCAGCTGATTTTCGAACGCCAGATGTCTTCTAGTTCCGTTGCTTTGACCAGATGACATTGACATGGTCGGCGTTGCGTTTTTGTGGGTTTCCAAGTTGGATTAAATGTTTTGTTTTTTTTCAACAATCTGTTGCGGTCGGTAAAAGAAAATAATTTTTTTTTGGTTTGGTTTGTTTTGTTTGAAACGGACAGTCACAGGTGTAAAACACAAACAGGTACCGAAGCAAGGTGTTATCGTCCGAAACTTGGTTTCTTATCTTCCTCTTTTTTTTAACAAGAGGGTAATGGATTCGTGGAAGTCATTACTTCAGTTTTGTGTGTTCTAACTTGTCCTTCTGCCCAGACTTTGTTACTTTTATATTAGTTTCCCCCGTACCTTCATTTGGTGTTTTTGGACTTTTCAGCCATCTGTACAATGAGTAAATAGTTGACACATAGGCAACTGCTTCAATTTTAGTCCTCCAAAGCTTTAGTTGAACGGTGTTATAGCAGGTGTGACCAACCCGCAAGATAATAGCTAAGACAAACGCTATCCAGTCCACTTAGAAGAAGAAGTTTTGACTCATTGTATTTAATTCTCATTTCTAAAATCCTCCTCACAACATAAAAGACGAGAACACAAACTGTTACAAAACAAATGACAAAACTTAGACCACTTTCAAACTAAAAAGAAATGATTAAGTTATAGAAAATAATTATTAAATAAAAAAGGAAGGAGTCGCGAGGAAAACGTGACCGACAAGTCCCGCAGAAAATCAATTATTTCAAGTAAATTTAACACTAACAAAAAAAAGTTATTTTGAGAATCAGTGAAACCGTATACTGTTGTCTGCATACTACAATGTGCCAAAAATAAAATCGCCTCGCTCTGTTACGGTGTCACAAGAAAAAATACAAAATTCAATGAACTGAAATTTTTTTAAGGTTTGTTTTCATGTTACGACTTATTTGGGCGCGGGGGTGTGAGTTTGCGTGTTAGAAACCCTTTAAGTGGAATCGGGAACAAGGAAATGAGTCCTGATAATGTCTGCTCTGTCGTTCTGTTGCTAAACCTCATAATATATGGAAATCCCAAAAGGATACTTAGCACTGTCATCAAAAATTTGCTACAGTCAATATTATCTGAGACAGCGGGTCTGGAAAATCAGAGATTTCTACTTCATCCAAGCCCTTACACCTTGTATTTTTGTATTATATGAATAATATATCACTGTATTTATATTAATATAAATAAATATATTCATTAAAACGCGGTAGGTCAGTGGTGTAGTACTTTAAGTTATAGTCGTGAGTTCAAACCTCACGTCCCCTACTATAGCCAAAAAATGAAAACTGGATTAAAACCAGCTATGACTATATATCAATTTATCCCAATAAATAACTTTATACAGACAGTTGTAATTGTTATTAACTGGTCGTTCACTTACACCAGAATTTTAATATATAAATTTGGAAGTAAAGAACGACGGCTAGGTCACTTCTTCCCAAGCCAAAGGCGTAGCTGTGGCAGAGAAAGTGTAAGCAATGCTCAAGGGACCATGGGACTGGAGGCATCTCGTACTCACTATAAAGAGGTAGTACTTTATTCATATTTCCAGCTGTTTACTTATATTAATATAATATTACATATTTGAGACAAAAGTCTAATTTGTTGTTTTATATATTAAAAAAGGGCCTCAGAAATGTTGGTCACGAGCCCAAAAATTCTAGCTACGCTCCTGTTCCCAGGGAATATTTATCCGAGAAAAAATTAAAAAGTGAGAAACAATAACAACTGTGAATCGATAAAGTTACTCGATAACTATATAATTTATTTTCGGTTGCATTCATTTATTAAATATTAAAATTTAGTATATTTTTGATTGTTTAATATATCTATACGTATATTTTCCCATATTTATTTATATTTCTATTTATGAAACTATTAATTAAATGATTCATTTTAGTCGTTTAGAAGAGTCCTTCCTTTGAATTTATATTTGTATCCTTCCCGAATTTGTCTTATACAGTAAATAAGGTATGTTAGGATGATTATTATAATGTAAAATTGTAACGCTCGAGTATATTAGATTGATCGTATATTTTACAACTTCAATACCCTCCGGCGACGTAACGATCAATTTTGTATAATTTTTGAGCTAAGTTTAATGTTTCATTATGTGCCGGAGTAGTCTGAGAAGAAAGTTTCAGTCAGGAAAATCGAGGAATGAGACACCTGAGAGAATAACAATAGGAAAAGCAGAGGGTATACTCAAAGGACCACAAAAGGAACAGAAACAAGATGATTGGCGAGGGATTATTTTGCGGTTTGTACCTACTAAAACTCACAAAGTTGGTAACTCTTCAATTTATCGAAAATAAGTTTTATAAATTAGGTCTGAATTTGTTTCTCTAAGACTTACAAACCTATTCACCAAAGGATAGGCACTACGTAAATGAGTGAAAAAAAAAAGAAGAAAGACAGTAAGCGAAAATGTCACAACCACATCCCTTCTAAACCCATCTTCAAAACTTTCATGACAACATAAAATCCTTTTCCGGCACCCTCCTCCTCTACTCCCAAATTTCCGAATAGGAAATGACAAATTAACCCCCCACCACCACCACCACCTTCCATAAACAAAAGAAAACGAAATTCTTCAATTCCACACGAAAACAATTGCCAGGCATTAAAAAAAAAATGTTTCGTGGGCAAAGAATTCCCGTGATGAAAGGAGTCGCGACAATCTAAATAATAACAATTCCCATTTCCATCCCCTTTCCCGTTCCCGTTCATCCCTCTCCTCTGAAACAAAGAGGTTTTCTTATTTTTCAAAAAAATTAAAAGAAATAAACAAAACGAGAAAAGAAATCTGTATAATTTATTTTAAACGATGACTAGAGTATTTGGTGTCTCGAAATATTTTTCTGTTGTTGAACTGAGAGTGTCATCTTTGACTTCCTACACACACACTCACACATGCAAAATAATTTCGTAAACTGTCTGCTGATTTTCATTTCCTAAGGCGTGCGTTCCAAAAGTGTAAAATTGAAAGCTTTCTTAAAGGACGTGGTAGTTCGAAAGTTCTTCCTAAGATTTGAACCTATTTTAAAGTGTTTATGGCTCCACATTGTGCCTCTCAAACTACCCTTAATGGGTATAACAGAATATGGGAGGAGGATTTGACCTTGCGACTATAACTTCTTAGTCTGGCACTTAACCACGACACCCTAGACCTTCCGCTAATGCTAGAATATATATAAAATATAGTATACAATATGCAATACAGGTCGTTTTCAAGAATTCTGGATAAAAATGTCAGACAATTAGAAGCGACTGGTAGATAGTCAGATCACAACTGGCCATCTCGCTAATCTGAACTAGAGATGTCAGTCAACATTTGCAGTTAAAAGTTGCAAAAGTAAAGCTTAATAAAGATATACTGAATATCTTGTTTGAACACAACAGGAGGAGAAATACAGAGTTTATGCGTACAAAAGATTTTTTTAAAGCGGAGACTTGAAAAATTGATCGAAAGAAAAATTTAAGAACTTGGGACTACTTCCGGAATGAAAGAGGAAAAGGAGAAAATCATCATGGCGCTTAGGATTTTTAGAAGAAACTTAAATATTACTAGCAACATAAATCTGATCTTTGACATAAGATAGAGCGTACTTTGTGTAACAAGAATATCGCAAAAGAAATAATGTTAGAGAAGACAGAAAAAGGTTGAAGGTCCAAGAAAAAGGGGAGAAAGAGAGATGACACTGGTATATTATAAAAGAATCCGATAGATTGGAGAAGAAACAGATGGAATTTGGTTTAGAATTTGAGTATTGAGGGTGGAAACTGAGGGTGAAGAACAAAGGCTCCTAGGAGAAACCGACCCGAATTTCGCACCGGTTGAGGAAGTCAAAGACTCTTTCAGGCGAAATACACTCCCTTCAGATTGAAAGTTTATTTTAGGTAAAAATGACTGTTACAGTTCTATTAACAAAACCAGAGAATAGTATACAGTATTCACGAAATAAAAAGAATCCTGTATAAACAAGAGCACAATGACCGCTGAAACTCGACTTCGAAATAAATGACCCCGAAAATTTGGAAAATTTTTCTTTAATTTCCCAATTATTGGAAATGCTGACACCAAAACCTTGAAAAAGTCATCGAGTAAGCGTCATCTCGGTATGCGAACCACAGTCAAAATTTTGTGAAATATGAATGACGAGAAACGATCTCTCAAAATGAACAACCAAGATGTACATTCTGCTCCTCACCATTTGTAATACAATTTTTCGGTTTGATACAACCTAACATCTAACAAACACTCAAACCCATATAATAAATTTTCTGGAGAAGTCCAAGAGGGTAAAATAAAAAGTTAGAGCTTACCATTTTGAGTTTTGATAAGAATGGCAAACTTAATAAACTGAAAACTATGATCAAAGTTTTCTACACCGAACTTTTCAATATTCACTTTAAACCCTGGTTTTAAATTTCGTTTCCTGGTAGAAGGAAAAATTTCAAATGTGCATTACAACCAACCGACATCGAATTTCTAAAGAGAATAAAATTTGTTTCCGCTTAAAAGCCAAAAACTGTGGGAGTGTTCTCGAGAATAAGTTGAAAAACTAAAAGTTCATTCAAAAACAGTGACGCAACTGGTTGCAAGATTTTCAGGAAAAACCTACAGTAATGCAACTTACAGACAAACAATATACCCAGAGTCATTATGACCCGAAATTTGTTTTTAAAAAACCAATTAGAAGACAAAAAAAATTCCAACGATACAGTTTAAATCCCGCCCCGTCTCCTCCACCAATCAAAAAAAAGCCTTTGGTCAAAAACTAGGTCCAGAAAAGTTCAAACAAAAAACAAACATCCAAGACAAATAACAAAAACCAAAAACCGGTCGGTTGGCGACCCTGAGCTCTCTAACCCATTCCAGGTATTCCAGGTAACTGGAACTACTCTCCCAATAAATAAAAACAAAACGATTCCTTTCCAATACACGTGACAATAACTCACTCGGCAACGCGCCTAACAATGATTAAGTATCTTTAGGTTCTAGAACAAACAAAGCAAACAAACAAAATATTACCCAAAAGAGCTTTTCCTCTCCTCGCCACCTTTTCCTTTACCGATTTCCGTTTCCTTTCTCACGTAACAACGAACAAAATCTTACCAAGTCTTTAAGAAGAATAATTAATATGACGTCAATAACTCGTTTATTTCGAGTAAACAATCATTCAGTGTCAAGGAAAATGGCGGATTTTTTTTTGTTTTTAATTCCCTTCGCCGTCATTCCCACTAGACTCGTACTTACGTACGTTCGCGACAAACACACTCTTTCCTCGCTCCATCCAAATGACTTTTTCATAAATAAAAACAAAATCATACCGATCCAGTTTTCGATTAGAATTGGCCGACTGCCACCGCCATATTTCTCTCTCTCTCTCGCTCAACTATTTGTGAAGAAAGCCCACGGAATTGCCACAAAACAAAAACAAAAACAACCAACAAACAACCGACTCCTTTCTTTAATAATCACCTGCGATGAATTAAAACATTCGACTTAATGGCGTTTTTCTTTTGACTTTCCCGAAAGCGCCGCTCTAGTCAACCTGACTTACAGCGGAAGTTAAAAGAGGAGCTTTGGGAAGAGTGGACACTAATTTCTTTTCTATTTCTACTTTCTCTTTAAATTAAACCTCAAAAGAATAAAGATTTGATCTTATTATTTGAACCCCCAAACTCTGTAAAAATTCGATATACAGCCTTCATCATATTCAGCTAAAAAGCTCTAAAAGCTTCCAATAAAGCCCTTTTTAAACCACAAACCCTATGTTATTGTATAGATGGAATCAGAGGCATAGTGAATGTAAACAATGCACAAGGCTCACGGGACAGACAGGCATCTGGTCCTTGCTATAAAATAATACTGAGAGTGGTATAATACAATAATGTTCAGACCTCAGAGTGTATTCACATTTCACCTGTTTGTTTATTAAGAATATAACATAATCAATACAAAAGACAAATTGTATGTTATATATTAACATATAAACAATATGAAAAAGGACCTCAATCATGTTTGCTCACAGTCCTAAAATTCAAGGTACTCACTGTATCCAGAAACATTCAGTATCCGATAAAAATGAAGAAGTGAAACATTAGCAGCAGTTAGGCAGGGAATGAATTCATGGGGTCGGTTCTAGGACCACTCCTGTGGAACATCGCCTACGACACAGTTTTGAGGACCCTTCTCCCGGAGTCTCCATCACGTGTTACGCAGATGACACGCTGTTGGTGGCGACCGGCGGGCTGGCCCAGGGTTTTGGCACTCGCAGAGGCGTTCACGGAGCGAGTCGTAGAAAGGATCCACGAGTTGGGGCTGCGGGCGGCGCAAGACTGAATGCATGTGGTTTCACAGACCGAGGCGACGTCCCCCGCAGTCCCACTTGCAGGTGGGTCGGGCTAGAGTCGAGGTCAAGTCTCAGATGAATTATCTGGACTTCACCTCGACAGGTGGAACTTCGAATCCCACTTCAGAACGGTAGCGCCCCAAGCTAGGAGGATGGCTCAAGCGATTGGGTCACTCCTGCCGAACCTTGGTGGCGCGAGGCAGGTTCGCCGTCTGCATTCGGGGTGGTTCTGTCCAAACTCATGTATGGGGCTCCCGTGGGCCGGTGCACTTGCTGGGTCTGGGCTTCTCTTCGACTCGTCGAGGGGTCCGACGCCTGGTGGGTCTCAGGCTCTCGCGGGGTACAGGACCATCTCAGTGCGGCGGCGGGCGTGCTGGGGGTCTGATCGTCTGGCGAGTCCTACAGATCCATGCCGACATGCGACGGGAGCTTCGCCAGCGGGACGGCAACCGGAGAGATCTTCTAATGGCGAAGAAACAAGCTCAAGGTTCTGATCAGGAGATGGCGAGATCGGCTGGCCCAGGACTTCGGTCCTGGTCAGAGAAACCTGAGAGCGATCCAACCGGTGCTTGGTCCCTGGCTGGATCGGAAATGGGAAGCCTGACCTATCGGATGACGCAGGTGCTGTCCGGACATGGTTGTTTCGGGCGGTATCTGTGCCGCATCCGGAAAGAGTCGACGATGCGTTGCCACCACTGTCCGTGTTTGGAGGAACGGCGGACCATACGCTGGCCGTATGCCCGGCGTGGTAGGGCAGAGGGGACGCCTCTGTAGAGTAATGGTCAGATCTCCCTCGGCGATCTTTCGGGGATCCTCGAGCGAGGAAACTGGGCTGCATTCTCCTCCTTCTGCGAGGAGGTGATGTGGCAGAAGGAGGAGGCCGAGCGTGCTCGAAAGGGAGGGTCGCGGTACCCTCCATCACCCCGGATTAACTTGGATGGGTTTCCGGAATAAAGCGTTTGCGGAGGAGCAGTCAGGTGAGTGGACCAACTCCAGACTGAGGGGTGGGATTAGACTATATAAAGTCATCGCCGGGCGAGGTAGGATTGCAGTAGAGTTTTCATCGGTTCCGGGTCTTACCGTCCGAGCCTAGATGGTGTCCACTCAGGGGTTTTAGTGGGTGCAAATCCACATACTCCTCCTGCCTCCCCAGGCAGGACGGACAACCGAGAGGTTTCCTGGCTAAAAAGGCGAATGAACTCATGAAGTTAGTTCCAACTATATAATTTATTTTCGGTTCTATTAACTTATCTATTGGTACATTTAGTATATTTTTGTTAGTTCAATAATTAATTTATCCATACGTATATTTTCGTACATTCCTAGTCATATATTTTAAATAATATTAATTTATCTACCTATTAATTAACTTATTCGTTTTATTTTGGGTCGTTTAGAAGAGTTCTCACCGTGAGTTTATATTATACAACCTTCCAATACTATATATAGTAAAAAGCCTCCAAACTTGCCTCATGAGCCCAAAATTTTAGCTAAGCCACTGGATAGTGTCAATGCTAAGATATATCACAATCATCTGTATTACAATAAAATCAGCAGCCGTATACATAACACTCATTGGTACCAACTCAAATAGTTGATTACATCCAGCCTACCCAACTCAAATTTCGACATAAAAACCTAGCAATCTTTAATAATAGGCATTAAACCAAAGAATCCCAAAATCACAATTTAGGTGTCCAAAACTAGGAGGCAACCCAAGACCACGGTTCAAGTTTGAAGTAGTCAGAGACAAATGGCACTACGATTCCAATTAACTTTTCAAAAAAAAGTCAAATCTAAAAATTCCGTCCAAATCAATCAAAAACTTATGTCATTAACATAATTCAAATGAAAATGCAAACATGAGAAGTTGTTTATGCAAAATCATAACGACGAAACGCCATCGAATGAAAAATAAGATATTCAATTACCGTTCTATTCGTTATTTACGTAGTTTCAACCCCTCTACCCCAACAGCAGCATCGACCACAGAGAACACTACACAGGTAGGATTTTTAAACGCAAGACAACATTTATTCATATTAATTCCAAGACAGAAACAGCATAAACGTCAGAGAACAAAAAGATTAAGATAACGCGCAAATACAAAGAAAGGAATCCTTCGGCCATATTAGGGTTTCGGGTCGGTGGAAAAAGGCCAAGGATAGTGTAACCCAAAGGAGAGCATAATTACGGTCAGGTCTCGAGTTTCCGCCGCAGCAATCGGGGAAGTAAGGGAATTCTAATCCGATTTCGATGGAAGAAGACGAAGGAGACGTTCTTCTATGTTCGTGATATTTCTAAACGCGAAATAAAAATTCGTGAGAAACGACACGACGACTTCGAACACAAACATATGTAACCTACATTCTGACGACCTGACTGATGAATGACAAGATTTTGAAAGAAACTTCGACCCGAAGCTAAATAATACAGAAATTAATTACAGTTGACCAAAAAGTAAACCACTCTTTTAAGCACTAGTGAAAATCATTTTTGGCGATGAACCGTCACATAATTCAAATGAAAATGCAAAACATGAAAAGCTGGTTATCAAATCCTAACCGAAACGCTTCGAATGAAAAATAAGATATTCAATTAGTTCTTTCGTTATTTACGTTTTCAATATTAAAAAGTCAATAAGGACCTTTGATGAAAATTCAAACAGGTAGGATTTAAGCTAAGAAGAGAAGAGTATAGATTTCCTATATAGACCCAAAAACATTCTATACAGTAATCAGAAATAATGATAAACTTATGAGAATCCTTTAGTTTCGATTTTCGTTTTTTCCAAGAAATCCTGGAATTTCCAGTCCAAAATTGGAATCCAAACCAGATCCACAACACGCTTCAAGGTCATCTTTCTTTTTCAATTTCCCTCCGAGAGACATATCCTACTTCTTCTATTTCTGATTTTCTAAGATTTAAAATTTCTTCGACCTTATTTTCTTCTTATTCCTCCCTTTCTTACTCTTTTCACCTAGGAAATTTTCTTTTCACCTTCTCATCCACCCTAGACGCTCTTTTCAGTTCCTTCCATTCTTTTTTCCTTTGAACCGGTTATTCTTCCTTTCTAAGCCCAATCAACTAAAATTCTCCTTTTTAGCCCCGTTTATTATAATGAAAATTCAAACGGGTACTTATTTAAGCTAAGAAGAGATTGTTGATATAAGTTCTATACAGACCATAATGTTGTTGATGAGGAAGTTTATGACAATCTACTTTCTCAATGGCTTGATCGTGACCATTTCTGGATCCTCTAATGTGGCCAGTTGCTACAATATTATAATTTTATATCTGGTGGTTTTAATCCATTTTCACTCTTTTTGGGGGTGTAACCGAATGCGGGAGGAGGACTCGAACTAACGATCATTGCGTCCAAGACAGAAACTTTAACCACTACACTTTTCCTCCCACTACAATATTATAATATTAATTATAGCAATAATAGAAAAATTATTTACAATAATAAACTTGACAATTGCAGATAAATCATATATATATCAGGAGCTCAGTACAATTGAGAGACAATATTTATATTATGATATTATGTAAAATTTCGGTGGCGACTTATTGTTAAAAATATCAAACCATATGACTGGTCAAAACTACACAAATATATTGTGTAAATAGCTTATTATTTGTATTAAATCTAAATATAATTTATTGAACGAAGCTCTGAAGCTGTACTAACTGCAACAGCTTTGAGAGAAACTAGTTCAGAATTTTTATTTGGCAATTTAAAATTTTTATTGACCATAATAAACGTTTATAAATCATAACTATTACATATATATTATTTATATTTAATGTAAACATGGCTTTTCAATTCTATTATACCCCAGTACTTTTTACAATAATATACTCCACAACCTTAAACCTTTGTAATTGCTCTTGAAAGCTCTGGGGTCTACTAAAATTGACAAACAATATTTATATTGAATATAATTAATAAAATATGTAATAGTATATTTATAATTATCATTCGTTATAATAAGCGTTTGTTAAACCATTTTAAAATGTCAAAAGAAAACCTCAAACCATTTTCACTCAAAACTGTTGGCAGTTAGCACAGCTTCGAAAGTTATTCAAAACGTCGTTTGTGTTTGGAAAATTTATTCCGACCCCCTGGGGCTCCGTTTTCCTTCTCGTGCGAAAAAATTTCGTCTAATCGCATTTTTTGCGATTTATTTTGGTTTGTCTTAAATCGTTCCCGTTACTTCTAACTCTCGTGAAAGTCTCTCTCTCTCTCTCTTTCATTTTGGTTCATTCATTGCAAATCAACGGAACCAATAAAACAACAACAACAAAAAAATTCCGGAACAATAGTTCTCGAATGAAAGAAAGAATTTCATTGGGAACCGTAAAAGATTGCACAACCGAATTCCCCAAAAAAATCAATGAAAACGCGCGCCTGCTATTAGTTCCCACCTACAACACTACAAGCCAAAATGCCGGGAGAGAATTCCTTCTTTCTTTCTCCTTCTTCTTCTTCTTCTCCTTCTGAAAACCGCCTACAAGACTAAAATGTTGCATCATCATCCGACTGAAAAAACATATTTTGTTTTCTTTAGATTAAAAGCCACCTAACTAAAAAGAAAGAAAAGAAAAAAATTCGAAAGGGACAACAAACATAATCCCGTCGTAAAAAAAAAGTTGAAAAAGTCAACGACCAACTCTTCTTCTTTCAACCGTCTTCCCAAATTGGACCGCAACCGATGGAAACAATCTCGCCAGAGATTTCGAATTTCCGGTGCTTCTTTTCTATTTTGAAACCTCCATCTCCTCTGACAGAACTTGACCTTCCGATTCCGGCTCTGGAATGCCTTCTCCCCCGTTTCCGAAAAATCGACATTTGTTCGTGAAATCGAAGACAACTCCATTTCCGGTTGGAAGATACCCTTTAAAGATTCAAATGATATTTGGGATCTCCTTCCAGCAGAAGCTAAAATCTGAACCTGCAGCACATCACCCAAAGAAACGCTTCGGTATATTGGCTTCTGTACATAAACACTACCACAATATCATAGGATCTCCTTCTCTTGCCTTCTACCCCTCTCGCAGCAAACCCTTCCATCTTCTATTGTCTTCTCTCCCAGTCTCCCTTGATGAAATCAGCAGGTGATTATCCATCCGGATGTCACACTGACTGCTTGTTTCATTCTGTCAATATTTTTTCACTGCGGATTTTGTCTTTATCTTCCTGTAGTCTCCTTTCTTCGCTAATTTTTCTCTTTTTCATGTCTCTCTAACAGCTCTTCATAAACATTCATGCCTCTTCGTTAACTTCAGTCTGGCTCTCTTATGATTTAGTGTGCTAGGATTGGGATACAAAATCTGCCCTTGAAAGGTCCTAAGGACTGAAAAACTTTTCATCCATTGTTTCAAGTGTTGAAGACCGGAAAAACCTGAAGGAAATCCGAACAGAAGAGACGACGACCCAGAACAGAAGCGCCTGAAGAAGAGTGACAAAAAGTCGCCTCAAATATATGGGATAGCGCTGGGTCAAGAAAAATTTTAAATAGAAATTAAATATCAATATTAAAATATATACCACAAAAGCTATGTATTTATTTGAAAATATATAATATAAATATATTTGTTGGTACATAATTTATATTTTAAAATAACAATTCTATTTATATATGATATTATTAAAGGGATGGTGAGTTGTAATTACATGTTATACTGAGATAGTAACCTAATATTTTTAGCAATCTCCCATTCAACTTTACCTAAAGTCACGAAGGAGACGACAAACCTAATCATATAGCTCTGCCGTGAATTCTCTCTTCCCTACCGTCTTACTCACCCCCACAGCAACTCTGATCAGCTTTTCTCGCATTAATCAAAAACCGATTTTCCTTTCAATATGAATTTATAAATAAATCTAAAAAAAATTATTTTAAGCTTTCTAAAAAAAAAGTGACGTAAAGGTCTATTAAAAATATAAAAATCCCTCTGGGTGTCTTTTTTCAACAAAAAGTTATTTTGAAAACGTGAAAATGAGTAATGTGTGTTCGCGGGGGGGAAAAAACAAAAACCAAAATGAGAGGCCAAAACGTGTCAGTTAAAAAAAGCCCACACTTTCGACAAATTTTTGTAGCGAAAGGAAAATTTATGTGAGCTAAGTAAACAAAAGGAAACACAACAAACAAACAAACAAACACAAAGTGAAGATTGAAGGAATCGGACACCACCACCCCCTGACCTTCTCCAACAGCTTGGGTCTCCGCGATTTTTCCGCAGAGTGAGACCTCGTCGTGATCGAAAGACAATTTCGTGTTGATCTATCCACACCTCCTCCACGGTCCTCCACCTCCATCTCTTCGGTGATTGCTTCCTTTTAAATTGTAAACAAACAAAAAAACCGGTAGGCCTTCTTAAATCGACCTTGACGTCGTTGAGGCACTCTCCATCTCGAGAAGTGTCTGTCTTGTCCCGGACACTAGCGATTCGGGAGAGAGGGAAGGAGTGACTACAGTATGGCAGGCGTCAAAACGTATTTTCTTGTCGTACGTCGATCTTGACGTGTCGAACATGATGAGAAATGTGTTACTTCCTTCAAGTTCCACACACGAACTGGTCCTTGAAACGATCTCACCGCCTGCAGTTACGCTTCCGTGTAATCGGCTCCCCAATTTCCTGAATCGTTTTGAAAAGGCTTCTTTGTACCTCGGCGATTCTCCCAAAATTTTATTGACACTTTTACTACTTCCGGCTTTCATATCAACATCAAACCAACAACGTCTAATCCCAAAAACGAAGACGCTCTCCTCCAACCCAACACTCAAAAACTTCTTCCCAAGAACCCATATACGCTAACTCCATCCAAAGGTCGCCCTTGACACGTGCTTACGTGTCCGTCAGCTATTTTTCTACAAGCCGGGTGTTCGATCTGCCTTTGACCCAACCATCTGTGCTCGAAGATACTTAACCCTTTTAGTGCCGGGAATCGATATATCGGCTAGTGCACTTCTAGCGGTTTACTACTCGCATACCTTTGTTTTTTGTATAATTTTCAAAGGAGTTCGAAAAAACTAGCGTCATTCTTTAGTTCTGTATTTCATCCACAATATGCAGCTTTTTGAATCATATAAATATTATTTCTGGTTTGGTTTTACAAGATTTTTTCCGAACCCTTGTAAAACTGTGAAATTCAGCCGGTTTTTTTTCGCATAGGCATCTCTATTTCGCCCGGCACTAAAAGGGTTAATAAGCAAAATAATATGACCTGAATACGAGCTCGCATTGTTTACAATACTTTTGAAATTCTATCTGTTTATTGTCACATATCTTTGCATCGAACACTTGACAACAACAAAAAAACAGAACAATTCACAGAAAAAAGGTTTTTATTTAGCTCCTGTCAACTTTCTGCATCAAACCGAAAGACATCTATCCTGAATACGCTCCCCCGGGGTACATTACCTCTTTTGATCCCACGTTCACTCATACTTTAAGCGAAAAAGTTGTTTTAGCTAAATGAATTTTTGCCATTAAAGCAAATTCACCCCTTGACGGTCGTATATTTACTCTCAGTCACCAAAGCTTTTATACAAATTATAATTTTAACATAGAACACACTATTATATAAAACCTACATCTAAAAAAAAATTTAGATCTTGTTTTTACCTCATATTCGACCGAATTAAGCATTACAATTCGTATAACAAATACTAACCAGTAAGAAATGCCAGTATAAATTTAACACTACCCAGTTAGAAGCGAAATCAATATTTAAATAGTAAACTTTTACCTATGATCAAGGTTTCCTTTGGGTTTAAAACATAAATTGATATACGAAAGATCTATTAAAGATATAATATATAAAAGCAGAAAAACCTTAACTCTTCCTTATGCGTCAAATATGGAATCCGTTTTGAGTGCAAGTTAAAGTATAAAGTGCAAGGCAACTCATTTATAAAACTTTAAAAACTAATTAATTTCCTTGAATGAGGAAAATTTTAATCACGCCAGGGATTTTATAAAATTAATATAAATTCATATCAAAGTGATTATGAATTCTCGAAGGAATGAATCCAAATTCAAAAATACTTTCTATATACCCCTTCTATACTATTATCACTCTATGACTTGCCTTACCTTAAGGTTTCTGTTATGTTATTAAATTTATAACAAAATTTTTTTATAACAGAATTAGAATATGGCTCAGACCCTCTACTAAAATGTCTTTAATTATGAGCATTGACCACTACAGTACAGACGTCGTACTAAATCTAAATTTTATAGACCTGATAGTAATCTCGTATATATGTATAGCCTATATAAAACTGACAACTGGGGATAATATTGTACGTAATTCCAGGAAATTATTCATAATCACCAGCTAAGCTTAATTAATACGACAAATTACTGAATATTTTTCACATTTACCACCTAGTTTCTAAAATACCTAAGCCGTAATCTGACTTTTATTAATTTTACTTTTTTTAAATTTATAATTAAATTTATAAATTTATAACCCATGGTTTTCAAAAACCGCGAGCATCCGCTCCACTAAAAACATTAGGAATGTCGAATGAACGGTATGACAACTCAACTACGAACCTTCTTTAGTGTGTATACTTAAAAATCGATATACAACGACCGCAAAAATGTAAACAATGTCAAGAATTAACGTGGTTTCATATACGGTTCTCAGTATATGTAGAACCTATTATCACACAATACGACACCTAATCGTACAATGAATCATTAATTTCGCATGTTATTAATACATAACTTCGCACATTAACCTTGTGGACCTTTTACTTTTCATTTCACCCGTTTCTTGGACTCCTCCAACTACTTAATCATTCCATTTCTGTTGGTATTTGAAGGTAAGCTAATTGAAAAGTTTAAAGACAACGAGGAAGACTTAGGTCTAAGTGGTAGAACAACTTTACAAGTCTGACCCGCACTAAAATGGTAACAAAGCGTTCTTAAGTCTTTTAATCACATACGACTAGCTAACAAAACTTTGTTGTGTTACTATACTAAACTCTCTCTCCCCAAACATAATCACTTTCATACTTTCTCACACCCCCGCACCCAAAACTGGCGTGTCTACGATGATAGGTATCGAAACGAAAGTTTTCTTTTGCGACTAACTTCACCTTTGAGGTTTATAGGTTAAGGCATTAACACGGAAATCATGGGGGCATAATTATATATAGCGACACAGAGAAAAGCATAATCGATAAGAATCTAATCTCCGGAGTAACGCAATGCCTAGGCCGAGACCCAGGTTTACCTGTTCGCGTATCAAAACAAATTCGAAATACCCATTTGATACTTATAATTCGAAATGTTTGCAAACAATCCTTGTTTACATTCTAAGAAGAGTACGCAATTAGTCGATGGGAACGTAGCCGAGAGCTGGTTTCTGTGCCATTGTTACCCGGGGTCGAGACAAGATAAGGTAAGGGGGCAGAAATTCAGGTACGCAAGCGATTTTCTCTTCTGATAATGACGATTTCGAACAAAAATTTTTCGTTTCTGTCATTCTCATACTTTCTCGCAACAGGATACTGACCTCAGTTAAACAAATACTCAACACTATCTCGGTTGTTTGGGTGCGATTTTTTTCATTCATCTTGACTTGGATTTGTTTCGAAATCTGGGGTTGATGACTGATCAGGTTGCTTACCTCGATTTATCTATCGGATGAATCGATATCTCTCTCGCGGCGAAACAGAGATGGATGGATTCGTGTTCCCTTCGGGAGTGGGAACTCTGACCTGGGAAGAAATCCTGCCATTTGTACACATTCCTTTGACTCTAAACGTTTCTAAACGTTTTCAATTTATCTAGTTATACTTATAGCTGTGAAACACTTGATAGTTCTTAGCTTAAACAAGGATTCGTCGCCGTCCTTCTATCTCGTGTACCTGATCTACCAATCATCTGTCACAGCCCTAATGTCTTTTAACTTACGCCTAGGCTTTTCAGGTTTCCTGTTACCTTCCTTCTAGCTACCGTCAACATTTAGAACGCCCTACTTTTTACTCATATCAGTCACGTGACCTAATTTACCTCGATTTTTATACATTTAACGATCATAATTGCATCTGAGAATGAATAAAATTATCAAGCAATGTTAGGTGTTAGAGCTAACATTTAGCTAACTCAACACTACTGAAGTTAACCTTAATTTCAATAAGTATCTCAGTTATTTCAACCGATATCTTCCTTTTGCTACCAATGGTCCTCTTCGCTCTTTCCTACATCTTTGCATAATTACTGTCTTCAGTCTTTGAAGTAATTTAATCCCACACTTTTGCAATCTAACACCCGTCGTCCTTACCTCCTCCTTTTCTTCTTTGATGTTTCACCATCTCATATATCGTCCCAATGCCATAGAAGCTTTTCCTCCCCCCTCCCCTCTGGCTACTGCTTTTACAATTTTCCTCTTACGGTCAGAGTTCCTCAACCACCTTCCAAGGATTCCTTCCCAAAAGATTTCCAACGGAGACAGGCTAGAGAGAGAGAAAAGACAGGAGAGGCACGTTCGCCATTTATCCATTTTGAATAATGAAACTTGTGCAAACGTCTAAACTTTCAAATCAAAAACCTAAAAAATGCTTACTAATTGCTGACGGGAGTATGCTACAAGTCAATTATTTGCCGACTTTGGCATATTTCTCTCCTCGCGCAAGGAAACGATGATTTCGCGCTTTAAAAAAAAACTCCATGTTACGTAAGAATTCCCTATACACACACACACACATATCGTCAGTCCGGACTTTGGCACCCATTTTGTCACTTTTACTAAACTACTTTTTTACTTCTCGACAATAAAAAGACAAGAAAAAAATTGGGTATTTAGCGTGACTCACGCTGGAATCCTGTCACAAGGATCTCTCGACTGGGTTTTCTTCGAGACATCTACGTGAGCTTGGTCTTGTTGCACCGACAAACTAGATTAGATTTCAGACTTAGATTTCTTACTAATGAACTGAGCTCCCTGCCTCCTCTCCTCCCCTCCCCTCTAACACCCACCTTTCATCTAGTAACTTTGTCACTCATGTCTTGCATTTCACGTGGATTACCGTTTTTAGAAAGTACTCTACTCGCTTATCTTATTCCCTCTTCCTCCTCCTCACTTTTATAGTGTATGCACCGAGTGAATGAAAAATGAAATTTAATGCACTCTGAAGGTAACTACAGGTCGAGTGTTTTGTCACGATCTAAGAGAAAGGAGAGAGGAAAAAAGCTCTTGACGCCGTCCTCGTGGGCGGAAATTCCTCGCATAACTGCCAACGGGTTGAAAGTCGTTACTGTCTCCTTTCCCTCATCGATGCTTGTGGCATGTGTGTCACCGTGATAAAAACAGCAGATCTTGAACTTCTCACAAGAATAAGTTTCACAAAACAAAGGTATTGCTATCATCTTGTTGACAAACAACCAATCTCAACCGCCGACTGAATGGAGTCGTATCTAGTGGAACGCTTACGTAAAACCTTTGCCTTCGACAAACGTCACACAGAAATCGAAAGACGTCAATTTGAAGGCGGTATGCTTTTCCTTTCGTGAAACGCCATAAAATGAAATCAAACCAGAAAATCGTAACAAGAGAAACGATCGAAACGGAACTCAGCTTCCATTTAACCGCAATCCCTTCCGATTTCCTCTTCAACCATCCCTCTTGACCTCTTTGTAGCCCGATCGTTTTCACTTTAGTTAAAACAATTTAAAATTCGGTATAAATAATTGTTGCAAAGTGACAAGAAAACCCAAACCGATTGGGTAAAATTAAAAACACAAAAAATTGAGTTCTTGGATACTCCCAATTAATTCCCGGCTGTTCATTCAAACGGTTCTTGAATGAGTTTGCAAAAACGGCACACATCACTGATTCTCACCACGCATCAAAGATGCCGGAAAGAAGAACAACTTCATTATAAATATTTACCTTGACTGCGTTTTCTCTTCCTCCCCCACAAAAGAAAACCTCTTCCATTACCTCCTCCCCCGTGATTCTTCCCAAAAGCCATTTCCGTCAAAAATGAACATAATTCATTAAACTTAAAAAAAAATTAAAAAATGGCCTTCATCATCCAATACACCTAATGAAACTTCCTCCACGAATCTAAAACCGCTGATTTATAAAATGATACAAGAACGGTGCCTCCACCTCCCAACAAATACCTTTGTGACTGTATTTTTCATAAATATTGCACACTTTGTTCTTGTTTAGATATATTTTTGGTAGATGGTGTTTCTTTATTTACATCAATGGTTTCCAGACTTTATTTTTCCACGGCTCCTTTAAATATATGTGATCATATGGCGCCTCTCTTCTCTTATAAGATACAATAAACAGATACAATTCCGACTGGGCAGGTATTTTCTGAAGCGTAATGTTTGCTACCCGAAAGGTTAGCACCAGCAGCATAGTAGTTAATATGTACCTACCAATTACGCGGTGTGAAAGTCTTAGAAAGGCCAAGGCTGTTGTCTAGTCCTAGCGCCAAGAAGTAGTAGTATACTTTACGTATTGTATTAGTTGCACGTGCACTTTTTTGTCAATCGTGCCTAATATTAGCGCCTTCCTTTAGACTAGTCCATGCCTTCCAGTTTGGAAAATGCTCTTTGACTCAATGCCTTTCTGCTTTATAATGATCTGTCATCTAAATGGTAATCTTGATTAACTCAAGTACCCAACACAGCTTCATAGGAAGCAAAACAAACCTGGTGAAGTACGGATATGTGTCACACACCATCAAAAGACAAAATACTAAAGACAATAGCAAGGTAAACATCTCCCAGTCCATGCTATGTTGTCGTTTAAGACCCAAACTGGAGAATGTCGACTTTCTCTCGTATTTACCAAGATTCACATGACAGCTTGAGGTATGTCCAAAATATTCAACCTACATGGGTGAAAGCCCAAACGTATAACAATGTGACCAAATATTCTCAACAAAATTTGTAGAAAGGACATATCACCATCATTCAACCCCTTTAGGTTCAAATTTAAAACACCACCTATCAAACGTACTCCAAAAAAAGCGACATACACCACATTCAAAATAAACATTTCACGAGTCACACTTAGACACTTTGATTTGTTGAATGAAACACCAAAAAATCGACAAAGCGACTTTTGTTTTCCCTCACGGTCCTTTGTTGATTCCATGCGATGATTATCGCCCAAAAGTATTGATCTTTGTTCGCTATTCACTTGACCCAATATCGATGAAGATAACGAGTTAGATTGATCATTATTAGGTAATGAAAACAAAAAGAAAAACAAAACCGAATTAGCTTATTAAAAACAAACAAATTGTGCCTAAAAAGAGACGGAACGAAAAGTTTGGAAAAGCCAGAGATGAGAGAGGAAAAAGAGTTTTAATTGCGTGCGAAACCAAACTCTCGAGAGCTTTTCCAAAAAGCTCACGCGAGAGACATAAACGCAAAAGAATTTTTCCTGAAAGCTAACCTTAAACACTTCAACGAATCCGGCTTTTAATTATCTCAAAGACAAATGTAGTTCTTGACAAAAAAAGTTTTACGACATTTTGAGGAAACCAGAGTATTTTCCCGGAAAATCACAACCAAATAAATTTCCCAACCGAGTGACATATGTTACAGCCTTTATGACTTCATAGACACGATGCAGACTTAGTCATTCGGAAGTTTGTGACTGAGCCATAGCTTTTCGTCAAAAGATCAGGGCTTGTCAGGACTTAATGTTTAAAATCGATGTGCATTATTTATGAAATAACCCTTGTTAAAATGATTTTGAAGCTGACGAAGCGCTCTCGACTTAGATGAATTAATAAATATAACAAAAAACAAGATAAACGTTAGAACATGACACGAGAGAGAAATGAATGAAGTAACCTCAGAGCCGACGTAACTAAAGGTCGAGGACACAGAAACCGACCTCCTACGTCACGATGAGAACACCAACGGCGTCACCCCCGACAAAAAAGCTCAGGTTCGTCAGAGTAAAGAGAAAGATTATCCGAATCCAAGCCGCCTCCATTTTTATTAGACAAAGATTTATTTCCTTTACCTCCTCCGAGAATTTCAAAAAATTTTTTGCTGCGGTCAAGTCTTGCTGAGATTAACTTTTATTTTAGTCAGCTGAGATGATGTTCAACTGTGGTCAATGCTTTCTCAAGCGACCTTTTATGATAGATTTGCAACGATTACTTTTCGCTAAATTGCTGAGGTTATTTGTGTCAGAAAAGCCAAGAATGATTTTCACTTGGGTTAGGATTAGTATTGGCTTGTTTGAAGAGTTCGTAGAAGGGCTAAGCAAAGAATAACATCTACAAATCGGATTGAAAGAAGTAATTGGAACGGATTGAGTAAGCGATGACTAATCTGCAACAGAACACATCATAAGAGGAGATGAGAAACATAAAGAGAAAGAGAGGTAGGGATTCACCCAAGAGTGGCTTGATCTAAGAATACACAGGAGGCCTAGGCACAGCTGTGAAGACAACAGCCGCAAATCTAACTAAGAGGTGATGACTAACCTGCAGCAAAACAAATCATAGGGGAGAAAAAAGAGAGCGAGGAGACACTAGAGAGAAAGGGAGAGAGAAGAGGTAGAAAAAGGAGAAAGAAAGGGACAACAAAGAAAGGTAAGAAAAGAAAGAAGATGCAAAGATAAAATACAAAAGTAGAAAAAAAAGAAAAACAGAAGATGAGAAAAAAGAAGAAAAGAGATTTTAAAGATGGATTATTCTCACGACCACACATTCTTCAATGTCCAACATAACTTCAGGTACCAAATATGCAACACAATCGAAACATTCCAAACAGCCCCCTCACATAATAATAAAACTAAACCTAACATAAGGCCGAAAACCGCAACATAATCGATTCGAAAACGAGTGGAGAAAGAAATACGCAAGCGTACTCATCAATCCTTCTCCGTCTTCACCA
Organism: Columbicola columbae; assembly: GCA_016920875.1. Classification (NCBI taxonomy): domain Eukaryota; kingdom Metazoa; phylum Arthropoda; class Insecta; order Psocodea; family Philopteridae; genus Columbicola; species Columbicola columbae. The sequence goes on from JADMLL010000005.1 coordinate 14,257,280, forward strand.
TCTTTCGATTTTAATTACTCATTTCGACACACACACACATTCTTCCTTTACCTTGCTATGCTCTATCAACCGTTCATTAAACCGTCTGCCAAGACTTTAAGCTTTTAACCATTTCGTACTTCTGCGTGAATTTTAAAACAATTTAATTGCAATCATTTTTCAACTTGTCAATTAAATTTTTAATTAAACTGCATACAAAAATTTTTCTTTCCTGCACGCATAACTGAATAAATTATTCGCGAAATCAGAAGTTCCTATGGGGTTCCCACAATAGCTTTCCGGTTGTGACCACCGTGAAGCCCTTTTGCCATCCTCTCCAACCATCTTTCCAAATTTAAAATGCCCAACGAAACGAAAAAAAAATTATTTTAGATCGTAATTTGAAACCCCCCGCACTCCCGATTCACCGTCGTGATGGTGGCGGTTTTGTAATTTTTGCTCTTTTAAGGTCCGTTTAGTTGTTCGGTTCATCGAACCGTTTAATTGGGTGCCTGACGTTCATCGGTCAGGAAAACTAAGAAGTTGACCGTCATTGGCTCGGGGAGAGGAGAAGTCAGGGGCTAAAAACCGAGGTGAAGAAACCCGAAGCGAAGTCTTTTCATTGGTCGTGTTGACCGAGGTTGTTCATTCCAAGTTTCAATCGAGATGTATTTTGAGTACTACCAACTTCCGACTTTCTGACAACACTCAAAAACCCAAAACGAAAGCTTAAACCAGGCAGGCACGAACACATTCCACTCGACGCGTTTAAACGCATGGCATGTGGCAAATGACTGTTAATTAATATTTGCACTTCCTACCTTGCTACGAGCAAAAACAAATGAAGTCATAGGTGTTACACTACTATCGCGACGAAATGTCGCGAAATATGTTTATGACCGCGTCTTATCGCTAATCCTTAACTCGTGGCGACTACATTTCACTTTTTGTTTTTCCAATTAACCTTCGCGATTCCTTCTTTTCCAATCCCTACCACCTCCACCTCTTCCTCCATTTTTTATGTTCCTTCCTATTCATTACCCGACCCTAGGTGTCAGGAAAACACTAAATAATCAGTAAACGTTGGGAAATGAAAGACAGCTTTATCACCTCGGAATGATATTGTGAATTACGAAAGTTTTTTTTTCTTTCGCTTTGCAAACAAACGTCACGCTTTTTTATCAGAAAAAAGATTTCGGGTTTGTTCCCCGTCTTGCTGCCGTCAAGTTCGTTTACATTTTCTTGTCCGTTTTCTTTTTTTTCTGAGTTGAAAATCACACGAGAAAAAAGGAATTTTAATTGCATCAAAACACCGCCAGGGGGGAGCCTGATGGTGTGCTTCTGTACCCATTCAAAGGTCAGAGGTTCGACGGCCTTCAACGTTTAGTTTATTTGAGCTTTTTCCACGAACTGACAAATTGTAAATTACCAGTTCCCCCCCCCTCACACAAAATTCGAGATCTTCGACAAACAATAAAATCAATGACGTGACGTCTCGAGACATTCACACGTGCAACAGAAATCAAGAAATAAAATGGTAGAGTACGGATTGTCCAAAGCAAAACCTCAAAAAGAAAAGACACACAAAAAAGTGCTTAATTCTTTCCAAACCCATCAAAGAAAGCTTACACGACTCACCCTCCCTGACCTCCACTTATCAAGAAACAAAAATCAAACACCCATCAAAGCTTCTTCCAGCCTTCCTCACTCCTCTTTGGCCTTGATTTTCAAAAAGAAAAATATTAATCAAATCTATTCACCAAAACAAGAGATTTTGTGAAAGCCAGCCATTGTGGAGATCCAGCCCCTCACCCCGTAATCAATAAAAGACGATTTGTTTTATTTATCGGTTATCGACGTGTCAGGAAAACCTTTTCTTTCCGACTCCTCCCAAAAGTGAGTTGTGGCCTAAAAACGTCACTTCAAGAAATTCCGAAGGACAAGATTCGACAAACTCTTTTGTAAGCAATCTTTTTTGAAGCCTCGTACTCACCCCCATCCCCAACACCATTCATCCTTTCCCACACACGAAGAATTCTAAAACTTTTTGCGATTTCTTAACGGAAATTTCGGGAAAGGTTTCCCGAGAGTAGGGTGGGGGTGTCTATTCATGACTGACTCAAATTTGGGGATTTTTCATCAGACTTATTTACGACGTAGAGAGTCACGTGACCAGAATCCGTACATGTAGGACAACTCACAAAGTCATTGAAAGAAACGAAATTTCCCGAACTGTCATCTTTCTCGTTGTTATCCTAAAAATCGCGATCAAGATTTGTTTGAATGAATTTCGACCGAAATAAAAATTTAAGAGATCGGTCTCAGCTACTGTCACCGATATTTGCTGAGATATCGGTCGGATATTGCTGGCGTCAAAATTAGATTTTGGTACTCGCATTGTACGCGAGTAGTAGAGGGCATCACTACATCGTAGTGTTGACGAAAGGTTGAAGAAACCAATCAGAGAAAGATGACGACGGATGCTTGTCGCCGTTATAAAGTCAACAGTTTACTTAAAAGCTCAGCCACAGAATCCCATTTTAAATCTATTAATGTATTTACTGAAAGTTGCTGATCTTGAAAACGCAAAAAAGTTACTCGGCAATTAAAAAATCAAGAGCCTCGAGAAAGCTTTGACCTTAAACGAAGATCGGATTAAGGAAAAAACAAACATTTTCGGTGTGAGCACCCAAGTTCATGGTCAAAGTTTCAAGACCCATTACAGAGACAAACAAACACGGCAGATCTCATTGAGAAACGATTTTCGACACAGATCAACGTCCAATTTCCCCCTTAGACGAGTAAAAAGCGTGGACTCCACTGGTCAAGCCTGATTTCCTTGTCATGGAGACTGACCTTTCATTTTTGCACACATCACCAAAACGGAGACCACCTTGCAAAATCAAAAAGTCCGACCGCATGCCATTTTAATAATCCTACGGTAAACAACAAGAACCCGAGTATGAGATCAAAACTATAAATTTTCCGTTTCGGACAGGCGTGTCCAACCCACGGTCCTCGACAGCTGATGATGCCGGCCCAACAACATCGTAAACTTTTATTGTTATTATGTCATTTTAGTTTGTTTGTTTATTTCTTTTGTCCATTTGGTCATCGATAAGCATCTCGTAAACCTCCCAAAAAAATTACAACCTTCGACAAAGCCGACTTACTCCCCGTCACGAATATCTCCAAGAACGGTTCCTTCGGTTCAAGAGGTTGGACACCCATGGCTTGGGATGTGCTACTTGAAAAGAGTTCCCTTGTATCTCATTACATGTCTAATCTGTAACTTAACGCTTGCCATGTACGCTCCGACGCATTCGACTTTTTTTTCTCTTCCTCATCTTCTCTACTGTATCGTCTTTCGCTTCGCAAAAAAACATTCGCTCGTGCACGCTTTCCTCCTTACGCACGCTTATGGAAAATTTTTGCCAGCCTTATCTGAAAACTTGTTCCCGATCACTCTTAAAATCCGGACGACATTCGATCGGTTCCAAGGGTTTCCTCAAAGAGCAAAATCCTCACAGTCCATCCCACGTTCCTCCTTACAAAGACCTAATTTACGATTCGATATCGGTTGGAAGCCAACACATCCAACGCCCTCTTACGAGTCTTCTTTCATCTCCACTTCCTTCTGTTTAAAAACCAATTTAAGTGCTAATTTTCTCTTTTTCCTCTCCTTTTAAACAGCTTTCCCACTTTTCCTTTTCCTAGTCAAAATAATGTGCATATCTTAAAATATAATTTAAATTCATTTATTTGAAAAAGGACAACCATAAAAACCACCTGCGAACATCCTCAACATGTCAACCTGCTACACCAACTCACTGGGTTTATCATTCTTCGGTTCTATCATTCTTTCTCAACGACAATCCGGTTAAGGCTGTGCTACTGTCTACTCTAGTCACGTGACTTTTTCTTTTATCTCCCATACTGCAAAAACAAGCGGCAATCATTATTAATAAATTATTTTAACGAAATTTAACCACAAATTTTCGTTTTACCCTCTACGAACTGACTTCTACCTCCTGATCCTGACAACTACCCTCAGTTTCCCTACAAACTAAATGACTCAAAACCATTATTATGTCGATTTGATCTTATGAAAAATATAAAATTATGTCTCGATCTGTAAATTATATCTGTTTCTGAAAAGTATATCTATCGCCAAGCCCTGGAATGGAATTCCCACAGCCAACACCGTAGAGGAAGACCCAGGGGTTCTTGGAGATTAACGATAGCTGCTGAACTCTCTAGATAGAGCCATTTATGATATGGCCCCAAGAAAAGTGCTTGGCGTAAGACAGGGACAGATGGAAATCCTCTGTTGCGGCCCTATGTGCTTTTTAGGCATGGGAAATTAATAATAAAAAAATGTCTGGATAGGTTAAATCACAAAGAAAACTTCCAGATGATAAATAAGAAATAAAAGACACACAGTTTCAACAAAATATGAGTAAGGAGAAAAAAGATAGAGTTCTAATTTTAAAAAAAACAGAGGGAAAACCCAAACAGACGTACATACAAAGAGAGAAAGAAAGTAAGGAAAAGGGAAAAAAGAAAATTCTAAACGTCGAGGGCAAGGTATACGCTAAAGAACCAGAAGAAAATGTAATAAGGAGGTGGGAGGATATGTAGAAGAACAAAAACAACATAAAAGAAAGATAAAGTTCTTGTCAAACGGAAAAGGGGAACAAAAATTGGAGCACACCAACAGGGACAGAGAGAAACAAACAGACAAAAATGACGCCAAAGGAGGAAGAAAACAAAAAAAAATTAATCAAATCATCCAAAAAATAAAATCAAACAACAAAGAAAAAGGCTCAGAAAAGCACAAACCCTCAGGAGACACTTTCCACCACATTCCTCACTATAAGCAAACAAACTAAAATCTGGCAAAATAGTATCTCATCCCAAAACCCGCAAACATCAACTAAAATGGTCATCACAAAAATAAAACTTTTTCGCAAAAGTTAGCCTAACTCAACAATAAATTAAAATAACAACCGTATCCTTTTAGTTTAAACAATATTAACACAAATAAAAATTATTATTTACAACTTCCACACACTCACACACGAAAATAATGAATTTAAATTTTTCACGTCCGTTCCGGTTTTTTAAAAAAGCGCTATTACACAAAACAAACATAATTATTTCATTTTCATTAACCGACAGCCGATCCCCCATCCATTCACCCCACTCACCTGCTTCCTGCGGGGCTCAGGGCGAAGGACTTAAAAACACGATTTTCACTTCTCATTAAGGCCGGCATTTTGTTAATAAATAAATAAATAAGTCAACTATTTCGGTCAAATCTCCCAAAAACCGAACAGTCAACATCAGGAATAAGAGCAACTATCACAAAAACGCTTTTTCATTGATTTCTTTCATAAATTTTCATGTTTTCCTCTTTCCCTTCACGCTTTCCACAGTCGGGTTTTGTGAAAAGCCCAGGTCGGGGCAACAAAAATGAAGTTTCCAGCCGGTTGGCCATTGATATTTATCAACTAATTTTAATGTCATGTTAATTTAAAATTATTTATAACAAGGCGCTATCCGGGATACGTTTTCCAGACTTAATTATTAACATTATTGTTTTCATAATGAGTTTGAGGAAAATGAAAACTGAGCAGGACGCCTGTTACCCGTACGAGTCGAAGTGGGATTGAATGAGTATGGCCAGGGATTAGCAATTATCGAGTTGTCCAGAATTTTGGTGGCGATTTTCGCGACAGGTGTGAATGTAGTAGAATAACTGAAAACAAATGACAGATGCCAACAGATGGGACTGCTCCAAGAATTAAGGGTAGACATTGAGCAAAAATTCAGAAATGGCGAACTGGAGACAACATAATCTAAAATCACGTGGGTTATTAACAACACAAGAAAAGCTGGAGTTTGGTCGGGATGTTGTACTCCATCTACCATAAGTTCTGGAAGGACGGAACTTCCACATCTATAGAACAAACTTATACTTCAATATTTAACCAATATAACCTCAAATCACGAAGTCCGACGAAAGACTCCTTGGAATTTTCGAGAATAAAATTCTTCAGCAGATCTTTGAGCCGATCAAGGAAGGTGACTCCTGTATAAGGACTAACCGTGAGGTGGACTAGCTCACTGGGAAAAGGATATCGTCAACCCAAACAAGCTCAGGAGGTTGGAATGGCCAGGCCATGTCATAAGAGCTACTTCAATAAAACATGTCATACAGAGAGCTTGAATGATCGATAACCTAAAATACGTTGCGTTCCAATCTTTCACAAAAACACGGACAACTCGATATATAGTAGTAGCAAGAAGGTAATCGATGACAAGTGACGTCGCAAATCCAGAAAAACGGACAGACGGACGGTATTTCTAACCTAATTTTAGTTAATTTCTAAGAAAGGATTTCGTAATTTCGTGATTTCCACAGACAATATACATTACTTTATATTCATTGAGGACATACAGTATAAATGAGTAATGCATTGGGAACAAATCGATTCGTATTTTTTCACTCAATAACCATTTTTATACTTTTCTCACACATAAACAAATTATCACCACCAGCATTCCAACAATATTCTCCAAATATAATACACATAACAATAGGATTGAGAAAGTTAAACGACACCTATATAATTTCAGTATAAACATGTATCTAAAAACCTCAAATCTATTGCGTTTCAATCTTCCCCCTCAATCGGTACAAACTTTCCCGACAACTCAAAATTTGCTACAAAAATAGAAAAAAGAAAAACTGAAGGACGTATAACACAAAAAGTTACTCCCGGTAGTAGGAATAATAGGAAAACAGAAAACAACGGAAGCACTTGGAGAATGAGAAAGAACATAGCTGTAAAGAGAATATTTATTGCATGGTGGAACAGCGTTGAGCACTAAATAAATGACTTTCAGGCTTCAGAATAACAGAGAAAAATCTGTATATAATGAACTAGCAGAGTCTATACTATGGGAACATGATAAAACAAAAGAAAATGGCGACATTTACAAAGGAAATAAAATTTTGAATATTTTATACCCATAAAAGTCGATATTAGGTATACACATCCACAAGACAATGATTTCGCTTCTTCAGCAACAAAACCAGACGACATTAGACTGAATAGCAAAATTCGTTTCAGAACTAATGCACACAGGTTAGTCAAAAATTCTTTTCGTAAGTGACGTCATATTAAAAATTCATTTCCATAAATAATGCACGACTACGTGAATTAAATAAATGAGGGACGAACTCAAAATCCATATATGGACCAAATCGGACTGTCTAACCGGATATTCAAGTTCTTCCTGAATAAGAAAACAAAAAGATACAGGACCAGAGAGACCGAAAAAGACCTCAACAAATTGAAAATCACGCACCAAGATCTCACTTCATATGCACACATATTAAAAATTAAAATTTTTTTCTTCCTGGAGGCAAATGACAGTTAACTAGAGGTTACACAAAAAAATTTTAATAATTAAATGTAAGGCAAAGCTAAATATGATAAGACAACGACAGCACACTAAAAGTTTTCGGTCTTTTTCACTCACCGATTTATATTTAAAAAAAATCGTGACAAGTCAAAAGAACAACCTTTTCTAAGTAAACACTTAAAACAATTAAAAAGTCAAAAAACCGAGAAGCACGATAATCCGAAAATTGTAAGAGACGACTTTTCCCAAAACTGATCCGAACCTCTTGACACTCCTCAAAATCTCACCGTGTCAACCCTTCAACTTCTCATAATCCAATTAACCCGAAAAAGAAAAACGATCGACTCGAAAGACAAAAAAAAGTGCTCGAATGATTTCAAAATGTATTCAAGGCCTTTCTCTCATTAATTCTCTATATTCAAGTTAAACGTAATAAGACTGACAGATTGAATGAATGACTTATTTTAACAGAATGAAAACGTCCTTGTTTGTAAGATGTCACGAGGCGATGCGTAAATCATGGGGACACGGTTTCAACGCGGCTTTATCAAAAGCGCATTACGACAGAAACAAAACCGGAAAAAAATGCAACAACCCAAATTTCCCGGGAGAAAGAAAAGCCTCCAGCACCCCCAAACAAATCATCGGAAGATGGCCAGTTGATTTCTTCGAGACGGGAGGACTTTGCGCCATGGTCAAAGTGCTTGAGAGGTCAACAAACCTGGACATGAACAAGAAGAAGAAAAAAGAAACGACTCGAGGAGTTCGAACGACACGCAAATCGTTTTCCACGACGTGAAAAATCCAACGTTTTCCCCTTCTCCTCGTACCTGCCTGCCTGACTGCTTGTTCGATGTACCTGCCATTCCCCTACCATTCTTATCCCCACCTTGAGATTGTTTTTTTGTCCAAAAAGGAAAAACCTGTTCGAGACAAACGATAATATAATTATTTAACCGTTAGCACGGCCTCTCACTCCATTAAATTTATAGTAATGCGCAATAAAAGATACTGCGCAAATAATCCGCGTCGGAAAATTCGACTTCCCCGACGACGACGACAACAAAAATAATAATTAAAGATTGCCAACACTTACGGGCAACACACAAAAAAAATTTTTTCCTCGGTTGAAAATCCCATCCAAAAAAAGAAACAAGTTTTCGCGCAAGAAAAAATAAATAAATAAAAAGATGAAATGTGAATACATAAATATAAACAGAAGAGTCAAGAGAGAGTGGGGAGTACACAAGACGGCATTCCTACAATATCAGAGGCCATGAGGAAAACATGGACCCAGGAATATCGACCGACAGGATATTTCACTGCTTCCTAAAGAAGAAGAAAAGGCTAAAGGTGGTTCCTGGGAAGAAACCTACCTATGGCAGCGAGGCACTGGAAAATAGATTGAAAAAGTTGAAATTCTAAAAACAATTATTAATTTCATGGCTAATTAGTGTGCATTATTTATGAAACCAGTTTCTGCAAATGTGCGCATTAATTGTGGAATCAATTCTTCCTGCAAGTGTGCAATATTTATGAAACGACCTACGAAAGAGTACATTATTTACAAAATCAGTTTATACTGAAATAGAAAACACTTGAGCCAAGTTTCCAGGAAAAGTCTAAAGTCAAAAACTGACAGCGTGATCCGGCGAAAAATTTCAGAGCACAGATATATGAGACAATATAGAGAGGAGGCGAGAAAGTAAAAAGAAGAAAAGTTGAAACGACACGACCCGTAGACGTCCGATACGTAAATAAAATAAATAAACATAAGCAAGCAACCCACACAGCCTACACAAATTACGAGGACCAGAAATAAAGCTCAACTTCTCCCGGAAGACAAAAACCAAAATTTCCGAACCTTCCACAAGAAACAAAAAAGTTCCGAACCAGAAGAATCATTACAACCACAACTCACGAAGTAAAAATAACCCAAAACAATCAGACGGTCCGACCGGCGGAGCTTTCGCTACCTGAATTTAAATTTAAAAAAAAAATGAAAGAAAATTCAAAAGTTCTGGTTTGTTGAAACGGTTAACATGCCTCCTCCGGATCTACGTCAAAGACAGAAAAACGAAAGTTTTCGCCCCCGGATACACTTTGCCGGCTGTTTGTTGCTCTTGTAATAAATAAAAAAAAACTTGACCCATTAAAAAAAATTCTTGAGGTTCTGGTTGTTGCCTTTAGGTTTGTTTGTAGTTGGTTAAAGAATGTTTTAGAAGACTCACTCGAAATCATGACTTGTTTCTCTCTCTGATCTAGGATCCTTAGGTTTTGTTTTGAATAAATTGCCTCTAAGATTTCAATCAATCAATGAAGCAATACAGAGGTGAAAACCGTGAGAAAGAGCCGGAAGAGGAAGGGGTGAAGCTGACTAGAAAATCACTTCGTGCTGTTGAAAGGTGTTAATTCCGGTTTAAACGTGGGATAACACCTTTGGGGTTAAGTCTTATTTAGTTCACTTGTACACGTTTCTGAAAGAATAAGACGTCTAGCAACTACAGACAGATCTGATCCAAACCACCTCACTGACAGAGGGTGAAAAAGACACCCTTTCATGGCCTTATGTTGGAAAGTAGAAGCAAGAACGAGGGCCAATAAGTAGACAAGCCAGAGAAGGAAAGAAGTTAGCACCAAAAACAGGATGGAGGTTCCAAAGCTATTCTGTCCAGATTGGAGTTGGAAACATTCAGGGATGTCCTCAAGAGGGCAGAGACCCAGAATTTGGAAAGATCATTAATATAAAATTGACGCAGTATTATTATCCAGTATTCAATATCTATACAGCTATACAGTAAGAGTATTTAAAATTTAGACAGTTTTGCGGCCCCAAACTCCACAATATTCTTTCCAAACACAAAAAACCTTTCACACGATTCACCCACCAAACCCGTTAACTTTTTCACGATTAAAAAAAAACAAATCAATCAATCAATCAGTGTCTTGACCGGAGACAGGCTTTTATGACTTAAATCAAATTTACTCTCATCTTACCTATCTGTGCATTCCATTGTCTTAAAATATCGTCAAGGACCTTCGAAAGCTCCATTTTGCCTTCCCCTCTTCCAGCTTTGAAGCCGACCAAACCTTTGCACTAATTATCACCTCCTCCCTTCAAGGTAGACTATCTCTCTTGTACCTTAATCAGAGTAATGATACCTTTGTATACCTGACAACACCCACAATCACGCATTTTGACATATTAATTCGTTTGTCTTGTCTTTCTGTAATCACGTCATCCTGGAAAAATGTTAAAGGAGTAAATGTATCGAACCAATATGGATGAAATAATCCTTTCTTAGGTTCTTCGTCTAAAAGTTGACTCAAAACCTTGTAAGCAGTTTTGCAATTGGCTTTGAAAGTGATTCAAGTAAAAATGATATTAAAGCCAAAGTCAATTTCCTCGGGACTAAAAAAGAGCTTAGACTTTTCCCCATCACTACTTAGATCACTTTCAAAACAAATGATTTTACTCCCATCTCTTCGTCAATTTCTACTCAACTCGTCAATTTTCAAAGTGGTTTAAGTACACAGTAACAAAAAATGAAAAAGCAGTAAAAAATTATTTAATTTAAACATTGAAGTCAATATTTTTAAGAGAAAAAGAGCTCACACCGCTGTCGACCACTATCTAGATCACTTTAAAAACAAAAGATTTTCCTCCAATCTCCTAAAAAATTATCTTAAGAAACTCCTTTCGTTCTTTTTTCACTTTGTCATACAAAAAGGAGATTAAATCCTCCCCCGAGAAAAACCCAATTGTGAATAATTGTAAATTTTCAAAGTGGTTTAAGTATATCTTACAAAAAAAATGAGAAGGTAATATTCATATACTGATATTAACCACGGAAACAATATTATTTTTAAAGACTGAAAAAAGCTGTCGATCCTTATTTAGACTAGCCTAAGTTTCACCCTGACAATGTCCACAGCTATAGAAGTGGACGAAACGTTGGTGTATAGTGTTAACATGACGCCGTATAAAAACCCGGCATTAACAGGCTTTATTCTCGATCTTACTTATACCACTTTCAAAGTAAAAGATTTCTTTTCGATTTCCAGAAATTAATTTAAGGAGATGAAACCCTCAAGCTCCTTTTGTTCTCTCTGAATTTGCCTCAAAGCAGGTTAAACCCCTCAAAAAGTAAATTTTGATAGTGGTGTAAGTTGATTATAAAAACTTGATTATAAGATTTACACCATTTTCAAAGTAAAACGACTCCAATTCAAGGGTACAAAGACCAAAACCCGAATAGACAAGCGAGGCGAAGAGGAGATTCTGGGTGCTTAACCTAGTAAACAAGCCTGTTGCCGGCTCTCCTGCTACTTTGACTATATATGCCCAACGCATGCTTAAGGAAAACACAATCGAAATCGAATTGGACTTGAAACCCAACATCCTTATCTCTTTCCTCTCGAGTTCGTCATGAAACGGGCCGTCACATTTCGCACGACCACACCACAACAAGACATTCCCAGGAGATCCGATAATCTTCTAATTCTAATGACGTAATTTTACAGGAATATTCGTCATATTGCACTCTCCATTTTTCCTCTCTATTATCCTTTATCAGTTTTTGGAACCAAGTCACACACAAACAGCCAACGAAAAAAAGAAAAAATTTTTTATACTCATTATCAATCAGTGGCGTAATTATGAAACGCACTACGCGTGGATGTATTATGAAAACCTCAGTACACCTTTCTTTTGTTTATTTGCGTTACGGCCTTCCTGGCTCCACGTTATCCCAACTCGACCTTCTTTGTCCAAAATTGATTTTCGGGTCTCTCCCCCAAAGCTCGAACCAACTATTCGCTATGATCTCACACTCAGTTCAATATTTATCAAGTGACGATGAAAATATTTGTTGATGCCATTTGAATCGATTTCTTTGTTTTCTGTTAAACAATCCCGAGTGGAAATTTTTTTTTGTTTCTCGTCAATATCTATTCATACTCTCATGTGGGTCCCATCACCACCACACACTGCGTATCCCTTGTGGTAGATACGTCCTTCAGATTTGTGAGACAACTACGCAAACACACGATCCGGTGGTGAGTACATGAAGGAAGTTCCTGGTCATTGAATCAATTTGAAAACTGCTATCTCTGGATTCATATCGGCTTTGATCTTATCTCCCAAATCTAAGTTTCAAAACAGACTTTCAGGCCAACCGGCAAGTTTCTCGGTTTGTTTAGTTTCACCAAGACTAATGGGGTCGTGCTTTTGAAAGTTGCGGTCACCCCTATTCCGCAACCAAAAAGCAAAACTTTTCAACGCATTTTCGTCCCAGATCTAACAATCGCAAATTAACAGACCTTCCTCTCTCTCACAAACAAACTGGAAAATGATCCTCGAACACTACAAAGTTCCAGTCTTGGGAAAGTATTTCTATGAAACCAAAAACGAATCACGACATGAGATCATTCTGAAACTCAAGCACCTATCTGAAGAATAAAAGAAGGCAGAGAGAGAGAGAGAGAGTGGGAACTTAACCGCACTATATTCATTCAAATTCATTTGTCATCATTTGCGTTGGGGTACCCCTGAATGAGAAAGAGAGAGAGAGAGAGACAACACGCGGAACCAGGTGTTTTTAAAACCTGACACTGCTCACGTTCTCCAAAACCTAAGGGGGACGCATTCAAAATTTTTCAAAAACATCTTTCTTCTATAAATTCTGCTCAACAAACCACCGATACATCGAAACCTGGGTCTTGTCAATTTTTCCCATGGGATCATTCTCTAATCGGAAAATTAAGATATCACTTTACATTGGCGGCTGATTTCTTCATTTCCGTCTCGGTAAAACCGACTGACCTTGACTGATTGATGTCAATTGACAAATTATAGAAAAGGAGATTTATTTAGGTCAGAATTCACCATCAATTGAACGTAATGAGGTCTACAGGTCCAGCGACCTACAATCAGGAGTCTCACTACCGCAAAAATTTACTTTTCCACTTCCCTTGATTGATAACGAGATGTTCATTCGCTGATTTACATATTAAAACGATTGGACTTGAACTTCCCATTAGGAAAGGGTGCCAGAGTGTCGTGTGGTTATAAATAACATATTTGAGAGAAGAAATTCTTTCATGTCTAACCCATTCCCAATCAAATTAGCCCAACGTATTCAAGTTATTTATTACTACAATTACTCCCGTGTCCTTTCTCTTAAACTCCTCTCTTGACTTTGAATTAACCAAACAAGTGACTTGTAAAAAAATTCATCAACAGGTGAGGGGGCTCAAATATAACTACAATCTCCCTCCCCACCCCAAACAAAATCAAATGAATATTTAAAAACTTGAACAGAAAAGCGGTTTGAGAAAAATAATGAAATCAGAAACCAAACACAAGTAAAAAAGACTTTTAAACAAGGAATGAATAAGATGAAAGAAAACTGAAACCAGATCTCGAGATCACCATGTTAGTTCAACAAAAACCTTCCAAACATAAAAACATGACTACCCCTCACAGATTCCTCTCTTCCTTTCAAACCAAACATATATTCAAATATAAAAAAATGCAAAGTAATAACAAAATTCAAGCCCAAACAAGACAAAAAACCATTTTGTTTGTTCGAAATAAAAATTATGTTGATACAGTAAAATTTTCATTTGTCACACAACCGAATCAGAATCGAAACAAGTTTTTTGCATTGAGTTAGCCAGCCTTCATGAGTTCATTGACTCATTTAAAGCTCCCCAAAAAATTCAACAACAGGATTTAAACAAAAACATGATTAAGGATGAACACTTTGGGGAGAAGAATTTCCACTGTAGTTGAACATCAATAGCTGTGTTGAGTATCATACAATGAAGATCATTAATACACATAAAAGAATTTTTTTATGTTTACATAACACAAACCCCTTCACCTTTTCAAACAACAATAACCTTATTTTCTCTGATTCAGTTTTCAAAAGCAGAGTAATAAAACCAGAAAAATTCACATAACCCTTCAATCGAAATTGTTCCCTTCTTCCAATTTTCCTAATTAATAAAACCCACAATAATTGTTTATTAATCTTTTAAAAAACACTGTCAAGGCCACCTCCAAAAAAGTGGATATTTAAGCATAAAAATAGGTAATTATTCAGGCTAGATCTGGCATTGATTTTTCATCTACGGATAATTAAGGTGTCTATAACACCCGACCCACCGCAAGAGGAAAAATTTTTGTCAATTGACACAACATAATACCAAAACATTAATTATTATTTGACCTTCATCACTACTTGAATGTGACATATTATGCCAAATGTCATTTTATTTTTATTTTGTTTTCAATTTTTCAAAAATTATCAAAACAAATAAAAAATAAAACTTTCTCAGTGATCGATTCAAATTACTTTTCAAAACACACACAGGAAGGGGGAGATTTTTTCATATCTCAAAAAGCCACTCACATGGCTATTTGTTTATTGAAATTTAAATATCAAAGGTTATGTATGATTTATCTTAATTACTTAAAAAAAAGGAAAACAATCCAAACTCCCTCCTCCCCAATCAAAATCTAAATTATGTAAAATTAATCAATGTTACCCAATTTTTAAATCAATGTGTTTTTTAACTATTTGAAATCTGAAACTTAGAGAGATAAATAAAAAAAATGGGAATGTTGCAATTCATGAAATTAAGATAAACAAATTAGAATAATTAGTCAACTGTAAAACAATCTTGTCAAAAACAGAAAAAAATCTTATAGTTACACGCATGGTGTAACCTACGTTAACAACTTAAAAATCGACTTTATTGCCATTAGAAAACCTTTTCCCCCTTGTTTCCCCATCACAAAACATCAAAATGATTTATTTACAATAAAAAACATTTCAAAATCAAAACATTTTAATCACAACCACCCTTTCAAAGTTACCTTGATCGGATGAATTAACGTCCATTAACATTTACAAAAACAAAATAACAAAACTAAACATGGATGTGATTAATTTCTGAATTTCTTCATTGATTTAAATGAAAACCCATTTTCTCTATCAGAAAATTATAAATCGTATGAGAGATGGGAGAGTTAAAAATGAAAACAGTGGAAAAACCGCGTAAATTAATGAACGAAAATTCTCGTTGTTGAAAAAACGTAAATAAGCAAATGAAACGTAAAAACCGTTAATAGGTCACTAGCAACACACCCGGGATTTACTACGAAGTAAGGTGAATGAAAGGAAAAAATACATACGTTACGATGCTTCCCGACGAAAATCAATCCGAAAATGGTGATTTATCACACGCACAAATTAAGTTATTTATTTTAAATTTGTTTCAATTTTGAACTGAACACAAAAAGGAACACAGTTTCGAAAAGGCATTGCAAACATGGTTTCCGATCAAAACGTAAATAACATTTTTGGTTAACGAACAAAATTTTCGACAGATAATATTTATTTCGATTTCACTGTGTAAAAAACACTGCGTAAAACGGTGATTGCGTTTACGAACAATTATTTAACTTTATGAAAACGATTTTAAATCCGTTGAAAACGAGAGCACGCTATTGCCCTACCCACATCGCGAACAAACTGTTAGTTTTTGTTATCATTGCACAATCGGCGGTGAATCAGAAAAAAGTCGTGGCACCAGACCACTACAACACGAACCATCTTCGTTTACCGCTAAAACTCTCAATGAAGGAACCATTTTGTTTTCATGTTTTTTATTCTTTTCCATTCATTTGAAACCGCGATTCTCTCTCTAATATTTATTTTCATGGTTTTAAATTATTTTTCCGAGAATAATTGAACTCTTAGTCAGCTTGTTTTTAACGAAAACGAAATAAATCAATAATATAAGCCTTCATCAAATTCTTATTTCTTTGGGTCAATAATGTAACGATCTTTCCAAGCTTTGGCAACCAAAAATTCCAATCAATTTGTTTATTAGTAATTAATCGGCTAGGATACTGAATTATCTTTGAATGTACAGCCTCAAAGTTTTAAAAAAAGTTGTTTTCTCACTTACCAATAGCATTAAAAGGATGCTGTAGACATCTCACATGATGTTTGATGACATAAAATTCACCGTCATCTGCCCCGAGATAAAATGATTCTGTAACAATAAAAATACATGTCTGAGGAGATATTTTAGTTATTAAAGGCCCTAAATGGGGTCAAATGGAAGCACTCTTAGAATTTTCTCAGCGTGCAATGATTAAATAAATTTTCCTTTTTCATGTATTGATTCATACATTTGATCTCAATTCTGAACTACCAAAGTAAAATTTAAAACCTTATCAGTTCATCCTTCAATCCTCTCTCTTAGTTTTCCTGATTATTATTCCCTTCTTACTCTTCTTCTCTATTTTAACCTCTGTACCCAACTAAATTCCCAACTACATTCCTTATCCTTTCCTGGTGTCACCTTTTCCCCAAACATTACTCCTCAGAGCTAGAAGAAGAGAGCATTCATTACCTCATTTTTTAATTAATGTCCTAAAGTATATATCTATAAGTAAGAATGATTAGTCAATTGATAAATTGTTAATCAATATTAAATTGAACAACAAAAAATATTATCAAGAGACTCATATTAGTGGGCCCAGATGAGTTTAAAAATACTTTTAAAAATGATAATAATATAAAACATAACCAAGAATAATTGAAAACATGTCGTCACGCTTCGAAACCGAAAAGTTTCAACCTACAAACTCCTACTTAAGAGACTGATGATTGTTATTTTAGCCTGGGTTAAGCTCAATTAATTTTTTTTGGCAAATACTCCGAGGACGAAGACAGAAGTTTTATCTTGTGTTTACAATCTCTTTCGTTTTTTGTTAATTGTTTACTCCTCAAAGAAAGAGAAAAATAGAATGTATGAATCGCATTTTTGAATTAACAACTACGCTAAGATTTATTCTCACTCAGACTGACTTTATATATTTTATTTTATTGAGTCGTTTAATAAAAATGGGACTTTAGACTTTTGTTAAACACATACCTTCCAACTTAAAAAAGTTTTTAATCGTTTACATTGCCTCCTTGAGAGATTTTGTTCTTTTCTTGAAAAGTTTTTAAAAATCGGCAAACCGATAAATATTGTTTGACTATGAAAATTATTAAAACATAAATATAGTTTTAATTCAAAAGATGGGGACTGTCTTTTATAAGTAGTAAAAGAAATGAATAAATAAATAAAACAAACGTTGGCGTACTTAGTTTGCGTCTATAGTACGAGCCATTCAAGAAAATTAATTCTAGTGACACGAAAAGATGGCGGCCTTACATTTCCTGTTTTGAGTTTTGTGTTTTGGTCGGGTTATAACGTTACAAACATGAAAGAAACGCGCAAGAAAAGGGATAGGTCGAGTGATCGTGATAGAGATGAAGAAACAAAAAAGATTACAAAGATGACTCGAGGTATCGAACAGAAAAAAGAAGACACGAGCGGTCGACTAGTCGAGAGAGAAGGAAATCAAAAAAAGAAAAAAGAGAAAAAGATGACGACGATTACTACGAGAAGAAAAGATCAAGGAGTGAGTCTAAAAAATTCTGATAAAAATGATACTAGAGAAGAGGAAAGAGTTTCAAAGAGATATTGGGATGAAAACAAAGATGCACCGCAGCCACAGTACAGGAAAAATAGTGACAAGTATTGGAATAAATATTCTAGGGAGGATCAAGTTGTTGGTTTAAGGTACTATGAAAGTCTTGAAGCTAAGAAAAAGAAGAGGTCTCCTTCTCCAAAGGAAACAAAGGAATCTGTTAAACAGGAGGATGAGAAACCAAAAAAAGAAGAAAAAATTGAAAGCAGCAATGATAACAAGGAAGAAAACCAATCGACAGAACCTAAAAAAGTTGAACCACCTAAGAAACCTGTTAATCCAATTACATCAAGAACAGGAGGTGCTTATATACCACCTGCCAAACTAAAAATGATGCAGGCATCTATAACGGACAAGTCTAGTGCAGAATATCAAAGGATAGCTTGGGAAGCTTTGAAAAAGTCAATCCATGGCTTGATTAACAAAGTTAATACAAGTAACATAGCTGAAATAATAAAACAGTTACTGAAGGAGAATGTCGTGAGAGGGAGAGGTCTACTTTGTAAATCAATTATTCAAGCTCAAGCCTTATCTCCGACATTCACTCATGTTTATGCAGCTTTGGTTGCATTAATCAACAGTCGATTTCCAAACATAGGTGAACTGTTACTGAAAAGACTGGTACTTCAATTCAAGAGAGGTTATAGGAGAAACGACAAATCAGTTTGTGTCTCATCAACTACATTTATAGCACATCTTGTCAACCAAAGGGTAGCCCATGAAATCCTTGCATTAGAAATATTAACTCTTTTGGTGGAAACTCCAACAGATCATTCCATTGAGATAGCAATTTCTTTTTTGAAAGAATGTGGTATGAGATTGACAGAAGTTTCCAGCAAGGGAGTCAAGCGATATTTCAAATGTTGAGAAACATATTACATGAAGGAAAATTGGACAGGAGGGTGGATTACATGATTGAGGTCATTCTACAAATCAGAAAAGATAATTTCAAAGATCATGAAGCCATAATTGAAAGTTTGGATTTGGTTGAGGAAGAAGATCAATTCACACACATAATTACACTAGAAGATGCAACCAATGCAGAAGATATTCTAAGTAAGGAAGCCATTCAATGAAGGAAAGATTGTGTCTCATTTAGGATCATACTAATTAGTTAAGTTCTCAATTTTCAGATGTTTTCAAATATGATCCGAGTATACAGTAAATGAGGACAAGTATAAAGCACTTAGTAAAGAAATGCTTGGAGAAAGTGAAGACTCAGATAGTGGTTCTGGAGAAAGTGGAAGCAGTGATGAAGAAGATGAGGAAGAAGACAGCAATGAAGAGAATGAAGATGGTGAGCTCCAAATACCCCAAATATCCTATTTACCTTCCTCGAGGTTAGGCTAATGAACTTACAGTATCATGTAATTCCCTTTTTTCCTTTTCAGATGAAAACAAGAAACAGTTAATAATAGACAGGACTGAAACCAATTTAGTCTCTCTTAGAAGAACAATATATCTAACAATTTATTCAAGTTTGGATTATGAAGAATGTGCTCATAAGCTCATGAGAATGGAATTAAAACCAGGGCAAGAAGTCGAGCTTTGTAACATGATTCTCGATTGTTGTTGTGAAATGAGGACCTATGAGAAATTCTTTGGTTTGCTAGCACAGAGATTTACAAAAATAAACAAAATCTATGTGGAACCTTTTGAGAACATGTTTAAAGATTCCTATGATACAGTGTACAGGCTGAAGCCGAATCAGCTGAGAAACGTGGCAAAATTTTTCGCGCATTTATTATTCACCGATGCCATTTCCTGGGAAGTGTTGTCTTGCATACGACTGAACGAAGAAGACACGACCAGTTCGGGTAGGATATTCATCAAAATAGTGTTTCAGGAATTGTCTGAGCATATGGGATTGGCCAAACTGAACGAACGCGTTAAGGATGTGTAAGTTTTTGATTGTTGATACCAATTCCTTGTCTATATCCTCGAGTACTTGGTAACCGGGAAAGGGACCCAAATGTTCCAGCTTTCAAATCCCCTTTTAATGTTAATGTAAATAATTGCTTATCTAGGTAAAGTCTTAATTACTCTTTGTGATGTTTTTAGAACTCTAGAAGAAGCCTTCAGCGGACTGTTTCCAAGAGATAATCCTAAGAACACACGTTTTGCTATAAACTTTTTTACGTCAATCGGTTTAGGAGGCCTTACGTAAGTCTAAGAAGTCTCAAAAGCTTTAGTTTTTAAAACTAATTCATAATTAATTAATTTTCGGTGTCTTTTGTCTTTTAGAGATGATCTCAGAGAACATTTAAAGGGTCAGTCTAAAGCAGAAGTTTTCCAAGTTCAACCCGCTGCCCCTGCTGCTCCAGAGTCCTCTAACGAATCTAATTCAGAGTCATCGTCAAGCGAAGGTAATACCTTAACTTAGAAACTAACGTTCCAGACATAACTATCGTTTCGTTAAGTTTAATTAATTGGATTTTGTTAGATTCATCAGATGTCTCGAGCGATAGCGACAGTGATAGTGACAGCGACAGCGATAGCGATAGCGATTCGGATTCTAGTAGCGACGAAGAGAAAGAAAAAATCGAGAAGCTCGCAGAAGAAAAACTCAAAGAAATCTCATAAAGCGAAAATGAAAAAGGTGGAAGAGAAGAAGAAGAGAAAGAAGAAATCGTCGAAGAAGTCAAAACATCGTCGACGATGACAGATTGACATAAGAGTGATTTGTAAAGAAATTAATTTTAAAGACGGAATGGAGACATTACAATTAATTTTGTTACAAAAGTCTGTTGAATGCTTTGTAGGCACGTTCATCCAGTAAGTTTCTAAAAGTTTCGACGCAGACTCCTCCAGTTTGATCCATTTGGTAACCCTGTTCGTAAATTTCGTCTAACACGTCCTCGGGTAACGTCACGTCAATCTTTTTAAACAGATTGTTGAGGAATTCTTTACTTCTTGGCTGTGGAAGGGGGAGTAGAAATACCGATAGAACAAATACAGGATGTCTGAAGGTGATACAGGAAAAAAGACTGTCAAATACCTTAAAGAAGTCTCTGTGAGTTAGGCCGTATTGAGTGTATATAGACGGGGAAATCAAACTTCTCGCTGTTGTTTCCTGACTCAAATGATCCATGTTACAGATTGAGTCCTGGTATATGGGGTTAGCTTTGTCCTGTCTGATGGAGGGCATGCCTGCGGGTGGCATAAGTCGAATATCTAACTTCTCTTTGCCCTTCTCGTGATCGGATTGATTCGAAGTGTTCAGAAATTCGGGGGGTAGGATATCTGAAAAGAGTCAAGTGGACATCTTCAATAACCAAAGAGGTTGAGAGAGATAAATGGAAGTAAGAAGCTGACTTACAATGCTCTCTCTTCAACTCAGGAAAACGTCGATTTTTGTCAATGAAATTGATAAAATCTCGAATTTTGATTTTCCCGTCTTCTTTGATCAAGCCGAGAATTACAAAAAATGGTTCTAGTTTGCCTCTGTCTAGGTAGATTCTGTGTCTCTTCATGATTTGGTCTATGCAGTCGTAGTTCACGGTACAGTCGGCGTCCTGGAAAGTGTTGAAGGCTGATATTACAGGAAGAACACAAAATTCAATTTGTGCGGAATCCTCTCAGCAAAAGATGTGTTAGATGTAAAACATCGAATTAACAAGAACCACTGTATGTGGAACTTAAATTTCAGCTGCTGTAAATCGTTCAGCACTGACATCTCTGAAAGCTCCACTTTGGCAGTCAAGCTTCTTACTCACATCTTTGTTGTCCTGGTTCAAATTCGATATTTCTTCGTAGAGGTCTTCCAGTGCGATTTCTCCCAAATTGATTTTGTCAGGATGCTTTCTAACTTATTAGCATAAGCGAAAAATGTGAGCATGTCGCGTCTCAGCAAACTAGGAGGACATTCGTTCAACAAATCTTCAACCCCGTAAAAGTTGGCTGGGGTTGGCTTTCCAAAGGTGTGATTTATCGAAAATTTATCCGTGACACCTGTTCTGAAATAAGATTAAATTTTGAAACGAATTTGAGGATCAGCTAACGACCGAGAGATTGTCTTCAAGTCTTACTTGTCTAAACTTTTTCCAAGAGGAGGAAGAGTTCGATTTCGCACGGCTGCTTGCCTCCTACTCACGTTGCTGATTGGGTCGTTATTAAACCAAGTCAAGCATCTCTTAACTCGTACTCCGCTTTCATCTTTCTTAGAAGGTTTTCCGAAAGAGTTAAATTTACTAAAGGCCGACGAGTAACTGTTGGAGAAATAAGATTCCTTTTGTTTAATTATTGCTTAATTTGACTGCTGAGGTTGTTTGGTTCGTATCCAACCTTTCGATATTTCTATATTCACCAAAAATTTCCTTTACAGTACCTTCTGTTGACCTGTTCTCCGGGATATACATCCTGATGTGAGAAAGCATACAGACAATGATACAGCTTATCTTCTTCCTGAACTAATTCCGCCGGTTTTGGAGGATTTATAGCCCAGCTTCCAGGTTCAGAAGATTTTGTAGGACGTCCAAAGGTAACTTCTAAAGGATCGAGCCCCTTCGGAAGACCGGGAGTTTGGTCTCGACCTTTTCCAACAGCCTTGTTCCAGTAGGAATCGTAAATGGTATTTTGACTTCTTCATCTATCGCTTGAAATTGTGTAGGCGAAGGTCTTCTAAGACAGTGTCTTATCTCGGTGAAAGCTCCGGACGTGTCTAATTCTGTTGATTTGAGCCATTCCGCCGAATAGTCTTTCGTTTCTATTAATCCAAACTGCCTTCTGAGAGCGTCTACTTTGTCTTGGAGTTTGATGTCTTGAAAAAAATCCTTTGCGAGGACGTGAGGATCACCGATGGGTTTCCCGCCTATAAAAACGATAACAATTTATTATGTGAACCGGAAACGTATATATTTCACGGTAAATGTGATAAATACTCAGTAAATCGTCATATTTACCAAGCTTTATTGGTGCTTATGAATAATCGCCGACAACTGTATACATCGTTCAATTTATCATTTTTACCGTAACATATATATTATGTGCAACACATATAATAGCTTCAAAATCCCATTTTTGATTTTTATAGACTATGATTTTAAAATGTTCAAATACTATTTGCGTGGATTTATTTATTGCCTTGGTTGTGGCGTTGAGTTAAATATTTTCCAAACCTATGGTGTGTGAGTTTAATGAATAATTTTCAGATGTTTCCCAGCTGGAAAGCATCAATTGAGGAAGCAGAGAACACAAATTATTCTCATAGCCTTCGGAAGGATAGGCCTGTGACAAGTTTGCAATCTAGTCTCACGAAATCCTTGACGCCATTTATGGGACTAAATACTAGATTTACAGGTTATCTATTTCCTAATAAAGTTTAGATTAACATAAAGATGCACACCCATTTGCAAAAAAAAGAAGTTAGCACATCAATAACGGTAGCTTTATTATTTATTTATTTTTGAATTCTTGTGGCTAATTTTTCTTCGTTTCCGCCATCTTTGAACCACTTTATCTCATTTTGTTCTTCGGCTTACCCATTTCCTGTTTTCTCTGAAGCTTTATTATTTGAGTTTCTCTCTCACTGCATCACGCTTTACTACATCTGTTTGAGTTAATTCTAAGTTTTATTTCCATTTCAGAGAACCATCTCGAGTTTGTTATCTTTTCGAGGAAGTACTTGAAATTCCGGTTGGTTAGTCTTCGTTCATTCTTCTTAAATACTTTCTTAGAAGGGCTATTTTAGGAAGACCTTCTTAAAGTTCGCAACATCGTTTTCAGTATTCTTAATTTTCTTTGATCGAACCCTGGATTTTCCTTTCTTGTCATTCTTCTTTCTCAACGACATCTTTTTCTTTAATGTCAAGCACTCTCAGCCATGTAAAGGTGTAAGGTGCCTTCAGGTTTCCTTGTTACTATTTTATTGTCTAAATTCATAATTGGCATAATCAAAAATTTAAATTCCAATATCTGAAGTTGATGAGAAAAAAGTTTTAAAATTGGACAGCCTAAACTTGCCTACCTGTTTTGGAGGAAGGAACTATAAGTTGTTAGTATGAGAGTTAGGGGTTTGTCTGAGAGACAGACCAGTATCCAGGTCCCAAGTGACCTCATGATTTTCTAAGTCAAGGGTAGAAAAATTCTTATCACACCACACATAGTAGTAGGGGGAGAGTAGATAGATGGTAATTAGACAATAGGTAGTAGAATAGATAGAGGAGAGGACTAATAGGCATTTACAGACACTGTGATATGGACCCAGGGGGAGAGTAATCACTTTACTCACAGGGAGGGCTTATTTTAAATTCTAGAATAAACTCAGAAAGAAGGGGCAACGCAAACTATAAATTCTAACCAATATTAAGATCAATAACTTGTATTTTAAAGCCAACAGAAAAATTACAGTGAGATAGTTGGAATGAAAGAGCCACATAACCATTGGAAATATTACCAATCGCCACTGATCTCATTCAAACAGTCGAATATCTTCGCCTCCAGGAGGGAGCACAGTTTGAAAATCTATTTTGGATTTCTTAGAGGAGATCACCAAAAATGAACAATGAAAGAGAAATAAACACGTGTGATTCACGTGAGCTTATAAGAAAAAAATTTTTTTTTAAACTCAACAGACAAGAGTTATAAACTTTTATTGAGGTTCATCGTCCGCGATTGTAAAAATAAAACGCCAATGAAAACAAAAAAGGGGATTCGCCCCACACCCAAAACAAAAAAAAACGAACCCAAGTTAATCGCATTCTTTCATACTAACTAAAAATAAATAAATAAATCAATAATTGGTTGGCGGAGTTGTAGACTTGTTTAATATACGTTTAGCTATTAAAACTGGACATTTATGAGAAAGCTGTCAATTTGAAACTTTTATTATTGAACTCCTATTTTTACTTCTTAATTATTCGGACCTTTTATTTGGAAAATGATGTTAGTCCAGTTTTTGTTGTTTTGAGATGATAGAAGGTTGAAATATTGGTCTGTTTGAAAATTTTACTTCAATTTTATACTAATTTGTGTTTGTAAATTTTTCAAAAAAGGACCTATCCACTTTGCTCCTACAGTCAATTTTTATTTTATATTTTAGCAGTTTCATTTCGACATCAACCAATCATTATCCACTGTTACAGTAAAATATTTTAATTATAAATAAAGCAAACGGGTATTTTCAAAAACGACACCCCTAGGCTATGTCGACCGTTAACTCATCAATACCTTTGATATTTTTCTTATTTTACTCTATTTACAACTATTTTGAGAAAATACACGCTCCCCCACCCCTCTACATTCATCCAGGAACATATTCATTAATAAATCAAGTAACCTGGGTGTTTGAAATGGGATTAATTTAACATTCAAACCTGATCAGGAATTTAAAGACGAGCTCCGCGCCATTTTGTTGAACGAGATTAATTCTAATTCCTACGTTATCTAAATGAATACGAGCAAATGACGACTTGTTAAACGATACGTACGGCAAGTATGCATGGATTCCGATCTATATAAGGGTACCGGGACATGTTTTGAACATGAATAACTCAAAAAACTTAATTTTCAACTGTCATTTACATAAATATTTACGAACACAATGGGGGGATCCGGTTTTTTGACGCAAAACCGAAAAACTTATTTAGCGCAATTTTTTTCGTTTTGCTTCCTTTTAATTTTGGACTTCGAGACATGGAAGATTTTATATAAAAAGAGTTCGTGATGTTCACCAACCAATCCAACCCCCTATTTATTTCAATTGAAATAATCTATTGACGAGATGAGAGAAAGAAAAACTTTGATTTAATCGTGGCAACGGGCGAACGTTCTTAACGGGGTGATTCATGTAGTCTTGTTGCATTATGACGTCTGCGAGCTAACGGCATGTAGTTCCAATTAGCACGAAAAATTATTTTTCATTTAAATAAAGAAACCGATATAGAGTTTCGCTAATTTCGCATCGCCTCTGCCTCCGGAAGTGAAATCATCAATTCGAACAATTCAAAAAAAATCGATCACAATATCAAAATACGTTTATTTAATAATCGTTCTTTGAACCGCGGATGAATACCTTTACGGTACTAAAATGCAATAAGGTCACAGTGGAGGGTGGTGCGTTCAATTCATTTTATATTTTTGTGGTGCTTTATAACTAATAATATTATCATAACTAAGGGAGTTTTAAAAGGTAATTAAGAGATTTAACAATTACTTGTTGGGAAGGGGTTTCCGTTTAAATTATTGAAACTCTCTCGCCTTTCTTTATGTGCTTTGTGAGGTATTTTCGAAAGTGCATATTTGCTTTCGTCGTGTGATTCTTTTCTTAAATCCGATTTTTTTCTTTAATCGACCAAGATGATAACCCCAAATGAGGAGTTTTAATCAGCCACGTAGTGAGGAATGTGGTCGAGCAATGTTCAACACGTACGAACTTCGTATTGCAACGCTTTATTCAACTGAAATTCAGCAAAACCTTGAAATTTTTTGTTAGCCTATATGGCTACTGTCAATGTAATTTACCAGGAAGTCAGCTGACTTTTGAAGTATTTTCTTAATTTTAAGTTAGATAATTAACACGGAATCCCTATTTTTTGAATGTTTTCACGTGAAATAGGTTTCCTTATTGTCAAATAGCTCGCTTTTTTTTTACAAGGTCAAAACTGTTTATGTATTTGTGGTGTTCAGTATCCATGTAGAGAAATCCATTGTACACTTATCTTCATAACTAAGATATCTTTGTCTTTATCAACTAAAGTTGAGACATGAAAAGGAATCAGAATAACTTTTAAACTTCTCAAGTTATCCATATTCTTAACAACAGAAATGGGTGTAGTGATAAAGAGAATATTGTTCCCACTCATGAAAGACTCAGATTTCAAGTTCAATCAAAGTTCATAATCGTCAACTACTCTTCCTTTTTATAATTTTTTCATTTGATTATAAAAACAATCATTAATAATTTGATGTGATTTATTTTATTTAAAAATAATATATGAATTATTTGTTTTTATGTAACATCAAGCTTGCCTTGGCACACCACAATGGCAAATCGGAGTGGAACAGCTCAACGCCCAAATGCTTCTTCACAGGGGAAGGTACATCAGTTCAAACTTGTTCTATTGGGTGAATCTGCAGTAGGAAAATCAAGTTTGGTTCTTAGGTTTGTTAAAGGACAATTTCATGAATTTCAAGAGAGCACTATAGGAGGTTTGTATCTACTTAAAAATTTTCTTTTAGTTTGATTTTGTTTGAACTTTTTGCTATAATCAGAGCATGAAAAAGTGTGGTAATAAAACCTAAAATGACCCAAATTTATGTCAGTGCAGTGATTCACTAAATAATGAGTATTGAGAAGTGAGTACTTTTAATTAGGGATGATAATCATTATTTTGTAAAACTTATAAAGAAGACTTTAGTGAAAAACTTTAGAATGGGCTGTTTTAATCAATTTGAAAATCATGTACCTTGTTTGAAAATTTGAATTTGTTCTGTTATAATATTTGATTAGTTTTGTAGTTCAGTTCACAAAAAAAACTTTCCAAATCATCAGTATGACCACCATCAGTTTGCATTTCATTGAGATTACAAAGACCTTTCTATTTATGTAAATCACAATTTGCAGAACTAATTTGATGTTTACTTAAGATATTTTTGGGTTTGAAGTTTTGATACTCAAGTGTCATTGAACCTGACAGAATAAGAGTGATGAAGTTGCAGCAAAAATTTAAATCGAACTAATTCTTGTCGAAATAACACTGACAATTGAGGAAAAAAGTCAATTTGCAGTTGTTTTTAATTTTTCTTGCGGCGTGCGCGCCTAAAAACCTCATCAAAGATGCATACCAGATAAAAACCTTGGAGTGTGTTTGCTGGCAATTTTTTTTAGACTTTGGACAAACTTCAAAGATCATTAATTTCACTTCCTCGAATGAGAATGAACTTTTTATTTTTCCTTTCCCCCCCTCTTTTGAGAAATACAACACTTGAACTCAGGTTGTAACAATTATGGTTCTTGATTCGATAACAAGTCAGAGTGAAAGTGAATCAAGATTGTCTTCTAGGAATTTTGATGAGATTAGAAAAAACCTATGACTCTTTGTAGATAATGAATTTTGAAATGTTTGGTTATTGGGAGTGATCAGGAATTCTTATAATGATGGAGGGGAAAGGAGGGCTTAGTCATTTAAACAGCTGACAAAAACAAAACAAATTGTTGAGAAAGCTTATTTTAAAAAATTTTTTTATTTTTTCAGCTGCCTTTTTGACTCAAACAATATGTGATGATGACTTAACTGTCAAATTTGAAATTTGGGATACTGCTGGGCAGGAAAGATATCACAGTTTAGCTCCAATGTATTATAGGGGAGCCCAAGCTGCAATTGTTGTTTATGATATACAAAACCTGGTTGGTATTTTTGTTATTCCAATTTTTTTTTTAATAACAGTGTTGCCCACTGCTGATTATAACCCTCCAGCTATTTTCCAAATCCTTCTCACGTCGGATACTAGGCCATAAAGACAATGAAGGGAATCGCTAAGTTTGTAATTTGCACTAACCTCGATTTTGTGAGTTCTGCTACCTTGGCAGCACTGATCCGTGACAGTTGGAGCGGTTGATCCTTCAAACAGTTATGCTTAGTGTATTTGATAATGATTTCCAGATAAAACCTGCAAACAAAAGAATTTTATTCTATTTTATTGTGTCATATAGACTAAAATTGAACCTCTTTTCAGGATACATTTGGAAAAGCCAAATCCTGGGTGAAAGAACTTCAAAGGCAGGCGGCGCCTAATATTGTTATAGCTTTAGCTGGGAATAAAGCAGACCTTGCAGACAAGAGAATGGTCGAGACGGAGGAAGCACAAGCTTATGCCCAGGATCATGGGCTGCTTTTTATGGAAACGTCGGCTAAGACAGCCATGAATGTCAATGAAATATTTTTGGCGATCGGTACGAATATTTAGATTTATAATTTATGGGGGGTTGGGGGTAGGATAGGGTAGGGGGATGGGTTAACCAGTTAGCCCTTGTTAATGGCTGGCAATAGTTTTGAGACCTACCAGCAACCTTAGAGTTTGAACTTTGGCTGACAATGTTAGACTTGAAACCATATACAGTACATGAGATACTGGGTTTTTACACTAACTGCCGGCGTTTCGTCAACTTATTGGCCGTTGATATAGTCAGGGCTAAAACGAGACTGAGTAGGAAAGTAAAAGAGAACACCAAGAAAGAGTGTAAAAAGGTTTAAAATTGGAGGTAAGATTGAAAGTTGTCAATGCTATTCTGTGGTTAGCGATATAAGCTTCGAAGAGTGTCCCCTCGAGCAGGGATCATGGGTTTGGAAGGCGACATGGTGGTGGGACCCAGAAGGACTGAGGGAGTATCCCTGGTATGTGTTTAAGTCTCATAAAAATTGATCGACATGTGTAAAATGTAAATAAAGAAAAAATGCTATTTGTCTAAAAAAGTAGATTTTGTACTATTCGAGCATAGTATGGTATATAAGTATATCGTGTAAAAAATTTATAGCATGGGTTAGAATAATTGTGGGTTGATGGATTAAAGTAATAGCCTTTTTTAATGTTTCGTGTTTCAATTTCCAGCTAAAAAACTGCCAAAGAACGAACAGGTCGGAGGTGCAGGGACCAGCGGACAGGGACGAAGATTAGTGGAAGGAGGAGACGGTCCAAAAGCAGCTGGAAATTGTTGCAAGTGATCCGTCGGCTTCGTCGCTCGTTCTATCGGATCTTCGGGTTAGTAAACTGACATTTTGCTGGGTCGTCATCAGCGAATCAAAAACAAATAATACAAAAAACAAACAAAAGCTAAATCACATAAAATTAATACAGCAAACAGCAAAAAAAACCAAAATTCACAAAAAAAAATTCTTCAATCAACAAAAAACTTTGAATGAACGTCGTTAATAATCAGAATAATTATTAATTATATATATTTATAAATATATATATATATATATTAACATTCCTGGCAGTGAAATAAAAGGAAAAAAGTGACATGGACAAACAGAAAGGGATATGAAAGCTTTCGAAAACAAGATTTTATCATATAAAATAAGATCAAAAAAATAATAATGATAATATAAATAATATTAATAAATAAATGATAAATAATGTATAAAAAAAAGTATATGAAGTAATTCCATTTGTAATTTCTTCGGAACTGAAAATGATTTTCTTATTAGAAGTGAATGAAATTGAATTAAATATTATAAAAAAAAAGTATAATCGTTGAGTGTTGGGATTGATTGACGAATGACCGCGTTTGTATACACTTCTTTAAGAATGTTTTTGAAGAATGGAAACCGGAAGTAAGAAAAACTTTTCTTTCTCTCTCTCTGTCTTTATTCGCTTTTCCCTCTCCCTTGGAATTTTTCTTTTTATTTTTAATTTAAAATTTAAATTTTGAAATTATTGTGAGGGTTTGAGGGTCTTTTTTTTGTGTTTTACTTTTTTTTAATTTTATTTTTGGTCAAACTCATAACGTGCGACTTTCGCGTGGGAACTATTTGCATGAAATAGCCTATGAAATAAGCAGAGAAAAGAAAAATATATTTGTTATAACTTATATTATAATCATTGGTTTATTGTTGAACTTTTTGTGAAGATTTATCGCGGCGTTTTTTTTTTTGGACTTATTTATTTTTTCTTTTTTTTATGTTTAGAGAAAATGAAAATTTGTGACGTTTGAGATGGTTTCTATGTGAATGTTTTATTATTATTATTTTTCCGCCATTTTTTTTTAACGTGAAGTTTATATTTTGCATGATGAGACTCTTGAGATTTTTTTTTCTTTTTCTTTTTTTAAAAGTAATATAAGTATTTGTCTCGGGAGAATTTTTTCTTGTTGTCTGGAATCTTATTAACAGTTTGGTAGTTCAAGAAGATTGGAGCAGGGATGGGGGTTTGGTGAGGATGTAGTAGCTGCGAGGTTGATATATTAGGGATGGGGTTTTAAGGTTAAGACTGTTGATCTGGGTTTCTTAGTCGAGTTGTTTCTTTCTTTAGTTTGTTTAGGTTGAGAGAATGTCTCGTTGTCGTCTGTAGGAGTCGGATGCAATGTCGCCGAATTAATTTATCTCGAGGAATAGAGCGGAGTCTTCGGCAGTTTCACTTAGTTTTTGGTTTTCTTTGGAAATGATCTGATTCACAAACCTGTACGTGTGGGTGATTTGTGTATACCATTTAGAAACACGCCAGAGAAAATGAAAATGGCGGAAATCGATAATCTTGTTAGGGTAACGCCCTCTGTGGGAACTAGGAAACGGTGCTGCATGTCGAGTGGAGAGAAAGCAAAGAGAATTTGGAAAATTAGGTTAGAGAAAAACTTGAAACCATGCAGTTTTGTGTTTAAACAATCTCTCCTCCTCCTCCCTCGCTCCTAATTAATAAATTATCGATTAGGGTGTACTAAAGGGGGAGCTCTCGAGTAATTAAAATTGTGTTTTGGGCTTTTAATTAAATTTTGAAAAGGGAATTTAAATTGAGTGTTAGGAAAAGAAGCCATAGGCTTATATTTAATTGGGAGTGGGGGTGAGAAGTGATGTGATTAACTAAAAACATTTAAGCTACTACTTTAGCAATACCGAATCCAGACGAAATGTTATCTGAATGCTTTTCAGAAACTAAACTTGAATAAAGCTGGAAAGTTTTGACTATGACAACATTAAATAAAGTTTGATAATCAGAACTCCAAAGATTTAGATTGAGACTTTGGCTGGCAGCAAATAAAAAACTCAAAACATCTCATTGTAAATAAAAGATAAAATCCAGGAGAAGAGAGTCAAAGGGGAAAAGAGTTGAAGAGAGAAATCCTGACCTGACACTTCAGCGATTTTATCTGTAAATTCCGAAAACGTAAATGGGATTAACTAAAATTTGTTAGTGGAGGAAGATTTTAACTAAACATCCCCAACAGGCTGTCGTCTCGGTTCTCTCCCATTCCCTCCACAATTCCACTTTTTTTTCGAAGAAAATCTTATAAATAAGCCTCACAGAACTAAAAATAATTAGTACAGTGAGGGGCTTATTCGTCTGGAAACCTTGTAATGTCAGACTAACATTGGGGTTATCGTGTTTTATAAAAACTATTCTCAGGTTTTGAAAGCTGAGACTTAAGCCACAAAACCTACTTTTCTTAAATATCTGTATTTTGTAATCTCCCCCGAAGTGTATGGTACCTATTATTGTTTAGTCAACCCTCTACCCTCGAAGTTAGGAAGGTCCTAAATTTTATTTTGGGGGCTTTAAATACTCTTCTCCTTCTCCTGTTAGTCTAAGAACTCTTGAATAATAGAACTGGGGAAATTTATTTTTGTCAAAATCAAAAATCCGGTTTATTTAGTTTAGGGTAAGCAACTTCATTCTGTTTTTCATGTTTTCAATGCAGCTGCAATTTGGTTCATTATTAATCAGTCAAGTTTCTGTACGTGAGGACTGATTGTTCTGCCATTCAAACTGACAACCACTTTGAAACGGACTATACTATCCATATATATGAGGAGGAGGAGGAGGAGACAAGTCAGTCAATTCTCCCAATGACGATTTCGAAAGAAGGAAAGAGAGTAGAAAACCTTCCACGATTTCGGGCTAAGTAGGTTAAAAACTATCCTTAAAATTTGAACTTAAAAGAAACCGATTTCACAAAGCAGCTATCTCAAATATCTATACCATCTTCTCTTCCCTTCCTACGTCCTAATTCTTCGAGGGAGGAGATTCTAACATTTCTTTTTGTATTTGTTCTGAGGAAGCCTTTGCAAACGAAACAAAAAAATATCAAAAGGCTGATGACGCGTGGTGACATTGCGGGCATTTAATTTTGTCAGTGAAACAATTTGTGGTTAACATACAGGAAAAACGAAATAAATAAAATAAATAAAAGAAAATGTTAAAATATGCTCATTGTGGAGAAAAAGAACAATTTTACTATTGCTTTGTTTCTGTAATTATGTAATCTGCAAAATATATTACAGCATATTTTGTTCCAAAAATTTAGAGATATAATTTTTGTATTTTTTAATGTAGAATAAACAAAATATTACTTGTAAAAAAGGTCTCAAGTTTCAATAGCCAAATACTGAAAAGTGATAGAGAAACCTTCATAACTTTAATACCTCCTCCTTCCTCTCCTACCTCTTTAATCAAAAGTCATATTCTGCTGCATAAATCCATTTTTTAAATGTCTGTATATATATTAATATGGTTCTTGTCATCACAAATCATCATTTTCTAATGAAGAATTGAATTTTACTTGTAAGGAAATATTTTGTCATGTGCAAAGGACATAGCTTATTGCTTATGCCTATTGTATGGAGACATCAATTTCCTTTTGTGATTTTGAGGGAAATCAAAAACTTTTTTTTTTCAAATTGTTACTAGTTTCACCTTTTAAAAGATATTTTCATTTAATTTGTAAATAGTATGGAAATGAATAAATAAATAAATGGTAAATAATTGTTAATTGATGTCTTTTGAGTTGTTTATAACCTTTGGGTCTAGTTTAACTCTTTCCTAAGCCTCCTAAACCAATGATTTATTTTAAATTAAAAAAAAGTCAAATAATCATTTGTCTTGAAATTGAATCCTATTTTCATATTGGTTTTCATTCACCCAGAGTCTAATACTGTGACTAAAGGTCGTAAAATCGGTCAGTTCGATAATAAAAAAAATTGGAAAGTATAAACGAAATTCCCATTTGCAATATCCACAGTTTAGCTTAGGGGAGATGAGCTTTTTTAAACTTGAGCTTAAACTTCCAACTTAAGATTAAACGAGGAAATCCTGATTACTGTAGCCGGTGTTTTTACGCTTTAACCTTGACAATGACTCATGGAAATTGAACGACCTTGGTTTTGAAAGCGCAAAAACGTGAATGGCACGTCGGAATTATTGAGCGATAAAAATAATTTTGATCTTAAATTGAATTAATACACCCAAATACGCTGAGCAAATAAAGAAAACGAATGATTAACTCAGATAACCCAAGTCGTTGAAATGAGAAAAGCAAGATGGCGGAGGAACGACGAAAGCAGTTTGACCAACTTAAGTTTTGCGAGCACGAAGCTTTTGTTGTTTGTTGGTTGCATGCCTCTCAAAGTTTTGTTTTCATTTCTCAACAAGTGATCGTAAAAAATTTGTTTACTTACTTGGGACATTATTTGTTGAGTGAAATGGTTGTTTTAACATCATTTTCACAACCCACCGAAGGAATCCGTCACCAGCAACCTAACACAACAGTTTACGTTAATGATAATAACCTCGGAAAGGGAACTTTGTACATTGCTGAAAGGTTAGTTTTATACATAAAACTCAAAAATTGACTTATAAATAACATAAAAAATTGTAAAAAAAGCTCACCCAAATAAACTTTATTAATCAATCTATTGATTTTAGCCGTTTGTCATGGATCGGGGATTCAGGAAACGGGTTCTCGTTAGAATATCCTCATATTTCCCTCCATGCGATTTCTAGAGATTTAACGGCTTTCCCTCAAGAATGCTTGTTTCTAATGCTGGATACTGCGCTGGATGATGAAACGAACGGAGACAATGGCGATGATGAAGAAAATGAGACTGAAGACCAAGGCACAACAGAACTAAGACTTGTACCTGATGATAGAGGAATGTTAGATGCTATGTTCCATGCAATGAATGCCTGTCAAGCCTTACATCCAGATCCTGAGGACAGTTTTTCAGATGGTAGTAGTAACGAGAATAGAGAATTTTGTAATTATTTCTTTTTTGTAAAATGTATCGTTACTCTTTGGCCTAGGTTTTATTTGTTTCTTGACTCCAGAACCTCTGTTTTTAAAGAGTTAGATTATTATGCTAATAATTAAATGATCCATATAAAAGATTTACATTTAATATGTTCAAAATATAAACTTGTTTCTTCTTTCTAGTTCAAAATAATTTTTGCAGAAGACTTTTACGAGGATGCTGATGATGAAATTCCAATGGATGAGACTGATTCTCGAATGGCCAATTGTAAGCTCTCATCTTGATCCACCTTCACTGTTGTTAATATGGAAACTCTTTCATGAGTTGAAAAAATCTTTTCTTTTTCAGTGTCCCTTGAGCGTTCAAACGCAGGGGTCGGGATCGGGGGCGTGAACAGGGAGGAGGCGGAGGAGGAAGAGGAGACGGCATACGGGGTGGACAGGATGGGGATTTTTTACGAGAATGCGGGCGAGAGGAATCCCGGTGGCCGATTCTATTCGCCTGATAGCTCACGGAACGGGAACAGGACGGATCAGTGTCAGGAGGCCTTCTCATTGAATACACATCTTGAGGTAGACAGCTGCTTTGACGACGTGGAAAACTGAAATTGAGAGAGAGAATAAAAGGACTTTGATGTTATTTAATGATGAAGTAAGACTTAAATAAATTTTCATGTCATTGTTAATGTAAATTGTCTATATTTTGCTTTAGAAGTTTGAAGAATTGTAGTGACCAAACTTGTGATGTAATGACTGCTAAGATAATTGTGATTTTCATGTTTTTCAATGATAATGATTAATATTCTGCAATGGGTTTCAACTTGACAAAAATTTATTAGAAGCTCTAGCAACTGTTGTGACTAACTGTTAATGAAACTGCTTTTTTTATTGAATTGAGTGAACCAGTTTCTTGTTTTCATTCATTAGCCTTTAAAAGATGTAAAACTATTTTCATGGTCTATATTAAGCTATAAAGTTCAGTGATCAGTTAACCAGGCAAATATTTCAGAGGACAGTTGATAGGCAATATCTTAAGTTGTTTTCTGTGAATTAATTGTGTTTAATCATTGTCTACAACTGAAGAACAGTTAATATTTTAAGTCTTTTCTTAAGTCCATTTCATAATTGATCTTAAGATAAAATAAAAAAAAAACATTTTAACTCAAAGGCGTCCGTTCATTAGCACTAATATTTACTTCTGTATTTTCCTTTTATTAAAAATAAAAATTTTGAGGGAAAAAAACTTCTGTTGATTGTTTATTTTGAAAGTGGCTCAAGTTCAGCATTTTAGTCACTGTAGCGGGAGGTCTGTCGTGTAGTCTTAAGTGTCAAACTAAGAAGTTATAGTCGTAAGTTCAAATCCTCCTCCTGTATCATGTTACATCCAAAAAAAGTGAAAAAGGGATTAAAACTGAACTACAACTATAACTTGGTGTTTAACCATTTTAGTCACTGTAGCATTTCTTTATTGATAAATTTCCAATTGAAAAAAAACTGATCAAGTGAAACAAAATCATCTTAGGATAGTGTTGAATCAAAAAAGTTAATGTGTTCCACATCCAAATCATATTCATTATAAAAATTTAGACTTCACTGAAAATCACGAAATCATCAAAATGTTTTCAATGTTGTGGGGATCATTATGGGTTGGCTCAAGATAACTTTACTTAGAAGTGTAGACTAAAACAGTCAAAAATTAAGTGACATCTCATTAAACAACAAATGAACCTAAACCACTTTCAAAATAAAATAATCTGTGGTACTTGAGACTTAAGAGGTTGTATTGAGTTCAAGCGAGGGGTAAAAAAAAGGCACAAGTGTAAGTGACAATAATAGTTCAATAGTAGGAGAAGGAAATTTGTGTTGAGTTTGAGCTTCAATCCTGTTTTCACTCTTGTGTTTAACAGGATGTGAGTTCAAATTCACAATCATAACTTCTAAACTCTTTTACTTTTGGTGCTTTGACCACTAAACGACAAATCTCTCACAGTACAGGAAATACTCATTAAGAATTTAAGCCCTCACAGGCTGATCCACTTGAGATTGAAAACTGAAATTAAAACTTAGTTCAGTAAAAAAGTGCTGTAGACATCATAAGTTATCTGTCAAATACTCAAGAAATAAACTTTTAAATTGTCAACAAATCAGAAATGGAAAAAATTACAAAAAATTTTCCATTCACTTCTTCAAAATCTAGTACCATCAACATTACTTAATAAAAATTATTCTCTCTTAACAAATCCAATTAACATTTTCCAGGTTTGATATCTAATCAGATTAGTTGACAACAGAACACCAAAGTGGGAGTGTTTCCTTTCAATTAACAAATCATTGCGTGGGAAGATTAACGCAACTTTAATTGGGATTATCAACAAAACTTTCAAAAAATTTAATTCTCAGTTGTAATTACCTTTTTTCACAATCAGTTGTAATTATTTGTAAAAAATTTTATACTCAAATCTTCCTAACGACAAATAAACGTCTTTTCAACTATAAATCAAACCCATTTAAAGGTAATCATTAAAGTTTGAGGAATTAAATCATTGTTTAAGAAAGCAAGCATTTCAAAAGATCTGAACCGTAACGGAATACGTTACTTTAAAAACGAAAAATGTAAATTGTGAAATACATACCATATCCAATTGGGCATTTTTTAGATTTTATTTCGAGAATCCTTCGTAAACCTTCCTTAAAAAATTTTTGACATTTTACAGTTTTTTTTAAAAGTTAAATTGAAATTTTTATAGACTAATAATTTAAAGATAAAAACAAGAGACGATGATTTGAAATCGTTCTGATCGAGTTGAAAGAAGTCGGTGGTTTGACGTCGATTCTTAACGCTAGCAAAGCCGCGGCGGCAAACGACATTTTGTTTATGGTGACTAGAATAATGACTTGTGAATTTCGAATCTTGTTTTGATATTTTCGCATTTTATTTCTGGTGAGTGTTCTTCCCCGTTTCTGATTTGTTTAATTAGGGAAATTGAAATTTTTCTTATTTTGAAATCATT
Source organism: Columbicola columbae (assembly GCA_016920875.1). Lineage (NCBI taxonomy): Eukaryota > Metazoa > Arthropoda > Insecta > Psocodea > Philopteridae > Columbicola > Columbicola columbae. Next base: position 14,294,943 of record JADMLL010000005.1, read on the forward strand.
CGCTTTTCATTTAAAAATAAAGGATTTGATTGATAATGAAATTCAAAATGTCTGACATGGCCTTTTTATGATGAAGTAGTTATAACTTATAAAACTCCTGTCAAAAGTAGTTTAGTTTTTGTTTTCTAAAAAAGAAATTCATTAAAATCTCTTCGCGTTACACATTATAAAATAAAGTTTTTAGATTCGATTACTAAAAGTTAATTATTTGTCAAGAGAGGTTAACCTAACAAGCAACTCAAAAACATGGGAGAATATGAAGAAGAAACTCCTGGTTACCTTCAACTATGCACCCTAAGATTTCGACTGACTCTACCTGAATTCGAAAACAACAAAGATCTGATAAATCAGATAAAGGAAGGAGTAATGCAATGGAACATGGCACCTTATTATGAATCACTATGTGAAGAGTTTCAGTGGCCTGTTGATGAAGCTATGTTAAAAAAAATGAAAGATGAAAATGCTAAGAAGTTTGAAGAACTTGAGAAATTAGGTAACCAAACAGTTGATCCTGATGAAAGTACAGGTTCAATAGTTTGGAGAGCAAAACTGGATTATCTTTGTTCAATTGGTGATAGAAAAGCAGCAGAAGCATTGGCTAATGAGAAGTACAATGATCAAACTTTGGACAAGACAAAAAGAACAGATGCTGCTTTTGCACTGTTTCGAATAGCTTATTTCCATGGATGTGACATCAAGGGAATGGGAAAAGCTATTGAACAAGCCAAGGAACTAATTGAAAAGGGAGCAGGAGATTGGAGTGCAAGGAATAAACTGAAAGCTTATGAAGCTTTGTATTGTCTCGGTGTGAGGAATTTTGAAAAAGCTGCGAAACTTTTCATAGAAGCTGTACCAACGTTCGAATCTTATGAATTATTAGATTTCTCTAGCTTGGTTCGGTACACAGTCGTTGCTTGCACTATTGCTTTAGACAGAAATCAATTAGAAGCTCAAATGCGAAAAGGCGTCATGGCACAAGCATTGAACGCGCCCCAAGAGAAACCGTTCAAACTCTTCTACGAATCCTTCTACCAATGCCAGTATGGAGACTTCTTTCAACACCTAGCAAGAATGGAAACGGATTTGAAGCTAAATCCGCTCCTGAATCCACACTACAGGTACTACGTTAGAGAGATGAGATTGAGAGCCTATGCACAACTCCTCCAAGCCTACAGAAGCCTTAGCCTTCAAGTCATGGCCGCGGAATTTGGAGTTTCTGTCGAATTCATCGAAAATGAAGTGGCCAGATTTGCAGCCGCGGGTCGACTCGCCGTCAAGATTGATCGCGTCGCCATGAGAGTCATTTGCGATGCTCATGCTGAAGGATGCCCGGCTGTCGCCCAACAGAGAGCTCACTTGTATCAAACCATCGTTAAAAGAGGAGATGTCTTATTGAACCAATTGAAGAAAATCGCCCGAGTCATCGATTATTAACATTTCTTATTGTCATTATATTATTAATTAAATATTTAATTAGTTAATTATATTTTAATGATTTATTTTTCCTTTTCAAGTTATTTGAGATCTCTAATGGTCTTGTCTCTGTCACCAGACGATAGTTACAGCAATTCACTTTTTCAAGGCTTTCATGTTTCTCTAGGCTTTCGGTTTTGTCTTTTGTTACGTTTATGAGGACTTGACTAACTTCTAAAGAATATTTTGAGATTTCCACTGTGTGGAATCTTTACCGAATTCTTTTCAGTTGTATAGCAGCTTTTATATCGTATGTTGCTACATATACAGAAAGCTCGTACTGACTTGCTGTAAGATTCTAACAGAGAATCCCAGGTTACCACTGATGAGCATAACGTTCTGAGGTGTCAGCAATGTATCCTGTCATTCATCCTTGATGTCTATAATCTTTTTCAGTATGTATTTGCAGAAATGTTCAAAGTACTTCCACTTCATTGCTGATTTTATGAGGCCAACTATGATGCTCTCTAATTCTAGTTGTAGAAAAGCCTATTCTGGGACATTTTCTGCTGTAATCGCTTATAGTTGTACTCCTTCAATGCAGGAAAACGTTGAAACATCCAGTTAGCATCTGAATCACACTCTCACTCCGACTTAGAAGGTTCGATGATTCATTTCTCAAAAACCAACGACCCCATAAAACCCCAAAACATATCCTGACATCACAAGTTGATTAATTATTGAGATGAAAACGACAAGAATTTATCAGCTCGAAATAGAAAAAAAAAGGAAACGGAGAAGAGGAGAGAAAGAGAATGAGAGACGAAGGACATTTGCCAGAAATTAATGAACTTCGAGAGACGAAACCCTTGAAACTAAGACCCGAGAGACCGCTGCTGCATTTGAAGTTCTGTCGAAAAAATTTGCGCTCTCACTTAATTCTCTCCTCATCGGTCGCGTCCTCAAAAATTCTAACGCGTAAAACAACACGCGCCAAAAAAACTTAAGTTGACCGCTTTTTTGTCCTCAAAAATCTTCCGCCTCTCCCTCCCACCGGATAACCTCCTACAATTTCGAAAATAAGCCAAATGATCCGAACGACTAAATGCAGATTAGTTTAGAGCTCGTTCTCCGATTTGAATAACTGACTATAATGATATTTATGTTACGACGGGACGAGGAGAGAGGTCATATTCACTTTAATTTTGTGTTCTTTACGCTTGAGAACACCCACTGCAAAATTTTTTATACTTACATACATACACATCTTAGCTTCTGGGGTTCGTTGCTGCACCCGTTGTTTGAGGTTTTGGGCAGATATGACCTCTTACAGTCTTATTCTATGTTACCGTGCTTGAGGAGAGGGGAAGAAGAACATGGTAACATATCTAGAATACGTAGTAAGAGTAGGATCCAGGTAGAAGCCTTCGTTGAACTTAGTCACCAAGACGATTAGCCGTGGATGTAGCTAACTAGCCCGGTCTGCCTGGAACAGTAAAGAGAAAGAAGTTTGATCGAAGAGATAAAAGAGTTCAAGGGAGACGTAATAAGATACCGAAGGTAAGGTCTCATACCAAGATGGTTGAAAATCCGTCTGTCGCAAGATAAATAACTGACTACCAACCACCCCCAGACACCAGAAAGTACAAAAAATAAAGATGGCGAGGGAAAACTAGTCAAAAACAAGGAAAAACAAACGGAAAGTCTAAAACAATGAAAGACGACGGACGCACAGACAGAAACACAAAAAGTCTTCAATTATTCATTAGAACAACAGAGCTCAAAATTTCTGCAAAAGACCCCACTCCTCCTCCTCCAAAAAAGCATCTAAAACCACGTAATCTAAACATAGTCTCGAACATCCAAATTAAATTCACGAGACGACAACTGGGACATATCACCTTTTGTAACATCCTCGCCTAACGGTTTCAAATCTCGATTTCATTTTGTGTCTCAAATTTTTCCTATTCAAACCTTAAATCCGTACCTGAATGTGAGGTTTGTCTTTTGATCCTGATGACGCCAAAATCCTAACTTTGATCCTCCTTCCTGGACTTTATTAACAACTCCAACCCCGTTAGGAGGTTCAAATATTTTTAAAAAATCCAAATTCAGGTACACAACGCACACCCAAACCTCTCGTACCCCCAACCATAACCATAATCACCATCCATAGTATCACTACCAAGAATATTATAATAATATAAAAGAAATAGAGATGAGATGGAGGAGTGGGAGGAGGGAGGAGGTGGTAGAAAAAGGGAAAAAGGAGGAAAAAAAAGTCGCTTCGACTTTTCCAGAAGATTTATCCGGGAAAATTACAATTTCGAATGAACCTTTCTTAAATATTGACTTTCATTATTATTATTATTATTGTTTTTTGAGTGACGTCAACGTACTTAAGTCGCATTCCGTTTGGATATCTTGTCGACTTGTTATTCAGTTTTTATGTTCAGTTTACTCGGATCGACTAGTTGTGCTAATACGTTTTGCTAACCGTTTTTGACCGGCCGTTTTGTTTTTTATCAAAGCTTCTAAAATAAATTAGAGGAGAAGAGAAAAAAACGTTTCGTCGGGATTTTATGTTTACATAAGTGCTCCCACGTTCTCCTCCCGAAGTGTTTACACAATCGTCGCAAAGAAATAATAAAAATCGAAGTGAACCGAGGAAGAAGAAAAAAATCTTCGACACATCGGCAATTCTAAACCGCGCGAATCAATTGTTTTCATTTCAATTGATTAATAAATTAATTAATAAATTAATCGACTAATTTATTTATGGTATTAATGTGCGCCGGCGCTATCATGAGTTAGGTTTGTTTTACCGATACGTGACAACTTTTAATTTTTGAGAAAGATGGTGGTAGTGGTGGTACATGCTCATCAATTTATTTATTTTTAAATTTAAACCTGCTCAAAGAATTTTATTTATTTATTTAAATTTGAATCCCGTTCTTCACCCTTGGGTGTAATAGGATACGGAGGAGGATTCGAACTCACAACCATAACTCCTACAGCCGGGTGCTTCAACCACTACACCACAGAACCTGCGCTAAGATTTTAATAAAAATGTAACAAACCGGAAATGAGTTATGTCACATCACATAACCTGACCTAATTCAACTCAAAAACAGAAGAGCTAATTATAAAAATTATAATTAAAAGATTTCCGGGAGGCGGGTAGAAACCACGAAAACATCAACAGCAACAGGAGGACTGTTTTAATAGCAGATTGTTAGTCTTAGGTTTGATAATAGTGAGGTTAGTTTTTGACTGAGGTCAAGGTTCGCTGTTGTGTGGTGCTGTTGGTTTTGTGTGGGATTGTGGGATGTTGATGATAGTGTTATTAGAGTCTACAATTTAGTTTGTGTCAATTCAACCGGATGTTGTATTTTATAATCTTTTTGAAATCCTTACTTGTTATCTGGTTGCTATATTCTTTCCATTTTCTTGTCTTTGCCGTTCTGATGAGGGCTACTTATCCCTCAGACCTTCTTATTAACTGTTTTCTCCACACCTTTTCTTTTGAAAAAGCTTCCACTTACTCAAGATTGAAGTGATAGCTTGTGCTACAGACACAAAACCACAGCATTGCCTTCTTCAACGGTTATCACACAGGAAAAGCGATTCTTAGCTATCGAACAGTTTTTACAGTTCGAATTTGAACTGTTAACCCAAGGTAAAGAGGGTACAGAGGAGTGTAACCCAATTTCACTTCAGAAACGTTAATCGAAATCAGCATAAATCAAATCAACTTCTTGAAAAACCTAAAATCAATCAAAACCCAGTTTTTGGGGGCAATCGGTGACAAATCGTACTGGGTGAGACCAGTTTAGGATACAGTTGACCTTGCCCTCAATTTTTTCAACAATTCCCTTCCTGCCTTTTCTTTTCTACCAAGTTAAAATGCTTCTGGAGGAAGTGGTAACTATAAAAAAAACTTGAAATGGTGACCTCAATCTTCTATCCCAGTTTCCTGTTGACCTTTGATCCTGTATTCAACATTGCAACCGGTGAAGTTTGCATCTTTTACTTCCAACATTTGGATTTCGTGATTTCCTTCTTGACTCTTACGTCAGCATTTTGAAAACAATTTGGGAGCTTTAGCTGAGCAGTCTGTTTTGTATGATTTTTCACCTGAAAGTGTCTTGTTTTGTCTCCTCAACCTTCCACTTCCTTCTTGTATGTTTAAAAGGGTGAGGTTAGTGGGTGAGTGGTCAAAGCGCCTGACAAGAGAAGTGATAGTTGATTGCGAGCTTCCTCCCACATCCTGTTATACTAAAAACCTTGTCTGCGCTACCTTGTTCTAGTTGGTAGTAGGTATTAGACTTCCCAACCGTTCCAAACTGTCACGTGATAGTGGGCAACAGTGTAATACAATCAAGAGTAGAAGGAAATCTAACGATCGAATTCAGCTTTAACCTCAAAAACCTTTTCAAAAACTTAAATTTCCTTCTCGAGGAAACTTTCTCAAGGCTAAGTCCTTCGGGATGCTTACAGAAATTTGAGCAAAACCCAAATCAAAATGTTCGCAGAACAGAAAGAAAGAAAAAAAAATTCTTTCTTCTACTCTCAAGAGTACATCAACTTTCTCAACCAAAAAACTATTAACCTCCCGAAGAAATGCCCGGAGGGAATCTTCCTCCAGGGTTTCGCCCACGACCCGTCAAAAACGGCGAAAGTTTTTCCTCACGGTTACATGGATCCGAGGTTTTTTTCGCGATGAGGAACCGACGTTCACGTGCCGCAACTCAGCCGCACAGCTGTTAGTCAGCTGTACCGAGTCGAACGAACGTGCGATAACGTCTCTCGGAATTTAGTAACTTCCTCTAAAGCCAAAGAAGCCGATAACTGAGAGAAATTCTTAATCTTGACTTTTATTGACGTTATCATGAGATACCATTAAAGCCTGCTAATTAATTCTGTTGACAAATTATAAATACTCGCCCTAAAGAATAATAAACAAAATGATTTCGAATGAAACTCCGACCGACGCCCGTCCAAATAACCCAGATCTCAGTTTTGATATTTAAATTTCCTTTTTGTAAGAAGATTTTGGGGGAAGGTGGTGGAGTTGGGCCTTCGATGTAGTTGTTCCACCTTTTACAGAGGTTTTTATAAGCCTGGAGAGTGATTCATCAAAATATCGCTCCATTGGCTTCTCTTTATATACAGTTCACTCCGACCTTCTCTTATCTTTCTCCTTCTCTGTTCAATCCAGGAAGTATTTCCTGGAATCTTTCAATCCGAGCTTCTTATCCACAGCCATCGATAAAAATATCGGATGATGTGAATCTTTACATCTGGTTGCGGAAAAACCTTTTTTAGTGTTCAAAGAGGTTTTCCCAACGTAAGAAAGTCATCAACTAACTCGGGGTAGCCAACCCATGACTCACTTACAATTTCAACCCAGTTAGACCGTACTTACTTAATTTCTCCTCCGCCAGTTAGACCGTACTTCGGCTTAATTTCGAAGTTAAAAATCGTGGCAGAAGAACCTCTTCATCTTCTTAAATATTGTACAGTCTTTTGAGGATTTGGTTTGATAAATTCTGCACAGCTTTGGGGCGAATTCATTTCATAAATTTTGCATCCGTGGTCAGGAACCAATTCTAAAATAATGCACAGAAATTCATGGAATGTTGCAAGACTCTAGTTTCTGATTCACACGCGTAAAAAAAATCCTCAAGTTCAAAGGTTTCTGATGTGCTTCAGTCTCTTACAACCACGAAGGAGTGAAACTAACCTAGCTAGTTAGAACTATTCTAGAAGGTCTAAGGTTCAAGACCAAGGCTCTAAATGAGATAACTGTCATGGAGGATGAAAAGCCAACCACCCCACCGCCCAACATTTGGGGGTAAGCTAAAAATGAAAGAAAAATTCGAGGCGCAATCAATTCCACTGGAGGAATGGTAACGTTAAAAAGAAATCCGTTACTTCTTCTGCTAATTTTAGCGCGATCATCGACTGATATCGTTAGAGAGTGAAGGAAAAAAATCCGAGTTGAATGGTTTAATGAACTCCTGAAGCCAACACCTGAGAGCAAAACCGGGAGAGTCGCTAGCAATCATCGGGTCCGTTCATCCCACGAAATAGTAATCAAAGCCCTCGATTAAGACGGAAGGCAAAAAGCCAACGTCCGACCTTAGGAGGCGTGTTGCCGATGGTCAGGAAATGTAAACAACCGTAATGCCGGTGCTCTCAACTTGGAAATCATTGGCTCCCAGCTCACACAACTTCATTCTTCTGATACCCTAATTTCAGGTTCGCACTCCGTCGTTCCGCAATGATTCGCGTTTCGGTCACGAGCCTGCTTTCTTTCCATTATCCTTAGCCTCTGAGTATACTTTCCTTCTTCACTGTACTTACTCTTTATGGACTGGGTCACCTGCTGTCTTTCTTTCCTGGCCTTACTATCAATCTCCTGTCACTATTCATGTTAATGGACAGCTTGATCTATTATGACCCTTTTATTTTGTCTTTGGCCACCGCCTTCTGTTGCTGAAAATATTTCCAGGGTACTAGGCGTAGATAGTTCCGATTCCTGAGATATTCTACCCCCCTAGACAGTCGTAAAATCGGTCTAATCCCTTGAAAATTGGGTTTGTCATAATTTACTTAGGTATGAGTACTGCTTTCTAGTGATGCTGTCTCAGGTATTAAACCTGTTACCTAATCACTACCATTGAAGACCACCAAAAAGCTGACGCTTACCAAATTATACGAAACAGTTAAGGATTCACATGCAGGAAGGTAGCTAGTAAGATGGGTTTCAACTAGATTGAGACCTAGTTTTGGGTTAACTAACGTAAACATGCTGACTGACAGACAAAGACTACAAACGAATTATTGCCAGGTCTATTTTTATGCGGTGAGAAAGTTATACGGTGATAGCTTCTCAAAAGAAATTTATTGTGCTTCCTATTTTATTCAAAACAAAATTTTTTTATTCTAATTTTGAAGTATCAGTTAGATTCTAAATTTGGCATAAAACGAATCACATCTGTTATATACGAAAAGGAGATCGAACGAAGAACTGAATCAGCTATTCAAGCACCCTCAGCCATTAAATGGATTGACTACATTTGGACGGACAGAATAATCCATCTAGTAACATTCAACAGCACAAGAAATACCGACAACAAGATATCTGGATAAAATCTAGAGATCTGTAAATAATCGAACCAAAGATAACAGTACAAGAAGCAGAAAAGCAAACCCGGTGGGACAAATTACAAAGAAAAATGTAGAAGAGAAGTAGATAGTCAAGACTAAGAGAAGTCTGTTATAGAATCTAGTAGTTTGTGTCTTTTGAGCGTCTTTGGTACTGGATGTTTCATGGGAAAAAAATAAATAAGACAGTCAGAAGAGGAAATAAATATTCAAGAAGACATCTTATAAGTGACTTAGACTTAAGAAAGGGGAACAGTTGAAAGACAAAGCTTACAAACCATTACAGATACAAAGAAAGGTTAGAAAAGGAGGCTTTCTAAGTAGGGAAAAAGGAACCGGAAGTGGAAAAAAAAGGGAAAAGATCATTTCAAATGCTAGGAAGGAAAAAGAAATCGGATGAAGGAAAAGAAAGCTCAAAAACACGAAAAAGAAGTAAACGAATGAAAAAAAAAATGGCGACGTGATGGCGCTTGTTACCTCACCAATCCTCGGAAATCCTCAAAATATTTTTCCCTTCCACCCTCTCAAAAAGGATTGGGATGAACGAACCTTTTTTTAAACAAACCCTTGAAAAAATTTTTCTAGTGGGTTTTTGACCCGGGGGTGGTGGGGAGCCATGAAAATTACCCTTAGAGTCAGTTGAAAGTAACGATTTTGAATTTGACATTTTTATTTCAAAGCATAATTCTTCCTCCTCTTTCCTCCTTCTCCTCGGTGACCCTTTTCGCTGACTCCAGTTCAACTGTCCAAACATAAATTCAAGTCCGTTTGTCAAAAAAAAGAAAAGAAGGGAAGATGGAGCTGACTCTTGAAGCCGTCAACACATTTCTGAATTTTTTATGTTGTTTACAGCCTAACATTTGCAACCGTTTTGGCTGTTGTTGTTCACGTCGACGTGGGGGCTGGGGGTCTCCCCAACATTTTCAACATGGGTCTCTCGGGAGAAACTACTCAAAACCTGACATTTTCTCCTCGGAGATTTTTTTATTATTATAATATTGTCGCCCATTTGATTTCTCTACCTTTTGTCCTCTTGAAAAAGGGATGATGGGGGAAGGGGGCGAAAGAATCTTTGATTTATGGTTGAATAATAAAACGATGCACTCGCAAAAAAATTTTTTTTCTTTAGGGATCATTTTTATGCGGTTTCCCGTATTTCTTTAATTCTCACAAATGTCACGGCTTCGTTGTTACAACTTCAAGAATCTTTTGCGTAACACTTGACTCAGATCCCCGAGGCGCTATGCCCGCGAGCACCATGGCGCCCACAGACTATTTTATTTGTGAGCCTCCGCCCTCCGAAAACGATACACAAAATCATCTCACACAAATAAATTACATTTTAAACGCTTCATTTCATAAATTCTGCACATTTTAAACGAGATTTCATTTCGAAAATATTGCACACCGCTATAAACCGTTTATTTCATAAATACTGCACACTTTCAAAGAGTTGAATATATATATTGGCCTGATTTATCACTTTTACCGTAATATATTGCTTTCCGCTTTACTAATATGAAACGAATGCTCCGGAGGAGTGTGCAATATTAATGAAATGAATCCTCTACAGCGGCGTGCAATATTTATGTAGAAAAACACTCATTAAATTGTGCAGTATTTATAAAATGGGTCATACATGCAGGTGTGAAGTATTTATGGAATAGATTCTCTATAAAAGTGTGCAATATTTATGAAATGGCTTTGACGGTATACCGTAAACGGAATTTACTCAGGCTAGTGTGAGTACTCGAGTGACAAAAGCTGAAAAATTATTTGAACTATGACTAAATTCACGTCTTTTAGTTTTGGTCACGTGTTTTCGGGTATCCGAATGAGTATAAACAAAAAACGACACGTGGACCAGTTTCACTGAACCCAGAAAGCTTGACCAGACGAAAGAGAAGCTGATTACAAAAAAAGTTTCAAACACAACACATCACGTTCTCGGTTCTTTTCAAAATCTCAACCCAGAAATGAAAAAAAAAGAAAAAAATTCACAGCAACCCAATGCAGAAACAAAAATGGAGAAGAAGAAAAATAAATAAAAATGAAAACAAGTAAAACACAATGTCCAAAGTACGTTACCAAAGAGAACCTTCCACCACCACCTCCAAGAAATACCAACACAAACACACCCAAGTCCAGTCCCACCACCACCACCACCATGACCACCCAAACAAGCCTACCGACCCGCCAACAACGGGACATCCGATTCTCCAAAACAAAGTTCCTCAGTGAGTGCGACACACTCAGGGGTGAAGCCTCCATCTCTTAGGGGTTGGTTTTAACAAGGGTATTCGGGGTCAACGCCTACCGCTTCATTCGTTGTTACTGCACTGCGTTTCTATTTTTCATTTTCACTTGGATGTCGTTCCGTTTTGTCTTTTTTTTCAGAATTTTATCTCGACTTCCTAGACTAACAGACTAAAATTATTTATCTAGTTAATTTCAAAATAAGAGAAAAAATTTTTATCTACAAACAAAACAAAATGAAAAGAACATTCGGGAAAGGATTTGTGGACGGATGTCAGAACGTGAAAATGATTTTAACAACGGTTTCCCGGGAGAATAGTTGATGAAGTGGAAGTTTAGTGTTAATTCTTTCTCATCTGTATTTATTCATATTTAAAAAAATAACCGGAACACGGTCCTGTCGTCGAAAAGATGGAATACAGAAAGGGTATGGTGCCGGTCGTTTTCGAATCCAAGAACGTCAAATTTGCGGACATCGAGAAGATTCTCAACAGCTCGTTTCTGTAAGTACCATTTTCAAATTTTGTTTCCATTGTGATCACTCTCACCCCTCACCCCCAAATAACCATAACCAACCCCCTGAATCCGAAAGAAAGAATATAATGGGTTTTGATTTATGAACGAGGGAAACTAGTTTCTTTCTCATTATAATTTTATTCAAAAGACCTGTCAATTCTCTTGAGAGACAGAAAGACACGTACAGACAGAGAAAGAGAGAGAATGTATGAAAACATTTTTGTCGTCGTGAAGAGGTTAAGTTTTGTTCGATTTGTAATCGGACGGAGAGTTCATTGGTGCCAACCCTGTTTCGATTGTAGCCAACTTTTATTACTAAAACTCGACACAGACACGCACTCAATGCATTGATTATTATTGTTGTAGTGGTTGTTGTTATTGTTGTTTCGTAATCAGTGGCGTGCGTTTCATTGATGCGTTGAATTAGGTGTGTGTTCATCCAGATTGTTCACGAAACTCGTTTTCGAATTGATTTTAATTATCTTTTTGGAACTGATTAGGCTAATTTATGACGCCTTGATTCGTATCAATGGGTACATTTCCCCAGCCGTTGGTGTTTGCTTAATTTAATTTTTAAAAAAATTATTTATTTTTGTGTTTTGCCAACAACGGGCGCCTTTGTTTCAACTCCTATACAACTTCTTTGAAGTCTTATTTGTAGAACCGCGTTTAGTGGTACCTAGGGATACGAATTTAATTCGCTCTGATCATCGTCGTATGTCAAAGATCATATAAAATATGTATGATCATTTAAACGATGTTATATATATTAATGCTGTTTCTGCCCTTTTTTTAAAATGTCACGAAAGGATGTGAGACACATTATCTAATAAGTCACTCGCTTTCCCTGGGGACAGTTTCTCTGGGTGTCTTCCACAGAATCAGACACTTCCTGCCACTTGCCAAGGAGGAAATTTCTCCTCCGGCTCGACCTCCTCCTTCACTGCTGAGTTCCATCATTACCCAGACACAAACAAAGCGAATGACAAGTTCGTCGCTCAGGTCTAAACAACAGAGCGATATAGCGGACAGAAGCGGCGGGAGGAAAGCTGGGCGAACGCTCTGCCATTTAGGGATCACCTATGCAATTATCGGACATCCCAATTTTGTCGTATGTCGAGACAAAATTTTAGAATATTTCATGTCGCATCTCAAAACATTTGTATGTCAGGATATTTGTATCTCAAGGTACCACTGTATGAGCGATTTGAAATATGTTTGTATTGGGTCTACCAGAAAGTTCTGTTCGATTATGTTGCATCAAGTTTGACACACGTTTGCGTATATTCATTTGAATATTTTTCATCTTTTTTGGTTCTCCCCGTTTATGACCTATACAGTATGTATACTGACCTAGTAAATGAACTAAAACAAACATGATTCATGTTAGCTGACAACGAATTTTGAATTTAAAGTTGTATTTGGTACGAATTCCTGTAAGAAAGAGATAATACAGAAGAATTAGATAATTTGTTCAAGATGTTGGATGAAGGTACAGTTTCTCATAAAACTTTTCGTTTAAATCTCTCAAGTTTGGATCAGGTACAAAATAAAAATTTAAGCAAATACAGATACACCTTTTGGTTAGGCTTTGTGTCAGATCCCTTTAACCCTCGATCGTTCCACAAGACGTTGCTGACAACATTTCTCCGTTTGAACGTTATTTTCGGTAATACGCATTGGGATTCCCTCGAAGAGATCTGTTGATGTTATTATTGAGCTTAACCGCAGGTCGAAAGTTTGAAACGATGCGGTCTTTCCCAACACGAAACTTTATCCTCGAGTTTAGGCGAATTCATCTGAGACCTTTAATCGATTCACAAACCTTTTCAACTTCCAAGCCTTTAAGATGGTTCTTGTACTGAACCAGTTTCGGTCTATCTCGCCAACATTTCCTGTATCTTTTAGTCTATATAATAAGCCTAATCCGTTCTCTGGTCATTTTGACAATCTTTTAACAACCTCCCAGGCTATCTCGTCCATATTTCTAAGCCTATCTAGGTCTAAAGGGTCTAAGACCGAAATGAAAGAGGATTAAAATGCGAAGACAGTCCAAGACTGTTATCGAATTACGCAATCATGCTAATGTCGCCAATTTAACCGAATTACGAAGCCGTTGACTTAATTTCGTTTTTCCTTCGCGGAATAATCTGTTTCGCTCGCCTAATCTTTTTGTTTTGGTCATAATCACGAAGAACGCGACATACAGTCACAAAACAGTGACATCATCATAAAGAACGAAAGTTCCTTTGCCGTTCACCCAATCACCTTGACATCACCCGCAGTTCGCACGAACGTTTTATTTGCCTTCTTTCATTTCATTCACGCCTTCTGGTGGTGACTCTTAAATAAGACAATTCGACAAGTGGACGTCCCTGTGTCTATAAGAAAAATCGCTCCTGAAGGAGACATTTATTCCCGTGACATTTCCTCCTTTTCTGTTTCCGCTTCCTTCTAACTGTCTTTGTCTACCACTCAACCGTCCTCTCTTTCATTCCCTTAAGGATTCGATTCATCTGTCTTCCTCCGTTTAAACCTTTTTTGTCATCTTTCTTTACGTTTTGAATCGATCTCTTGCTCCTGTCTATATCATACTCCCGTGGCACCGTTTTCTTGGTTTATTTTTATGTTATAAGCACTTCTCAAATTTTCGAACAAATTTCGAGGAGAGAAGGAAAATTATTTTGAAACAACTACCAACTGGGATTTCCCAGAATTTCCCGAACGGCTTCTTTCAACTCTCTCTCTCTCCCCATCTTGTTTCTTTGTTCTTCAATTCCTTTTGTTTCTTATATCTTATCATCATCTTTAATATTTCCTTTCCTTTGTTATACTATATTGTAGTCATATATACTTACACATCACATCTTTAGAATTTGGAAATGAGTATAATACTACAATCGATTCTTAAAATGTCGTCCTTGACACAGTTTCGCGAATCATGGAACTGTAGCAGTAGAGAAATTAACAGTACAGTGATGATCAAAATTATCTAACGCTTACATTCTAGTGCTCGTTCAGTATTATGTTCAACTGTTTATGCTACGGCAAAAGTGATAAATTTGGCGATTATTCATAATCACCGACAAAGCTTCATCAAAGTGACAAATTGCTGAATTTTCATCACATTTACGTTGGAAAATTTAATAAAATATTGCTCAGATGCTTTGCTTCTGTAACTTCTTTTTATGTATAGACTGTTGCTGACGAATACTACTGCCTGCCTGGCTTGGGTTGTGTCAGAAAAGTGACAGAAACCAAGCATTACAGGAAACATTTATTAAATTTTCCATTACGAGTTGGAGATTTTATTGTAAAAATGTAAATGTAATAAATTCATATTGGTAATAATTAAATATCAATAATTTATCAAAGCTGAGTTGGTGATTATGGATAATTACCATGAATCGTACATAATACCCGATTTATCATTTTAACCGTAATGTTAGTATCTTGGCTTTTACTCCACTGGAGTCAAATTTTTGGTTATGTAAGAAAGGTCTTCCTCTCACTTTGCTCAGACGTTGAGTCTTCTTTAACAGCTGAAGATATCGTCAATGAAAGGAACCTTTCGTCTGGACTTTAAGTGACTTCATAAATATTGCATATCCCAGTGAATTCGTTTCATAGCTAACTTCTTGAAGTAGAAACCAACTCACTGAGGATGCCTTTAGCTGTGATAGAAGGTGAAACGTTCGAAAAAGTTACCTCCTAGCCTCGCTCTTGATTTTAGAAATTTGACTACAGCGGCTTTATAACCTTACTAACAGTATCAGTTATTTGGTATTTTGTTAAATTTGTCACAATTTGATTAAATTCCCCCTTACACGTTGGTAATTTTATAAACCAGTCAGTAAATGTGATGAATTTTGAGTACTTTGTCACATTTACCAAGTTTAGCTGGTGATTATGAATAATCGCCTGATTTATCACTTCTACCGTAACATATAGACTAAGTATTTAGAGATTTTAACAAATTATTGCTTCTGTTCCAATTATGCAAACAGCTGATGATGCTCATTTGGTTTTATACTACTTCTTTGTTAAAATGGCATTCTTCCAACAGCAGAATTACGTGCTCCAAAACCCTTTTTTTGGAAGGGGATGAGGAGATTATAGAAGGAAGGAAAACAAGTCTATCACGGAGGAAAACATGTCAAAACCTCCACCGATAATGTTTTTGCTTCGTGAGAATTCTTCCAAACACCTCAACCATCCTCACCCCTTCGTACCAACCGTCTTCATTACTCCAAATGGAAATCCAAACAGGAAATGAGAGAATCCGAAAGCTCTATCGCGATCGCCGTGAAAGTTTCCGCTCAAGGTCAAACACGTCATCAACCAAAGACGCGAAAACCCAAACAAAACAAAAAGGAGAGAAAGAGAGAAACATCTGTTGGAAGAAGACGATTGATGACGATGAAGAGCTTTCTCTTAATACCACCGTCCTCCTCCTCCCTCCTCTTTCGAAGGAAAGCCGTCGTAAATGTGTCAGCTTACTCTTTGCCCGAAACCGGGGACGTTTTTCCCGATCACTCGACACCGGCTGTCGTCGGGAAAACCTGACGAAGCCTGTTCGCGACCGATTTGAAAGAGGAAATATCAAACGACATAAAAAAAGAAAATTTTTTTTGTTTTTCTTTTTTTTTATATTTAAAACGTTTGAGCTTTTTGGTCACGCCGAGTAAAGTGCCAAGTCGGTGTAAAAAAAGCTTTCGAAAGCTTCCCAGTCGAAGAATAAATATCAAAATGAACGGACTTTGATTTTCGAGTTTTTAATTTAAAATTAAATATAAATTCTCTGTTGCATTTAAAAGGAAAATTTTCCGGAAGAAAATGAGTGAATCCGGAAGTAAAGGAAACGCAACTTCCGAACCATCGACTTCAATGTGAGAAATCGATTGACTCGATTGATTTCGACTATTCGAGGGTGAGTCCAAATTCACGTTAATCACTTTTAAATAGCGCTGACGTTTTAAAAAATTTTTGCGACTGTCCTTGTCACAAAATTCCTGGGCTTTTGTTGAAACGTTCCCATTTTTTTTCGTGTTTTTGATGATATCCCGGTTTTTTGAATTGCTGTTGACCCTCTCGTAAAATTTAGAGCATCATTATAGACAATCTGTCTCATTTTTACGATCCCGGAGTGGGTCACTTGGTTGTCTGGTCACCAGCTCTTCGTCCCGTAAGTTGTTCCGATTCGCGTTCAGGCTGAAGTATTACTGTTTGGGTGGTTGGAAGCATTTTCAGACGCCATCTTGAACTGAATTGTTTAGTTTGTCATGCTTCTTAGTTCAAAGACAAATCTTGAGTAATTTTTAGAGTGTTCTTACCCCTCCAGCATCTGTTGGAGTGTTGTTTGAAGCCTTTCATCTTCATTTACCTTTGAAAACATCGAACGGCGGTTGATCGCATCCAAATCAAGTCTTTGTGGATTGATTCTACCTTCTTCCTCTTGTTAGTATATAATTCTCATTTGACAAGAGCTACTCATCGAGTTTTGAGACGTTCGCAGCAGGTACTATTTCTGACCAAATTTTCGCGCACCTTCTCCAACACTTACCTCACCTTTTGTCACACATTTTGTCTTCAACCTTAGCAATTCTTCTAAAGCTTAGTCGATACCAAATTTCCTTTCGTTGAGAAAGACTTCATCTGCAATAGAAGTTGATAGTCCATTTCAAAAGTATTGCACACTTTCACAAAAAATCTATTTATTGCTAGCCTTCATCCACCACACATTCCCATGGCGGATTCATTTAATAAATGAATTCTTGGAACCAAAACCATTTCATAAATATCGCACACTTTAATGATTTATAAACAAAGATTGCATACTTTCATAGAGAATCTATTCCATAAATCTTGCACACTTTCATAAAAGACCCACTTAACAAATATTACACACTTTAAGGAATGATTTTTACATAAATATTGCACACCGCTCTAAGAAATTCATTTCATAAATATTGCAATCCTCCTGAAGATTTATTTTATGTTATGTGGGCTTGAAATTAACAAATTGCGGTAAAAGTGATAAATCACGCGAATATTAAATATTAAAATTGCGGTGATTATTTATAATCACTGCTTTGAAAGTGTGCATTATTTGTGAAGTGTGTTTCTAAATGAAATCTCGTTAAAAGTGTGCAATATTTATGAAATATGGAATGTTTTCCTAAGGCTTTGTTTTATAATATGTGGATTGGAAAGTAATATCGTATAAGTAACGGTAAGTGATATAACAGGTAAATCTATATACATAAATAGATATAATTAACGGCGATTACTCATAATCACCAACTAGCTTGGTAAATGTGATAAATCACTGAATATTTATCACATTTACCGTGCAGTTTATAAAATCTCAAACTCGTAATGGGTAGGCCTAATTCAATTACAGTTTCCTCAGATCCATGGCTTCTGTCACTTTTCTGACAAACGATTAGAGTTTAAGCAGTTGTGCTCGCTACTAACAGTGAACAAACCTCCCAACAAGAAGCGAGGAATACATGAGAAGAAGTGACAGAAGCCAAGCACCAGAACAAACTTTCATTAAATTCTCCATTACAAATCGAAGATTGAATTTCGAATTTGATTTCGAATTTCGATTTTGAAGTCGAAATTGAAAGTCGAATTTACATAAAAGTTTTCTCACGCCCTTGGATTCTGTCACTTTTTTGAACAATTTTATTAAGATCCTCAGGTGGAGTTGGTGATGTTACAATCTAGCCGGTAAATGTGATAAATACTCATAAATTTCTCACTTCTATCTAAGTTAGTTGGTGATTGTGAATAACCCCCGGGAATTAAAAGCATATTCGCCTGATTTATCACTTTTACCGTAACATATATTAGGTGTAACGTACGGTGCCGACATTATTTTGCGGTCTACCTAATAAATAAATTGTTGGAGTTAAAACCATGGAGGATTCATTTTATACATAAATTCTTGGGAGCGAAACCAACTTCCAACCACTAAAAATGGCTTCAGATAGCCATAAGAGTAACATTAGTAACAGCTACATGGTTCGCCATTTTTTCACTTCTTCCTGAGAGTATTCTGGTCTTCTTCTTTGGTCTTCCAAGACTAGTATAACAATTAAATTTATTGCCACGTCATTAAAGTATTAAATTGTAATTAATTAATTAATTAATCGCAATAACTGGTAATTAGACAGAATGGTTTCTAATTACTTTCTCTGTTTGTTCTTTACGGACTGCAATTTTACTTATCCAACATTGGTGTCTTCCTGGCAGCAAACTTTCAGTCTCTACAACCAGAAGCTATGTTACCTTCAATTGGGCATATAACAGTCTGTGGGATACCAGAGCTGAGAGACGAGAGCAGTGAACATATTTCACCCCATGATAGCTCCAAAACACTTCAACAACAGAAACAAAGCACAAAAATGGCGGAGGAAATCACTCACTCAGTCATGTTAATGACCCTCGTTCATTCAGACGATAATTTAAAATTTCCTCCTGTGGGAACTGTACCGCGAGCCAGGCAACCACAGAAACTGTTTTTGTTTTGGAATAATTAAAAATTATTTATGTTACAGTTGAAGAGTTAAAAAAGCGTTCACACGACAGTAAAAGCTCATTTGGTTTTCTTATTTAAATTTTACGACCTTAACTCGAGCTTTTACCAATTAGATTTGGAGTCTTAAAAAAAAAGATTTCGCCGGATGGTAAATGACTCCATAGAGGGATGCTGCGAACAATGCTGGACCACATAAAAATTTTTGGTTTTTCCTAGCAAAATCTCAGGAATTTAATAAAAATTTTTCTTCCTTGGCACCCGAACATGTTTTAACAAAATTGTTGCAATAAATTTCATTTAGTAAATCCGAGTTGCTGTAGTGAACGTTTGTTTACTCCGAACGTCGTAAATTATGCGTTCGTGACTTTGATATTATCCGAGTTTTTTGTTTTAAGACTCACCAGGGATGCCACCCTTAGACGGAGCCATCAGGTTGGTATCGAATCCTGTTGCTTTTTGAATTCTAATCGAATGGAACAAAAAATAGCTGTCGGAAGGAATTTGTTTGGTGAGCTGTCACCGTTTCCGGATTATTTGTCGGAAAGCCGCCATGTTGACTTCCACCTGGTTTCTCGACTTGTTCATTAAACTGCTTCCTGTTCTTTAATTTATTTTCTCTCTCCTCCTCACCCCCGCCGCCATTTTCTTTCTTTCCTCTCTTTCAATTTTCATTTTTTATTTACTGCTTCGTCTTTCCTTTTCCCACCAAATGATCATTATTCCTCTTCTTTCTTCTCTTATCGGAGCTATAAATCATAGCAAAACCGTTTACCTCACCTTCGTCATTAATAACGGTTAAGGAACCTTCTTGCGCTGACGCACATGGAACGTTTTCTATCTTTCACCCCCTCCCCCGCCTTCCCTATTTTTATCACCACTGTCCGTTCGGTTTGTCAACTCGTTAAACACACAGCCACACAAGCAAACAAACAAAGTAAATAAATAAATGAAAACAGTATCGCGAAAAAGATTTTCAAAAATGGAGATGTTAGAGTAAACCACATTTGTGATTGGTTTTTAGGTTTAAAAGTTAGCAATACAACCTCCAACAGCGGATGTTTTGATGAAATCCTGTCGTGATACCCTTGAGGTTGTCTCTAAAAGGTAGTATTCCTCCTCAGGGGGTTGTTTAGTCGGTTGGTTCATTGGTGATGGTGAGTGTAAGCATTCTTCCTCCTGTTGGGCAAAAAGAAAGGAAAAAACCTAAAAACAGCGGGTAGAGTTACGTCACAAAAACACAAAATCACAAGAGAAGGAGTAAAAAAAAATCTTGGAAGCTTTACAATCGATCATTTCCTTCCAATTACGACAGGAAGGAATAAAGATGATGACGAGGGGCCTGATGACAATCTCGACTCTCACATGCGTCACGACAGGAAAAAAAATTCAAGGTTACCCGGGAAAAGTCATCCAAACTCAAAATTTTCATTCTTCATTAGGTTCGTTAAATATAAAAGCTCGACGATAATTTAATCTCTTTTATTCCCCCCCCCTTAAAAAGCTTCCGACCTTGGTAGAGCTTTAATCATTAGTAACAAGCCCCAACCCTTCTTCTTCTGATGTAGATAAGTTCAAATAACAGGGCTGTCCAGCCTTCAACTTCCAGTCTGAAAGCTAGCATTCGCTTAAAAACTTTTGAGAAAAAACTTTCTGTTCCCAAGGGTGGGTGGAGGAAGATAAGGGTGGAAGCCATTTTAGACTTTTAAGTTTTGTTTTCATTCTAACACCAAAGCAAACAGAAACTCAAAAATTTTCTCTCTGAGTCAGCAAACCCATTTGAATGTCAGTCCTCCCGGTTTTATTCTGAATGAACTTGTACAATCATTATGACGTCATTGTCCAACTCCAGCATCTCTCCACACTTTCTTGCTCAGGTACACTCTCATCTTTCATCTATCCTCTTTGAAATGTTTTCTGATTTCTTCAGTCCACCTCTGTCCTTCTACAGTCTTCTGGAGCCACGTGTCGCTGTTGTTTTTGATTATCCTTACATAACCGTCATCGATTTTGTGTCTAGCGATGAGAATTTCCTTTTGTATCTCATTCTGTCTATTCGTTTGTCTTTACCCACACACGATCTTAGTTGAGATTTGATCCTCTAACTCACCCTTGGGTGTAACCGGATGTGGGTGAAACCCTACACTCTCAAACACTCTTTCACTAGTCAGGCGCTTTGACCACTCAACCATAAACCTCCTACACGATCTTAAAATTGTCATCTCCTCTGCTTGCGGTTTTCTATTTCCGTGTTTATTGCTGACACACGTTTCTAATCCAAGTTTAGTTATTAACACACATCAGGATCTGTCTGAGGTTTGCGTCGTACCTTATACGTTGACAGGTATAACCGCCTGTCTGCGAAATAATAGTTGACAGTTGGAGTGCTCTCCCACAGTCTCACACTGCACTTCCATACATATATAATTAAGTATACACTATTATTTACACTCAATATAACATTGTATATATAATTCATACACAACGCGTGAGAATATAAATCGCATTGTATAAAACTCAAGAAAGTTTGTTAACTGCGGAACACTAATTCTGCGTAACACTTGAAATAAATTATAAGCACAAATCAAAATTATAATAAGGCAGAATAAATTCTAGACAGATGTATTTTGAGCATACACTAATATTTTAGGAATTTTGTAGTATAAGTTCAACGTTTAAAAACTAGATATACGATTGCTTTAAATAAAATTGCTCAAAATTTATTTTTATACAAAACTGTACGCCGTATATGACACATACATCCTTCCCAGTGTTTGGTATGAAAGATGGAACATAACTACTTTACAAAGTAGATATACAGTAAATATTTGGTGGTGGTTTCAATCCCGGTTTTTACCCTTGATTTTTGGGTATAACAGGATGCGGGAGGAGGATCCGAACTCACGACCATTTGCGCCTAGGTCAGGAACTTAACCACTACACTACTCCTCCCACATATACAGTAAATATAAATAAACTAAAACAAAGGAAAACGACCATTTCTGTTATGCAATAACTTAAGTGTCTGAAAACAAAAAATATTGTACATACAGTACTCATACTCTTCCGTAAACTGATAAAGTATATATTATATAGACTAAAGGAAGTGATATTGTACATACTTTACGGTAAAAGTAATAAATAGGTGAATGTATATATGAAATTCTCGGCGATTATTCATAGTCACCAACTAATCATGGTACATGTGATAAAGTAATGACTATTTATCACATTTACCAGCTGATTTTTAACATCTTCAATAGTATTTGGGAAATTTATAAAAGCCTGATAAGATTATGAGTTGGATATTTCATAAATTAGCCGGTAAATGTGATAAATATTCGTTAATTTGACACGTTTACCATGAATAATCGCCCGGAATTATATGTGTATTCGTCAGGTTTATCACTTTTACCGTAACGTATATTAGGTGGAACGCACAGAACCGATATTATTATATTTTCCGGTCCACTTAATGTATCGTGGGGTTTTAATTTCGTTTTCACACTTAGGTGTATAACAGGGTAGAGTGTAAAGTATAAGGGGAGTGTAATCAACATCTGTCTAGATAAACCTGAACTTGTCGATATTATCTACACCACATTTATAGATTTTGCTTTAATGGCTTCCCTCCCTCCTCGTAGTTAAGTTTTAATAAAGTTTTTCTCACTTCGACTCCACACATTTTCCTTCTTTTCCACAAACACAAAAAAACCTTTTAATTTAATAACTTTTCGATAAACTTTCTAATTCCAGAAAGCTCTCTCACTCTTCCAAAAACTTTCAACAGCGTTCAGAAAAATAAAATCGAAAAATAAAACTGAAGGATTGAAGGTAGAAAAGGAAGGAGAAGGAAGAGAGAAGAATTTTCTTTTCCTGCTGTTGGTAATCACACCAGTTGGATTTTTAAATCTAGAAATTCGTTAATTTTCGAAATGGGAATACTCATTCTACAAAAAATGAATAAGTTCATATTTTTGTTCTTTCTCATCTATCAACCCCCCCTTTCTTCCAATTAAGCATCCTCCTTTAGGTATACTACTCTAATTTTCGAATTCGAAATGAATCTCTGTCGCGGTTTTCTCACCCCCTCAACACTTGTTTCAATTTTTTTTCTATAAAACCAAAAATAAATTGTTTAGAGTAGCCGTACTTTCGAGTTTTATCCGCGAATAATTCCAAAAAGGAAAAAGCTCGCGGCTGCTGACAGGAGACTTTAGAAAAAAGATAAAATTTTTTTTAGAAAGCTTTTCAGTTTTCGAAATTCCTGTGTGGGGAGTCGCGGTAATACGCAACGGCTTTTTCGTTTTTCAATTTTGAAATTATTTCAAACAAAGAAAGTCTCAAAAGCTCTTTTTTGTTTCGAAAGCAAAAAGCTTTCGAAATCCATTTTTTATAAAACTCGAAAGGGGGAAGGAGGAAGAGAAAGAAAATGGTTGTAAACAAACGACAGAATTTGAAAATTTTGCCAAAAAACTTTTAAATTATTTTTGTATACCCCTCCCCCTCCTTCCCATTATGAATGTGGATGAACGAAATCACTATTCATATTTCTTTTTAATACGATCCTGATGTGGGTGATTAGTTTTACGAATTTCTCGTTCTTTTGCCGTTCTGTTGGGCTTCATCCACTAGCCCACTTCTCACCTCATCAGCAATTATGCCTACCTGAAGACATAGAAGGTTTATAGCTGATGATTCTTTTGATTTGAATGTTAGTACTGTTCCACTTTTGAGTGTTACGGCCCTGAACTAAAATTTTTGAGGATGATAAGAGAACCGACTAGTAACAATGTCCAGACGTTTCGTCCACGTTGAAAGTTGCTGGCATTTTAAGTGGTTGCCTGACTTTTTGAGATTGAGTTCGTCGTGATTTGCACGCCTACATAAATATTGGCCATTATATAAACCACATAAATATTGCACATTCTCCCAGAGAGTTTATTTGAAGAATAAATTCTGGGAGTTAAAACCATTTCATAAATACTCCACACTTTTATACAGAACCCGTTTCATAAATATTGCACACTCTCATGGAACACTAATTTACAAATACAGTAACTTCCTAGAGTTACAGTATTAAGATCCTTTGAGCTTTCAACGCCTGGGTACTGTTAGCAGGAAATTTATCGTTTCTACCACAAATTTGACTTCAGGGCCGTTAATAGCTACGAGAATAACAGTACTAACATCAATAATAACAGGCCTCAATCTTAAAACCACCGAAACTCACTACTGTTAGACTAAATTAATTCCGTTAATCAATTAACTAATTAAATCGTAACTATCGATGGTTTCGATTTATAGCCTAATTACGCCATTTAGAGAAGTTACTTAGTTATGAAAGTTTGCACATAAGTTAATTACAGTTAGGGAAGAAAGACATGTTCTTTACAGTTAGATCATAAGTGTTATTCTGTTATTAAAAATAATATTAACATTATTATATAGCTGTGGTAAAGTTAGATGTCTTATTACACCTTCAGAAAGCTTTCTGCACTAACCAAACCCTTCTTGCATCCACAAAATAGCTTAATTAAATTAAAAATTAGGACTAACAGTGTCTGCCGAGTGTTTCAAAACTTTGTCCAACATTCCGCCATATCTAAAACTTCCAAAGTGTATGACCAGACAGTGACATAACAAACCATAACAGTTCATGACCCAATAACGACATAATCGATTGATTGTTCTTTATGGGAACGAGGTGGTCACACACGCACCCATCACGTGAACCACAAACCGTTAAAACACGTGGCCTTTTAAAAACCTGAGCGAGTAAAAAAATGGCGACAAATAAGGACAAAAAATGCAGAAGTTAGGGAGCGCGGATGCCGGGAACCAAAAACGAAAACCTGAAAACGTGAAACGTGAGGTTGATCGCAAAAATGTCAGATTAACATGCTAAGATCGGAGTCCTTGACACTGTTCAGGTATAAATCAAAATGAAAACTTGTTGAAGTATGCCGTTGACCATCTCAACGATATTTTTTTAGGTACCCATTTGGCGCCTAAAAATTCCACGTTTTTTTGGTTAGGTGGCGCTCAGCGAATGATGGGCAAATGGTTACCCTGGATAGATGGTGTTACCAAAACCATTTTGACGTGTTTACAATTGGTAACCCTGTCCGAGTGGATCTTAACTTTTTATTTTATTTTGTGTCTCTGAAACTAACCAGAAGACTGTCCTTGAACTCTGGGTTATTTTTAGCCAATCGGATGTTGTTTCTCTACAGTCTTGAATGGATGCTACCACCATCAACAAAGAAATTTTTTTTTGGGAGCTTTTGTTGTGTTTGGTTATTTTCAAATCCGTTGGTCAGTTTTGTGATAACTTTCAGCAATGCGAATTCGGAATCACTTAGCGCCCTCAAATTGGACAAAATACCTGACACCTCCCAGACAGTGTGCAATATTTATGAAACGATTAAATCAAGCAGTCACATTTGGGTATAATCTTGGAGCTAGCACACAGAACTGCGATCTGTTACTGCGTTAGCTGTACATATTATGCAAACCGGAAGGTAATGTTGTTTATATTATATGTTACAATAAATACCATTCCTAGGAATTGTTCATAATCGCCAACTAAGCTCGGTAAATGTGATAAATTAAGGACTATTTTTAACATTTACCAGCTAGTTTGGTTTCTGTCACTGATTAATCACTTTTACGGTAACATATATTTTATCGCATATATATCAAATTTACTGTCTACTATATAAAATATCCAAATTATAATATGAAATTTATTAAAAGTTTGCTGACATACTTGACTTCTGTCATTTTTGACAAAAGCCAATCAGTCTAATCAGTTGTACTCACTTGTAACAGTAAACCAACCTCCTAACAGGAAGTAGCGAATACAGTAGAAGCCAAGAATTTAACGATCTTCCTTGTCTAGACGTTGAGTCTTCTTTGACAGCTGAAGACATCTTTAATGAAAGGAACCTTTTGTCTCAGGTTCAACTGATTTCATAAATATTGCACACTTTCCCAAAGAATCCGTTTCATAGTTAACTTCTCGGAGTAGAAACCAACTCATTGATGACGCCCTTAGCGGTGATAGAAGGCGAAACGTCTGGACGAGCAAACCCCAAGCCTCGATTGTAGTAGACATAATCGTTTTGTGTTAAAACCACAAAACACTCGAGACAGCAATTCGCTTATGACGGTGTAGAACACATTTCCGCCATCGTCGTTTATCACTGACACTTTCCCTCCCACGTTCTTTGACGAAACTGTGACACCAGCATCGCGGTCACAAGTTACACAATACAAACATGGAGAGGTCAAACTGATACCACCAGCAGGAAGGGAGGCTTTCAATGAAACAATTTCGACTGCCTGTCATCTCTTTGATTCTTTCTATCTGTTAAAGTGACCACATCTCGATTTCGAAACTTTTGTTGACAACACAAACCACCATGACCACTATGACCGCTGTCCAGTCGGATTTGATTAATCCGTTAAATCCGGGTCCTGGGATAATCGTGTTAAGGGCAACTCCTCCATTGTCCCGGCCAACCGCTTCGGGGGTACTTTCACACAAGGCTGATTCTATTTCCGTTCCAAAGGGGCTCCAAATCCCCAAATAAGAACACAAAACCTTGGCCCCGATCGGAGTCCTGCTCTTATTTTTGTAGGCGCGTTCCAACATAATCCATAAATATCCAAAAGAAGAATGTCACATTTCTTTGGCTGTGAGGAGGAGGAGAGGTGGTAGTGGTTCGAACTTGCCAACAAAAGTCATTCATCTGTATTCGACCCTGGTTAATGTGTGTTGTCTTGTCACATATGTTTCTCTCATTTTTGATTTTCTTGGCTTGCTATTCTCATCGCGATTTGTTTTGAGAACGCCCTTGATTTTTTGTGTTGTCTTCAAGTCCAAATGCGTTTAGGATGAGTCGACACGTCAAGTACCGCTGACACGTCGGGGAGATATTTTGGGTTAGTGAAAAATTCAATTCGGTCAAAATTTCCGCTCAGGGTTTTCATTTACCTTACCCGAGAGTCCGTCAACTCGGAAACGATTTTCTCTTCGGCCGCCAACAAACAGGCGCTTAGTGTCGGGTTTAGTTGGTGATTATGATGATCATCTCTTCTTATAGGTAGAGAAAAGCTCTTCCTCGCTCTATGTCTTTCGGCTCCTTCCTATAAAAACAAAAAACACCGCCATTGTCAGTCTGTAAATCTTCTTCAATAATTTTGGATTTAAATCCCAAACCACTCCCACAATTTATACATATTAACACAAGTTCTGTTTAGTTAAAAATGCGATACATACATAACATACAAGTACTCAACTCATTGTTGCATAAAAGTGGATAATTATAATGTTATAAACTATAATACAATTTTATTTATATATTAAAATTTATTGTTCGGTTTCTGTTGTTATTTATAAGTCGTTTTGGAGTTTGTTAGAGAGAAGAGTTCTTGACTCATACACCAGATTCGTTTTTAAGATATTTTTCCTTCATATGAAAATAGAGTATAAAAATTTATACTATAATAAATTTGTTTTTTGTTTCTGCCAAGGAAGTACCACACTTCTTATAAATTTTCAGACGTTATTTCCAGTTTATAGTGTCTTCTTTTGTGTTATCGTCTTCTTGTGTTTGTCTTGCTGCCATTTTCAATTTCAATTTCGTATCCTCTGTCTTATAAGTTCTCTTTAGTGCATCTCTCTATTATCTATCTAGTATTAGGTCTCTCCCGTGGTAAAATAAGAGGCCAATCCTCTTTCTGGATTTTGGAAGATAAGAGGATACTGTTATTGTTATAAGTTTAGGTGGAACTTTACTCCTACCCACAGTTATATTCAAACTAAGCTCTACCTCTTCTAAGATTTCTGTACCTCACTAACCCACAAATTATGCAATCAAATATAAACCCAAAAATTTGAACAAAAACTGCCAAAAGTTCTACAGCCACGCTCAAGGACATTAGCTTGTCTAAGACGGAGAGAAAACATTTCAAAAACTTTTACTGATGTAAGACTGATAAACTTTTTTCTCTTAAAAGAAAGATCGAGGGAAGATTGTTACAGTAACATATTTACATTAATATACCCCACAAGTTACGGCAGAGAAATGGGACATGAAAGAGACATAAGAGCTTTCGAAGTCATTTTATTTCTACTCAAGTTTCTATCTCCCCCATCCCCCGGTCATCTCTTATGTAACCAATTTTTTATTGAGGAAAATAGATTCTACGAAGCTATAATAAAAACCGAGAATGCTTTTATAGAGCGCTGTAAAGTGTATTCTAGTCATTCTTGGGAAGAGGAAAGTAATCACGGCTATGGAAAACCGAGGAAGACAATTCGTTAAAAATTAAATTTCTAAGAACTTTCGATGAGCTTTTATATCCTTCCAGCAACTACTAATACTACTATTGATTGTGATGTACTTGGCTGATCGACCATAATACAACCTTAAGGTTTTGATTAGTGCTGATTACGAGTAAAATTCCTTTTAAAGGGAAACACAGCAGCGTATGAAAAGTTTCTGTCTTTTTTCATACGTGAAAACACTATACATTCCTTCTTTGCATGCTCAAACTTCCTCATTGTCCTTTAAATAGTAGTTTCCAGGTCATTTTATGAAACAGTCGAAGCCTGAGTTTCCTTAGACAAATATGGTTTCATTTGTAGAGAGAGAGTGTAACATTTGAATAAATTAGATAATTTGCCGAACCAAATTTGTGGTGTAGAAATGATTATACTTTTTTGGTTTCTGAAAGGAGAAAATATTCACGTATACCTAGTGAGTCCTGTCACCAAACCTCCTTAAACCTCCCCTCCAGCTGCGCCAAATGTCTTTCGAGGCCACGCAATGACAGTACTTCGTTCAAAGACTATTTCTGAGGAGGCACCTGTAACACAAAAACATAAGTAGTTGTAGAATTATCATTAATATTTTCGTTAACACGGTACTTATACTAAAATTGTGCAACGTTCCCCACTTTTGTGGGAGGCATATGGCTGGAATGGTGCCAGAAGCTGTATGACAGGTACAAAGAAGCACCTCGTCGGTTGAGATTAGAAGAGCTCGACGGCGGTGAACCGATCACCTGGACAGGATGGACTCCAACCGACTACCAGCGCAAGTCCTCAACAAGCACCCACAGGGCAAACAACCTGGCAGGCCTCGGAAAAGATGGCTACAGGAAGTAGAAGAAGACTTAAAACTGCTGGATGTTTGGGGCTGAAGAATCGTCGCCAAGAACCGGAACAAGTGGAGACGAGTGAATGTGGAGGCCAAGGCTTTCACAGAACTGTAATGCCAATGTATGGATGGCTGAATAATCAAAGAACCTGACCAAGGAAGTTATGGTTGAGAGTTGGAGCATCCTCCTACATCCTGTTATACTCAAGACTGAAGACCAGGATTTGAACCCAATGTTATAACTAGCATCAACCATCTGAGAAGAAGAAATCCCACAAGACTGATCAACAGGATACTCCAATCCCTTCTAAAGAAGAATACGAGACCAGCATGGCTCTCAGAGACAGAGAAAGATCCAAAAGAACTAGAAATCGGGTAGAGAGACCCAAAACATCACGATACTCTAAAAACGAATAAAATAGTCAAACTGTCGGGAAACGCCAAGTTGATCGTGAAAATTGTGTCCGAAAGAATAGTTAAACCGAAACGGAACTAAAATCAACCAAAGTAACTAGAATTTACAACAGGAATGAACTAAAATAGAAAGAAGATTTGGATAGACTGAATCGAGATCCACAGGGAGATGATGAATTGCCACACAAAGCCCCGATTGATAAAAATGGGGATCTAAAAAGAAAACAACAAAAAAGGATGAAACATCAGCTGCAAACACGCACCAAAAAAATTGAAACGTCAACCATCCAGCATACACCATATGGAAAGAGAACACTTTCAACATGGCTTCCCCTTCAAAATCTGCAGTCGATGGAAACGCATACTATCAAGGGAAATACAAAAAGTAAAATTCTGTCCAACTTCTCCTCTCTCTCTCTCTAATGTTGAATTGAGAATTCAAATTCGAGAAAATTGCTCCGAGGATGGAAAGTGAAAACCCGGTTTTATGGAAACAAAAAAAAACCTTTGGAATCGTTTAAGGTTCCCCACCCTCAGCAAACAATATAAAAACGATTTGGTCGAAAAGGCTGAGAGAGAGATGGAAATAGAAACGGAAACGGAAGGAGAGCAAAATAGGATTTTATGATCTCATCACCGCTTGATTCCAATTGCCAGCTGCTTAATGTCAAAATTTAGGGTCCTTTCCCAAAATAGCGCAACCCAAACCTGAGTTAGTCACGGAGGAATTCAAAGACACTTCCAGAGAAAGGAAATCGTCGTCCAAACGGTCGTTCACCCCTCCTTCCAAAAATCAAAATTTGATTTTGTGAAAAGAAAAAGCACTCACAAAACTTAAGAACTTCGAAATTCTGACATGAGAAGATAGTTTCTCTCTCTCTCTCTCTCTCTTCTCTTCCCAGCCCTCACTATCCTCCTCATCTCATCTCGGAGTGAATGAGGAAAGAACCGGGAGAAGCGAAAAGAGGGAGAAATGTTAGAGAAAAGAGCTAAAAGCTTAGAACATAATAAGTTTGATTGATGTTATTTAAATACGACTATAAAAAGTTCATTGAATGGATCAGGGTCGGAGTCAGGATGTTCTGCCTCTTTTATATACCTTCCAGTAAAAGTGGTAAAGCTAATGTTACGTATAATTCCCGGAGATTATTCATAATATCAAACTAATCTTGCAAATGTGTCAAATTCCTAAATATTTATCATACTTACCGGCTGGTTTATACAATCTTCCGTATATACTGGCGAATATAATAAAAGTTTACTCACATGCGTGGCTTCGTTACTTCTTCTTATACACTAAATTCACCACTTCTGATTTTTAGGTTCGCAGACTGTTATTGGCGACAACCGCTGCTTGGGTTGTCATAAAAGTGACAGAAGACAGGACCAAAGTTTCATCAAATTCCCCATTTCGAATTGAAAATTCTATAAGCTAGCCGGAAATCTCGGTTAGTGTGACAAAATATTTATAATATTTATCACTTTTACCGGCTAGTTTATAAAAAATCCAACCCATAATCTGAGTAAACATTTATTAAATTCCCCATTACGGTTCTAAAGCCAAGAAGTTTCGCCTTATATGAATAACTGCACTGATTACTTCTTGTTATATTATAGTATAACTGTTATCTATGACTTATAACTGTTTATAGCTATGGATTTGTTTAAATATTATGTAATTTTCAATTTACCTCTAGCTATTTGCTTTGAATAATATAGATATAATCAGACAGGGAACTGTTGTCGATTACCAACTTAGGAACAATGTCATACTTTAACTTACTGTCATAAAACCAAAAACAGAAATTGTGCCCCTTTAATGCCTATTGCAAAATAATGGTCAATATAATATTATTATTAGTATTAAAATTCCTCATTACGAACTGAAGATAATATAAACTAGTCGGTAAATGTGATAAATTACCGGTAATTTGTCACTTTTACCAAGCTTGCTGGTGGCTATGAATAATCTCCAGGATTTATATACAATCTCGTCCGATTTATCACTTTTACCGTAACATGTATACAATATTATACTCCGGTATACATAATATATAGCAATTGTTATAGTTTTGATGTTATAATTTTAAGCTACGAGTAAGAAATCCACGGAATGGGGCTTAGAGTCTAACTACCGATTCGTTCGCGTAAAAAGAGACCTCAAGTCAAAGGGTTAGAATGGATACAGAAAACGACAAGATAAAAGAGTATAAGAAGAGTATAAATAAGAGTAAGAAATATACCTCTTCCCACTGGTCTTATTATTATAACAATAGTAGGACACGAAACATCATAAACTGGGCGAATACTTACACTCACAGGTACGGAGCGGAACACAAACCTCTACAAAAGCTCACAAAAAGTGTTGATTTTGAAAAAGGAAAGCTTGAAGGGGACGAAAAAGACACGGTGAAGAGGATTTCGGAAAAACCTGGTGTCGTCAATTGCGAGTACCTGTTAATAGAAACCTAATCGTGTTCATTTGTCATAAATTAACAGGTACTCTGGGTTAAAAACCAGCCAACGCTCGAATGAGAGAAGATGGTAGAGGGAGCGCGTGCGGCTCCCGGATCAATAAACGGAACATCGCAGTCGCCGCCGGAGACTCAAACCGAAAACATGAACGTTATTCACGTCCGAACCAAATTTCTGTGTGTTTCTCATTTTGGCTTTCCTGTGCTTAGCCCCTCTCAAATTTTTCGTTTTTAAATAATTTATATCAACAAATTAATCAAAAATATAAGAAATCAGTATCAAAAGGGAAGTGATCTCTGGATAAAACGAAAACAAAATTGTTTGACCGAATTTGATCTTTCGTTTCACGTTCGCCACGCACAATCCGTACGTCGAACGCTTCTTTGACACGGCTTCCCTTTCGAAACAGTTCGTTTTGTGTTTGTTTTGTTGTTGTTAAAAGTTTTCTGTTTTTTATTATTTTTATCCCATACCAATCGGTGAAAGTGATTAATAGTGATTATTGTGTCGTGACTTGAAGAAAGTGATTTTTAAAAATCGGGCGTAACTTACCCCAAAAGTTTTTGTTTTTGTTGTTGAAAAAACATGTTTGCTGTTTGTTAGCAAAACTCCCAGTTCGAAAGACGAACGAGTCACTCCCTCGTTCTGTTCGTCCATTCAAAGTAAGAACAACACCCGGCTTTGGTCACCTTCGTTATAATTGTCACCTTGGATGCCACATTCGAACTAGATAAGTCCTCATAATCATCAATTCCGAAGCTGTAAAAGGTGAGAAAACGTAATTAATAAAGCTTTGTTTGTTTAGAGCTTTGACGTGTGGGGGTTTTGAAGGGTATATAAAAAACCACCCCTAATAAAAATAAAAATTTAGAACAGGGGTAGCCAAACCGTCACCCGTCACGAAATTTTTTCTTAGACCACAAGATTCATGACACATTAAATTTTTTATAACTAATATTTAATGATAACAACAATATTTATTTATTTATTTTCACCCTTACAGGCCTTACAGTATATATTATATTATTACAATATTACCTCCACACATACTATTTTAGTATACAAAGCTATAACCATTTCCAAAAAAGAGGAACTAACCTGGAAGGGATTATTATAAAGATAAAGTCAATGTGAGGTCTCTTCCAAACAAACAAACAAAAACTAATAAATAACTAAATAAATAAATAACTGAATAACTAAATACGCCACAATAATGATGAGTAAATAATTAAATAAATAAATAACTAAATAAAAACACATTTCGACAGATCCATTTACAATTTAGGCCTGATGATTTCATTTATTTTCTATTTTGTTTATATTGTATATTTTAAATTTAATTTTTAGTTAATAAGAAATTAAGTAATAACTACAAATAATCACATAATAACTTAATAAACAATTAAATAAATATCAATATATAGCTCAATATAAATAATATCTATTAATAAATAAAAGCACAATTCGACAAAATTCATTCACCTAGTTTTTAATGATTTCATTTGTTTTTATTTTATTTATTTATTTATTTATTTTTATGTTTAAACTATAGTGTTAATAAAGAATTAAATAATAACTAAATAAAGAAGTAAATAAATATAAACTAAATATGAGTATAAATAAATGAAAACTTACTTTGACGAAATTCATTAATTTTTTCATAATTTCATTTGTTGATATTTATATTTTATAACTTTTATATTTATTTTTAGTGTTATAATAAATCTATCAGGAAAGTTATAAAAGGTTTAATAATGTTACATAAAGTTTGACGCAAGTCAAAGATAAAATATAAACATTTGAGCCTTTTTCTTTGGTTCTCTTGGTTTATCACTGAATTTATACAAGGTATAAGTGTACTGTACATACTGAGCTCTCAATTAAACTAAAATGAAGATGACCTATGTTAGCATTGAGCGTTACACTTAATTAAAAGTAACAGTTTATATAAGACACGAGAGTAACATTACTAACATAAAAAGCGTGCGTTACACTCAGTCAGCAGTATAATTAGAACTTGAGAACTAGAACTTCAATTTCAGGTCTCCCAGATAATTTTCTTTTCAGTTTGGCTCTGTATAAATATACTCCTAGCTCTCTCAGAGTGTTTTTGGAGTTATTCCTTATTCGTATAATTATTATTACTGTTACATTGTTTCAATTTCTCACTCAAAAAAATTGTCTATAGTGAATATAAATCAAATGCAGAAATATAATTTTATACACGATCACCGGAATCATGGTACATTTTCGAAGTGGGCCACACGATCATTTGGGCTGGCCACCCATGATTTAGAACAAGACAATGTGAACTTTTTCCTTTTTATTTAACGCTTGGCTACGGAAAGGGCACGACATTTGAATGTTAGTGTTGCAGGTGTTACTTTCAACCATGTTCACGCCTTCTTTCCTCTCCCCGTTCGGGGGGAAACGGGGGTGAACGGGTGCGTTTTAATGGAAGTTTTTATTTCCTCGTAAAAGAAATTATTAAGACAAAACCGTGAAAAGAATAGACGAAGGGACTAATTAAATAAATAAGAAAATATAGTCTATATTTTATACATAGTAACATTCCTATAAGAAAGAAGTGAGTTATAGAGTAAGGGAGTGGAGGAGAGGAGTAAAACAATTTTTGGTCCACGAATCTGCGACAAGATGAAGCTAAAACTTATGCTATCCCACGATAATACTCAATAACGATGAACAACAGTATATTGCTGACACTTATACATACTATACTTTTATGACTCTTCATTAAAAACCTGGAAACCCATTCCAGCTGAATTTTTTCTCTCCTTTAATTCCTCCTAGACGTCATGTTTGTTGTTCTTATTGCTGTTGGTCTTGTTTCAAACCTGAATTTAAACCCTCAGTTTCTCGAATTATGAGAATGAAACTGGAATTTACGAGCTTTGCAGTTTAACCCCTTCATCCCTCTCCTCAACCCCAGGGGGGGTGAATTTGAACAAAAATGATGCGCTTATGCACCGTTCAGAACCCCATATCTTGTGTTTAAAACAAAAAATTTTGTAAATTATGTGAGAAAAATGAAAGTTATCGCTGCTGTCGGAAATCCTCTTCCCTTTCGTTCTACCTTTCTTACCCCGGATGTGAATTTCAAAAAAGTTCCGCCATTATGATGTTCGTGCAAGCTGTTGTGTTCTGAAATATTGGGTGAAGACGATGCCACCTTTGGATGGAAGATGTGTTTGATGTTTTTGAGATAATAATATGTTCTACTATATATACAGTATATAATATATAAAGTTCTATTATATGCATGGTTGACAACTTAACGCTTAGTGATTACCAATTAAGGAGTATGTAACACTGTTTGGG
Organism: Columbicola columbae; assembly: GCA_016920875.1. Classification (NCBI taxonomy): domain Eukaryota; kingdom Metazoa; phylum Arthropoda; class Insecta; order Psocodea; family Philopteridae; genus Columbicola; species Columbicola columbae. The sequence continues at coordinate 14,330,244 of JADMLL010000005.1, forward strand.
GAAATTTCGTCGAATTTATTCCCGTTTTCTTCTTCTTCTTCTCTCAGTTCTCTGTAATCTTTCTCATGTCTGTTGTTTTATCTTTTAGTCAGTTTTCTTTTCCTTTCTCTCTGATTTTTGCTTTTACCTCCCTTTCTCTCCTGTCCTTGTTCCTCCATCTCTTTTTTTTCTTTTTATCTCCCTCTCCGTCATTTTTTTACCTGTTTTCCTCATACTTCTCTCTTCCTATTCTTTCTTTCTCTGTCTATTTATCACTATATCCTTCTTTTTCTTTCACTGTTCTTCTATTTTCTTGTGTAAAACTCCTTGTCATGCCCCCCTTAAAAATTATGCTTTTCTTCTATGTTTTTCTATTTTCATTTTCTCTCTTTCTTTTTTTCTTTATCTTCTTTCTTATTTCCTCTGTTTTTCTTCGCTTTTTTTTATTAGACATTTTAACCCTTCATCGATCTTTTGATTTATTTTTCTAGAATTTCTTTTCACCATCTTTCTCTGTTTCTTTTCTTTTCTCAGATCCTATTTCCGCCCTATCTTCTTGTTCTTTGACATTATTCAATTTTGTTCTTCACTTTCTTCGACCTTTGATTTGAGCTTTTTCCTTCTCCTTTTCTTTCTCTGTTCTCTGATTTTCATCTCCATTTATTCCTTCCTTCTCATTCGTTTTTTTATTTTTAGAAGCTTCTCTTCCATACTTATTTCCATTTCATCCTTTTTCTTTTTGCTTCTGATATTTTCCTTCCTCTTCTCCTCTTTATTCTATGTTTCATTCCCCTTCCTCTCTCTTTTCTGTTCAACTATTTCTCTTCATAATTTCTCTCCTGCTCTCTCTTCTTCATTTTTCTGCCTACTTTCATTTATTTTTCCTCTTTCTTCCATTTTTTTAAAACACTTTTTAGCATATCTATCTCTCCCCAACACTTACCTTTAGTTTTTCCTTCCTCTCCACCTCTCATCTCTTTGTTTCTTTTGTATCTTCTTTGTTGCAGTTTTCCTCTTTTCTCTTGCCCTCTTTCTCTCTGTTATTTGTTTCGTCTGTCTGGATTACAGTTTTATACTGAAAAACAAAAATCAAATTTCATTTTCAAATTTTCACAAAACGCACTTTCAAATATTTTTTTCCCCTTAAAATGACTTAATTATTTGCTTAACCCCCTTTCCTCTCCCAGTCAGCTTCTGTCAAAGCTTTTATTCCAAATAACTTTTTCAAATACGAAAGCTCATTCCTTCTCACATTATCATCCCAACAAAGGTTTTTGAAGCTCAATAAAGAAGACGACGCTTATTTCAAGAATGCTCTTCTCATTTCAAAAAGAAGTCATCAGACACCCATCCCGCACTTATTTATCATCACTTCTACGGGTAAAAAAATTTTTTTCAAACTTCATCGCCGCCATTTTTTATCAGAAACTTTTTTCTCCTCGTCTTTCGGATAACATCGAGACCTGTTTCTTCTTCTATTTCTTACGTAAGAAGATAAAATTTAATTGGTTTTTGGAATCGATTATGGTATGCAACCCACGAAGCCTTTATTCAGGTATGCCATCCTCCCGCCTCCTCCCATCCGACCAAGTCCCTTCACTTTCGGTCACTCTTGCCAAGTTGCCTTGGACGCTCGGACACACAATTGTGTTTCGTTTTGTGTCGCTTCTTTCCATTTTTTTTATTTTGAGACATCGCACACACGCATACCCACACACATACATAAAGGAATTTTCAAAATCAATTTCGAGAAAAGAGGTTAGTCACGTGAGCGTTTCCATGTCTTCCATTTTGAATATCTTTTTGACATAAAAAGATATCAGACGCTGACATGGAAGATCACGGAAATTGGTTTGAATTTTTGAAATGAGCCCCCTGCCCTTATTCCTGTTGGTGCACACGTCCCGATTGCACGAAATGAAATCGAGCTGTCTCTCTCTCTCTCAGATACAGTGCTCGCAAAACCCGCAGGTTTTTAATTAGGCTCATTACGAACGCAATAATTAATCGATGACCTTGTGCGATGGTTACTTAGATGATGTTATCAAATGATAAGTGTTACTTAATATATTAAAATCCGTATCAATAGATGGAATTTATTATAATTGCTTTCGTGACGTCATCAAGAAGACTAAAATATGATCGCGTTTCAATTGAATGTCCATTAATTTAATGGAGGAATGTGGCAGAGTGCACAGTGTGGAGTCTTATCTCTCATACTCATCACCGGATATAGTTAAGGATCATGATGTCAGTTATAATTCTGTATTTCACCCTTGAGTATGGACAGGATGTGGGAAGGACTCGAACTCACGACCATAACTCTTCCAATCAGGCGCTTTGACCACAACACCACACTTAAAGCTCGTGATAAGTCACGCGACTTAATTAAGACAAAAGACAACCGGATATTAGTGTGAGTGTGACAAAAACTTACAAAGGAAATTTTGATGAGGGTTTCTTTTGTTTTGCTACTCTTAATATTTGCAAAGTTGAGGTTTCTCGACTTCCAATTACTGTTTCGGAGAGAGATGAAATCGATTTTTTTTGGTTGTGACTTTGTTTTGCTATGGTTGAAGATGGTTTCACCGCCCTTTTCACGGAATTGTGGTTTTGATTCATGAAGGAAGTTCGCACGACGAGTTGCGTGATAAACGACTCAAATCTGGGCCAAATTATGAAAAGGATAGAAGTCGAGAAAGGTCAGAGAAGAATTTACTCGAACCGACTGTTAGTAGAAGCTGAGTATATTTTGATATACTTAGAGTTTGCTAAGAAGTTTTACCGTGATTAAGAGTAATTATACTATTAGGCTTCTGGTGCTACAGTTATTGCCTGTTTTTATTAGGTGAACCAGAAAATTATGCCGGTTCTCTGCGTCCCACTTTGAATTATATTTTACAGCCAAAGCGATAAATATTAAACTATAACAACCAAATTAGCATTAATAATATAAATTTGTACATAAGACTATAACAATTGTTATTTATTAATTTCCAAATTTGTCCAAAGAATCTCATTCCGACCCTGAGATTATAAATATATTGATTGTTGTAATATTAATCGTCTTTGATACTATGTCATTCACACCAAAGTCCTTTTTTCATATTTGTGACCCACATATGGTACGGTAAAAGTGATAAATCGAACAAATATATTAATGATTTACGGCGATTATTCATAATGGCCAACTAAATTCGGTAGAAGTAACAAATTACTGAGTAGTTATCACATTTACCAGCTATTTTATAAAATCTCCAAGTAGTTGCGGAGTATTTTTATCTAATTTTGCTCAGATCCTTGACTTTTGTCACTGTTCATGTATTTGCCGCTTCTTGTTGTAAGGTTCGTTTACTGTTAGCTGCTGAGAAAAGCTGCTTGGCTTCCTTGAATTTCGACTGAAGTGACAGAAGGTAAGCATGTGAGCAAACTTTTAACTTCCTTAATACGAGTTGGAGGTTATATAAACTAGCCGGTAATATGATAAATACTGATTAATTTATCACGTTTACCACGCTTAGTTAGTAATCCTGAATAATTGCCGCCAATTATATGTACTCAGTTGGTTTATCACTTTTACCGCGACAAATATAAGTCACAAACCTGACGAAAGGACTTTGGTGTAAATAACACAGTATCAAAACAACAATAATAATAACAATAAATATGATCATATAAATTTATTGAATATCTCAGTGTCAGAATCAGGATGTTAACAAACTTTGAAATTTATAATGTATGTAGTACTGTAGTTACAGTTTAGTGTATATAGGAATCTATTTTTGGTATATATAACCGAAGTTTATGCAACCGAAGGAGAAGACAAACAAGAACAAGAGGAGGATTTGAGAAAGGTTAGGCTAAGTGTGCTGTTGACACGAATGTCTGTATTGTATTAGTCGTCCTCTGTCGTAAGTTGTAATAAAGCTCTAGGGTACAGTCTGAAGAAGTACTTCTCGACCATAACATCGAAATTTAATATCTGGCAGTTGCTTGTGGTATAAGTGTTTGGGAAGTACTTTCGTAGGAAGGGGACGATGAAGGTCAAATATTTCACGCGAATGACCTGTGTCAAAGCTTTTTCAAATGAAATTCTAGAACCAATTTTCTTTTTTCAAATAGAAAAAAATAAACATTTAACAAAAGGTCATCTTCTCTGAAAGAAATTCTTTGTCTATTCCAATACCAAAAATGGACGAGTTTTTACTCGACCTGTTCACAAAAGAGAGAAGGACAATTTGGTGCGGGGGAGAGTGAGAGAAAGAATTTTCTTTCAAATTCCAAATTTTTTCTTTAAATTTGAGCCAAATACAAGGAAATGGCATTCCGCGTACAGCTCGCTTCCTTTTCAACTCGTTTCCTTCCGTGATAAATCAAATTTCACGGGAAATTTATTTCAAATCATGACGACATGTTTCATACCTGATGAAACAATAATACTCACCTCATGAATTTCCCTTCGAACTAACATAAACCTACCAAACCGGTCAATTGACCGCTGAATGACTTTTCCTAAAACATACACAGCATAAGTACTTTTACTAACCACTGCTTTTAGTTTTGTCACCGGTCAATTGACCGCTCGTATGATTTATATGTGTTATTAATACAATAGTCTGGAAAACTCAATTTTGAGATTAGCCCTGACAAAAACCTGACACTTGTCAGACAGAGTGCAGTATTTATGTAGTGATTAGTCTAAGCAGCTGAACATGACAATAGCAGCCAAATTTCGGTGTAGTTTTGAAAGCAGAACTTATATAGTTTGAAACCAATGCTGACGTCATTATTGACAGAGAAAAAAATTTGTGCACAAGTAGAAGACAAGATGGACTGACAGTTAATATTAGTCCCGGAAGTGAGAATGAAGAAGAGGTTATCAAAATCATAACAGATGTAATCGTTTGGTTAGAATGTAGTGAGACCAGCAGACAAGCTAGAGCAACCAAAGTTGGGTTTGTGGAGAGCTTATATTCACTTCTTCAAAAGTTTGCATATAGGCCATAGACAAAGAGTTAGCTCTCTGGGAGAGTGGTGGAAAGGAAGCCATGTTTGATTCCTTTAATTTTCTGGTTATAAAGGTTTGAATCAGGTTTGTAGCGGTTAATGAATGGGGCGAAGTGATCTCATTACTCGAAATTTGTGACGGTTAAGTGGTATAATATCCCAAAGTTTAAGAACTTCAAACAAGATTAAACAAACTTGAGTCTCTGTAGGAGTCGAGAGCTCTTTAGAGACTAACGAAACTGGTCTAGTTTGGTGGTTCTTTACCTGATTCATCTGCTTCCTCAAGTATTCCGATTTGGTATTGTTAACCTCATTCATATACACGTCATCCGAATTGTGTTTCTAATTGATTTCCAGTTTTTGTTATCATCCTCAAACACTTAAACCAATGATGTGTCTGGAACTGTTCAAGTTCGCTATGGAACCGTTCTGGAATACATAGTTCCAACTAAAGTCGGTGGTAACAGATAATCCTACATGTGCTAAATGTTTCTCAATATCAATCCTACTATATCTATATTGACTAATATTAATCTCATATATATATACTACTTTTTAGTCTATATTTATATATGTATACTAAACCTACTATAAACCTATTATCAAGCCTTTCTTGAAGGGAATTGAGAAAAAGAAGATGAGGAGGCGGAGGAAGAAACTGGAAATGATGAGTTTGTTGAATATCTGTTGAGAGAGAAACAAGGGCAGCGAGAGAGAGAGGAACGGAGGTAGAAACAAAAAGGGAAGAAGAGACAGAGAGGAAAACAGAAATAAAGAGAGAAACACAAAAAGGAAGAAACAGAGAGAGAGATAGCGAGGAAGAAGACCCAGAGAAGAGAGACCCAGAGAGGGAAAAAAAGAAACAGAAATCGATAGAGAACCAGAGAGAGAGAACAGAAACAGAAAGAGAGTGAGGGAAGGAGAATGTTGGTTTTGACATGCAAAGAATAGAAAATTCGGACTAACTCAGTTAATATTCACCGAACGTTGATTTGATTGCCGTTTTTTAATTTCGTTGATTTAAAAATTATGGTCCCCGCTTTAAAAATAAATTATAGTGACTTACCGGCGCCTCACGGGGCCTCAACATCTTTTTCCACTTTTTCGTGACTGTCACGTTCCACTAATTAGCACGGTTACCATTGTCTTGACGTCCTGCCTGCTCCGGTTTCCCGAGGGCTTTAACGCCTTCCTTTCGTTTCATTCTATCACATTTAACCGGAAGTTTTTGAGAGAAAGACCTTTTCCAGAAACTGTCTCGGCTAATGATTCTTCACAATATTTTCTCTTTTGTTTATTCCAACACTTTTTTTTCCTTCTGCCACGGTTTTTGGAGTTTATGTTGATGAGATACGGGAATGACGTTGAGGGTCTGAATAAAGGGATGAGATTGTTGAGTGGTGAGAGAGGATTCTGGTTTTGACATCTGAAGTGTTATAGAGTTATCGAGTATATAGGGATGTGAACACAACAAAAATGATCATTTTGAATATCGCTAAAAATCAATGTCACCAAAAAAGGTATTAAGTCATGCTAACCCGAAAGTAAAACGGTAACAGTGATCACGGTAAAAGTGAGAAATCCGGAGAATATATATAACTCCCGGCAATAATCACCAACTAAGCTGGGTAAATACGACAAATTGCTAAATACTTATCACATTTACCGGCTGGTTTATAAAATCTTCAACCTAAAATGGGGAATTTGATATAAATTAGCTCGGGTACTCTCCTTCTACTATTTTTTTCTCTTCTCATGGATTCGAGCTTCTGATTCGTAGCGTTGTAGACAGTTGCTTGTAGCTGCACTTTGTCGAGTACAACTGCTTGTCAAAAAACAACAGAAGCCAAGCATCTAATCAAACTTTCATAATAAATGCGATAAATATTATATTTAGTAAGATGTCACATTTACCAAACTCAGTTGGTGATTATGAATAATGGCCGGGAATTTATCCGCCAGATTTATCACTTTTACCGTGACGTATATATTTTGTGTAACACCCAGAATGACATTATTTTCTGGTCCACCTAATACCCCAATACTTATGTATTATAACCTTCTTGTCACTGTCATGGTTGTAAAGACATAGATGTCGGTAAGTGGGTCACGTGACCCAATCGACTGGCCTCTAAATCCTGACCTATCTTCTTCTTACATTTGATTGGAAGGTTCTTTGAACTACTCGAAACTGACCAAACACCGTAAACAGCCCAATAATCCATCTGTGGCTACCAATCGCCTCTCAAAAACGTATTCGGACTATCACGAATCTCTGTCCATCTTCTAATTACGTGCCTTAACAGCATCACAACAGCTCAAAAATCAATCAATAATACCAAACGACAACAGCGTTAAGTCCGGAACTTCACACCACGACCCAACGATGAATTTGATCGAAACCTGAGGCAAAGGAAAGAAGAAATCAAAATTGAGCGAACCAGTTCCGAGAAACGGGTGCCAAGGTATCTGGAGCACAACCCCCTCCAGCCTCCCACCTCCCCACCAAGTAAACTTGACTTCACCAACATAAAATGAATTGCTCCACTACAAAAATTCTTTCCTCTTTTTTTTGGTTCGGCGTGACCCAGTAACCAGAACAACTTGATCATTATGTCAGAGGCTAAGTTCTCTTTTTGTTATATGTTAGTTTGGGCTGGTTGGTCCGTCGGTTAGTTAATTAATTAACATAAATCATAAATTATGTCATTTGCAGATAATTTGAAACGGCGTCACGAATCAAATTTGTTTTCAATCGGTGCCTGTTGACGTACATGTGAGTGAATGACTGACCCGTGAAATTAAATAAAAAGTTTTCGGGTTTAGCAAGTTTGACCTGGAAAATGATTTTGACGTCAAATCCAACAACCTCCTCCTCCTCCTCCATCACCGCTTTTAGTTGTTTATGAATAATGTGTAGTGTGTGAGTGTGATGTTTGTGTTTGGAAGAATAGCAGAGCGATTTAAGCTTTACAAACACATTTTCTCACTAAAAGACAGTCTCATGACACACATTTGAAATGCTCCCATCAATAACTAAACCCTAAACCATTAGACTAAACAAACTGAAACCTAAAAAATTTTTTTATTATAAAATAAGACGACAGACTTGATTATACAACTAAAACAAAACCTGTATGTCTTCTTAGATTCACGAACCTAATCAAATTTCAATATAAATCAAATTAGTTAATTAAATACTTCAATAAGTGTGCATTATTTATGAAATAGGTGGATACGCAACGATGGGATTTCAGATTTTACGTTTCTTGAAATTGGGAAGCATTGTAGTGTTATTGGATGTAAAGTTGTAAAGAAAACGATGCTGTAAGAGTTCCAATTTTTAGTACTTAAGAGAAGACTGGAAAGTAATATCACGTTTATGTTACGGTAAAAGTGATAAATCCGGCGAATATATATATAATTCCGTATTACTTACTCTTAATCACTAATTAAGCTTGGTTATTGTAACAAATTATAGAGTATTCATCACATTTACCGTCCACTTTCATAAAATCTTCATTGGAGAATTTAATAAAAGTTGCAATCTAAGCAGCTTTGCATGACAGTTACAGTGAACGAACCTCCCAATAAGAAGCGGCGACTATATGAGAAGTGATACAAGTCAAGGTTGTGAGAAATTTTTGATTAAATTCGCCATTACGAGTTGGAGATTTTATAAACTAGCCGGTAAATGTGATAAATACTCAACAATATGTCACTTCTACCAAGTTAATTGATGATCATGATAATCGCCACGAATTGTCTATATATATTTGCTTGATTTATCACTTTTACCGTGATATATATATTAGGTGTAACTCACAAAACCGAAACTATTTTTTGGTCCACCTCAAATATTCTAAAACCGGTCAAGTGGCAGGTACTATTTTTGTTTATTAATTTTTTGGCAAACAAGAGAGAAGTTTGAAGGTATAAGTCTTACAATTAAACTAAAATATTAGAAGCATATATATAAATAAGTCTTTCATCGTATCGCCCTAAAATATTTTGTGGGCGCCATGGTGTCCGCTGGTATGGGGGCTAGAAACTCCTGGTAGTTGGAATAGTTATTGATGAGAGACACTCCATACTCAGGTATACAAACAGAGTATACCTCTTGCTTAATTATAATGAATGAGATTCACGCATCTCTCAATTTCGTTCGGTACACCCCATACAACGAGTCCATCCCATTCTATATATATCTCGATGACGTTTTGTTATGTTTCTTTAATTAAACTCAAATGCCATGGGAAACAAAGCATACCACCTGGGTATTTGCTAGTAACTGATAAAAAATTTAGCGAAAACGAGAATTTCGAGAGTTAAAAACTAAAAAAAAGGAAAATAAAAAAACCTCAAGAGGGCAATCTGATATAGTTTCAAAAAATATTCCAACTCACGCAAACCGTTTCTCTCAAGTCGTAGAAAAACTCATTGGCCCAAGAATTGGCCTTAGAAAAATCGATTAGCCGGTTAACATTCTCCACACAATGTGTAATTTAAACAGAAAGAAAAGAAAAAAAAGTTTTGCTTAGTAAAGCAGCTACAAACCAAGGCGTGTTGGCCCCTTCCCAGAGATCAATGCCCTTTCTCCATGTATACAACAACAAAAAAAATTTTTTTTTCTCTATGTTAGAGCATTTCCAATAGATAGACGTCCGATTTGCTTGACGAGATGAAATAGAGTTCATTGCCTTTGGTACCTCACAATTTTTTTTCTTTTCTCCTTTTTTCTTTATTTTAGAAAACGACCTGATTGGTAAAACCTAAAGGTCGTGACACAAATATGGTACCAAAAGATCCTCCATGAACAAAGGCGTCACAAGTTTTAAACAATCGGGATGCACACGAATCTGACTATTTAACAGTTCAGTTCTAGTTAATTATAAAACAGTAACTATCCATTGACGTAACACAAATAAAACCAAACCAGGCCATGGAGGATGACTTTTAAAACCGGAAATTCAATTATTGACAAAACTCACTCTCAAAAAAGTTTTCTATTAAAAGTTTCCATTTTGAAAACTGTTTCTATTGGTCAGCTTCTTCATAAGCTTCAAAAGCTTCTTGCAACTGGCACCATTCATCTGATGACAAGGATGTCACCTTGTAAATGTATGTTTGGATACTAACACCCTTAGATCTAAAATTTGAAATGATGGACTGGAGGAAACTTCAAGAAATGAAGACTCAGTAGGTATCATAAATAAGATGGAACCATTAACACCTAATGACAGGGTGCTTTTGCATACGAAGGGTCACCACCTGGGTCGTTGCCTTAACTACAGCCCAATTTACAAGATTTTCTAGAAGATGGCTTTTAGAAAATTTATAGACACTGTAAATTCGCAATAACTGAAACACCGACAGGAATACGAAATGTTACTGAAGCTAATTAGGGCAAATTTAATAACTTATTTTAAGGCATAAGATGACCCACATTAAACCAGGTACCAACCTTAACACATAAAAAGCAGGGAACCGAAGGCTCCGTCTATAAGAATGATGACCAGACTGATCAGCTAAGGATTGGATCAAAACTCATCGAAAATTATGTTAGATCTATTAAGGTATCAATACAGACCTGATATTATATTTGGTGTCACAAAATCAAGTCAGCTTAATAGTAAATATTAATATAAAGAAGCAAACTGAACAGCAGTAAAAACAGTGTTGAGATACAAGCTTATTCCGCTGACATAGAAATACCTCGAAACAATTTAACCGACAACGTGAATATAACATCCGCCGACCCGTATAAGTGACGTCATCAATCTAATCCCTGTCACCCGACTAACACCACAACATTTTAAAGAACATTTCCAAACACCGACTTGTAGAACATAAACGAATAATAATTTTGTTGTCAGTGCAAACACAGAAAGAAGGCAGACACTCAAAGTCGGGGGTTTGTTGAACAAGTCAACAACAAAAGACGACCCAAATACCTGTTTTCATACTGTCCTCAAGTTCAAGGACCTTAACACGAACCTAAATTTATTTATCAGTCCAAAATGGGAAGCTTTGACCGAAATATTTTGTTTTTTATTTCTCATTTTCGAAAAAGGCCTAACGGATTAGAAAACCCGGATTTGAACATTTTCGAATTTAATCCGTGACAAGGCCATTTTTAATCCCAAATAATAATATAAAAAATTATTTTTGATATTTTCTCAAGTCGAGAGTATTAGATAACCGTCAAGGATTTCCGAAAAAGAAGAAAAAAACGATATCAATTTACGGCTTGGTTGTCTTTATTTTTAGAAATTTTTTTACCTCTTTTCGAATCCAATTTTGAAGGAAAAAGGAAAAATTCATATTCGTAAGACTATGGAAGACTGGAGATTAGTTCGTTAAGACTACGAAGACAGTGAGATCGGCCTTTTACGTCAAAATTCAATTTTGAAGAATTTGACACGAACACACTTTCTCATCCATCCAGCTGAGAGGAAGTGAATAGGCGGGGGTGGTTTCGATTTTCCATCAAAATCAGTTGAAAAGACGAAATTTTAAAAGAGTCTAATCACCACTTTTGGGTCTACTGGTGACTGTAACTACTGTTTCTTGTAAAAAACTTTTCCTTTGATCCAGATTACAAAAGACAGAGAGAGGAAGGAGAAAGGAAGGAAGAGAGAAATATAAAGAAAAACAGAAAAAAATGACAAATGGAGAGAAGAAAGGGAGAAAGAGATAAAGAATAAAACTAAAAAGAGAGAATAGGGTAGAGAAATAGAAAGATAAGCAGATGGAAAGAGAGAAACAGACGGATAAACAGAAAGAGAGAAAGCAAGCGAGATATAAAAACAGAGAGAGGAGAGAAAACTAGATAAATGGACAGAATGAAAGAGGCAGAGAGAGAGAGAGAGATAGCAAGTAAGAGATAAAAATAAAAAACAATCAAAAATGATAAGCCAGAGACATGAACATAGGTTTCCAGCTCCAAAAATTCAAAAACGTCAAAAATCGATATATCGAAACTGACTGGAATTATTGGTGGAAACGCCAAATTCCTACACGAAATTCTTTATTACCATTGGAAGATACTTCACTATTTCTTCCTCCCACTCCTCTTCTCCAAAACGTCGTGTCTGTGTGTCATAATAGTGCGCGTTTGAGTCTACCATCTATTGTCCATCGTAGATAAGAACCCACAATTTGGAGCTTTGCCAGTTGGTAGACTCATCCAAAACAGAAATTCTTAACTTTTCGAAAGTTCAACGCGCTTTGACTCCTTCCTCCGATCCTCCTCTCCCAAGAAGAACAATCTCCTCCATTCATTTCCATCTCCATCTCAGGGAAGGTAGATTCCAAAAAATCTGGCATTCGAATAAGCCCGAGTTCCAATTTTAGAAAATTTATTGAAGGTCCCGACGCCATATTTCTTATTCGTCATGATTTTGAAAATACTAGCACGAAAAGCTAATTAACCTCATTCATTTCGATTTTTTAAAAGGAGGAGGAGAGGGCAAGAGAGAGCTTTCTAACAAAGACGCCTTTATAGCTGACCCAAAATTTTTGCCAAAAATTCAAAGTATTTTTAGTTTCATGTTTATTTTCTTACATATATTTTTTCTCACTGATGTTTCTATTAATAGAATGTTCTCGAAGATAATTTCTAAAACCCTCCTGCTCGTTCGGATTTCACTTTGAATCATTTTACGAGAAACCGATACTTCTGATCAAAGACTAAAATATTCTGAGTGATGACTCGTAGCTGTTCTCTTCCGTTTGGTGCCTAGATCTTTGGATTTACAATGATACCTTCCCGCCTGGGCAAAAGTTTGTCAGCTACAGTGAAGCTAATATTGTTAGTCTTAGGCTAAATGTAGAAATTAGCTAGACGACGAGAACTTTGCAGTGCTTTATAAGCTGGATAATAGTTTCCCCTAGCGACTGCAAATTCTGAGATCATCGCAGCTGCTTCTCCTCTTACGTTAGACTTGAGGTATTGTATTTTCCGATTGCTTTATCAAATACAGGAAGATTTGACACACCCGTTGTAGTTGGCGTCTTTCCTCTGCTTCGAAGAAAGTACTTCATCACGGCGTAGGTACTGTGATCCTTAATTTCTTGAGTCGGTTCAGCACCCACAGCAATTGGTGAAATTGCTAGTTAACAGGTTACCAGTCTGACAGAACCAAACACAAACAAGCACAGAACACACGGTTGGTATTGAATGTTTAAACAAGTCGCTAAGAAGTCAGTAACGCGTCACAAAAAATTGTTTCGGTTTAGTATATACTACCACTTTATTACAATTAATTTTATAACAATATATCAATGGGAGAAAGCTGATAAAATAAATTCAATTTTATAAATTGGTTGGCGGGCCGGCTTTTGCTCATCTCTGATCCAATCAAATTTGTGACAACAACAAAATCTACTTCCAAACAGTTGGTGTCCAATTCGTCACTGGTTTTATACTGTCTAGTAGTAGTACATAAAATCGAATAATATAACGACAGCACTGTATCCCAGTCCATAAGACAAAACTTAAACATTACTGTTCTGAAGTAATCATAGACAACTTCGACAACACACCCTACGGTTGAAAACTTTCCAAATTTCTCTAAAGGAACAATCTAGGCCATTCCAAAAATTATTTTCCCTTGGAGATAGCCAAACAAAAATAAAAGTCCAAAAAACAGGGGAGGATTTCGAATCAGGGATGCTAACCAAACTTTTCCCCTTTTCTTTATAATCCTTCGCCTTGGGTTAGGCTTCCAAAATCCGGTCCATTCAACGCTCCGTTTATAAAACTCCAGTTTCCATCTTCATTTCCGAGTTTTCTCAACTTTATAACGTGACGTGAACGACACGCATAGTAATCAGAATTCCAAAACTGTACGCGTTTCTCCCCCAACAAGCAAAAACAAAACAAGAATTAGAAAAGCCGTCAGTTTCCCTCAGATAGGAGAAGGATTTAAACAAAGGCAAACATCCTAGCGGGTCAGCACGAGTTGGGGAAAAAGATCTGAGAAAATGGGAAAAGAAGGAAAAAGGAAATTGGCTGATGGAAATCGTGAGATCCACACGCCTCGGGAAATTCCAGGAGTTTCATTACGGTATTAATTTATCCGAAAATCTGTTATAAAAAAAATTTTTTTTGCCTCATTTTAATTTAAAATGGAAGATCAATGTCCCACCTCTGATCCATCGGTAGTCTTCTCATCCTTTCTATACTCTGTAACAATAGCTGTGCTTGTTAACGTGAAACATATTGTAACAACAGGAATATTTTACTTTATATTATAAAATTGACACGTATAATGGGAAAATTGAAAAATCCGACAGCTTCATGAAGTTTGGTGGACGTTGTGTAAGGTTGGAATAATTTTGCTGCGATTTTTGTACAGTCGACCATCGCACAACAAAAATTATTTTTATACCGAAATTTACTCATAATTTGACATCTAAAAAGTTACTACTGTGTAACTGTTACCCAAAGAAAAATACACATAAATTGTTAATAAATGTTAATAAACGCAAAGATGCCAGCATAACAACTTCTAAACAGACTGTTGTAGCATTGGTATGAAAAGTTCCATCGCACAATTCGGGAGAAAGGGTGTTCTCCTATTCACGTCACTCGTTATGCGAAACATAAGCGAGACATTTTTCAATCAACTTTTACTGCTCCCTTTGCGAATGCTGTGCTAATTTGTGACTAAGATTCACTCTGCTGTTGTTCACCCTTTCTGTACTATAACAAATAGGACTTGTGACAAAGATTTTAGCCCAAATGAGTTACTCAATTCGTGAACTCAAAATCCGAACGTACATAATAGATGCTCTATTATTCCACTATATACTTGTCTTGAGACGCCATGTTTTGTTTTTGCTTCAGCTTTGTTATTGCTTACTTTTGTTTATGATTAATAATTTAATGCGTCATAATTTACTACCCACCTAACGTAAACATAGCCTAGTAGTACAATATTAAAATTTTATCTATTATAAAATATAATATAAACATAAAAAGAATGGGGTTAACGATTTTTTGAAAGATGTGTTGAACTACAGCGAAAACAACCCAACAGCTATACAACGAAAAACGATTTAAGATTGTGCATGTCAAATTTGTTCATTTTACTCTCTTCTCTATGATATTCTCTTCTTTCTCTCCCCAGTACTGTGCTTTCATTTCATTTCCATCTTGTCTTCTTTCATCCCCTTTAAGGGCTCCGCACCCCCCAATGAATCCTCTCAAATACGATCCAAAACTTGGTGCTAGAGACAGGTGGTAGTTAACTCTTATACAGGTAGAGCTCACAAAAGTAACATGATTAAGAGGGCAAAGCGTCCTATCTTCGTAGAAGATAGAGATAATAAAGGATCGTTACTGGGTTCAGTAGCGACTCAAATTTCCAAACCAAAAAAGCTGCTAACCCATTTCCGGCTCACAAGGGATGCAAATTTGATCCTCATCTCAATAACGATGGCGAGATTAAAAAAAAAATAATCGTTACTTTTAATCCGGAAGATTATAATTTGAGTGAGAGAGGATCAAAGGTTAAAGGTTAGAGAAGAAGAGCAAGGAAGAGGAACGTGGGCGACTCGGGAGAAAACTCGCCAAATGACTCTCAGCGGAATTTCACAGGCAGGGCAGAAGCTCCTACCGCAGTCTAATCTCGTTTGTAAAGGATAATAATCCAGGATGATGGCTCTCTCAAGGGCAAAACAATTCATAAAAATAAAGGATTTCACCCCCTCCCCATCCTCCTTAGCCTTGAGACATATTTTAAAAAGAATTCCAAGGACAAAATGGTAAATTAATTATTTTAATCTGACAAATGCCGGGAAAAGGATCTTCAAAAATGAAAACCTTTCAGCGACAGTCGACTCACGTCCCAGGCTGTTATCTAAGGATTCGCAAGGGAAACCAACGACCCGAAAGATGACTTCACGACCCAACTAACATTAAACTGTATACAGTGCAAGGTTCTAATCAGCGAGGGACATTTTCCTTGAAGAGTGTTGAGTGTACCATTTAGATACACTCCTCGGCAGTACTCAAAGGAATTGTTTTGATACACCGATTAGATTCGCGACCAAAGAAATTATTCGCCGCAATTTTTTTTACCACGCAAATACCCAAACCGTGAATAAAGAGCTTTCAGTATAATAAAATATTGAGAAGGAGAACTCTTGAAAACACAAACGATAAATTTTGGTGAACCGGATCTAACACCCTTCCACTCCGATCTCCTTCTTGTACCGAGGTCATGGTGGTTTTCCGCCTAAAACCGCAACAAAGAAATGAAAAATTGAATCTCGTTATAGAAAGCTCGTATCAAACCAAAAAGTGAGCGAGACTCACCTGTCGAGTGCAAAAGCTTAATGGCAATGAACGGGAACAGAGATTTCGTTTACTCCTCACGACAAAAGCTCGATTAATACTAAATAAATACTGACTAAGCGAAGTCTTTCGGATTATCCAAAATCTCTACAAACTACGTCGCATTTATCTTTAAGTCAATGAGAGGGGGTTGTCAGTATCAAGGGAACGAGGACGGAAGACAGAAACCAAAACAGCTTTAGACGTCGAGCTCTCTACAAGTTCTTTGCCAACAATTAAACGATCGATAAACAACCCAAATATTTTATGCATCTACTTACAAGGAAAAGTAGCCAATCGCATGGTAGAAAAATCCAATAAACCGGGAGAAGACGTGAAAAAGAAAAGCTACAAGAAAAAAAAATCTCCAATAAAAAAATGAAAAATTCAAAAGAGGAATTATTAAAAAGAAAAGAAAGAAAGAAAAACGAAACAGGATGAAGGTTGGGTAACGGAAAGTGGAACTACCACTCAACCATCCAAAGGGTTGAAAACTCCTCTCAAAACAATTAAAAGCTTCCAGTTTAAAAAAAAGAGCTTTAGGCAGTAAAAGCACTTCGTCACTTTGACGCGGAATGAAAAAGTTCTTTATTAAAAAAAATCAGAAAAACAAAACGAAAGGAAAAAAGTTCCCGGTGGGAATAAATGAGGAAGAAATGTTTTTCACCGAAAGGCGTAAACCTTTTGCGAAAAAGGTTGCAAAGGGTAAGAAGGGAATAGCAAAGAGAGACAGAGGAAGAGGTGTTTTCGAAAAAAACCGGAGAATCGATAACTGCTCCTATTTTTAATACAGTGGTCGATAAACACTCGGCTCAAAAATAACACCACCACCACCACCTCCTTCTCCTCTTCCAAAATTCAAATTGCTTGTTTAGTTCCTCATATCCTCCTCCGCCCCGTTCCGCGGCTATCAAATTTTCGTTCCTGTCCATTTTGAAAGCTTAACCAAATATTTTTTTTTCTCCTACTCTCTTCACCCCGTCGTCAAGCACGATTGATCGAGGATATTGCGTTTTAGACTCGGGCAACATCGTTAGAATTTTTATGCGATTTGCGTAGTCAAAAAGAAACAAAAACAAAACAAACTATCATGATGATGTCATTACACATGTTCGTGTTTTTAATGGCAAAATCGCGTTCAAGATGATGAGGAGGAGGAAGTATATAGACGAGAGAACAAGTTCGAGATGTCTTTAGTTAGGGGATGATGTTTCATGATCCTGACAGCAAAAGTCTCACGTTGGGAGACAAGAAAAAAGAAAGGGAAAGACTAATACAGAAATAGAGTGAGAAGGAGAAACCAACAAGGAAGATAAAAACAAAACTTGAAACGGAGAGAGAAGAAAAATGTAAGGGGAGAGAGAATGTTAAA
Organism: Columbicola columbae; assembly: GCA_016920875.1. NCBI lineage: Eukaryota > Metazoa > Arthropoda > Insecta > Psocodea > Philopteridae > Columbicola > Columbicola columbae. The sequence goes on from JADMLL010000005.1 coordinate 14,347,946, forward strand.
ATATAAGAAGTAAGATGGAGGAGGAGAAAGTGAGAAATAAACCGAAAAATAGAAAAACAGATAAAGAAAGGAAGAAAGAGAAATAAGGAAAAAAATAAGAGATAGGGAGAGAACAGGAAAGAAAAATGGGAAGACAAATGAGGAGAAGAGAGCAAAAAACAAGAAGGAAAGAAAAAGAGAAAAAAGAAAAGAGGAAGAAAAGAGAGAGAAAAATAGAAAACAAGAGAAAGAGAAAAACAAAAGAAAAATTGGGGAAAATCAAACAAAAGACATCAAATAAGAAATAAACACAAAAAACAGGAAAGCAGAGAAGGAGGAACAAACAAAGATAAAAAAACAGAGAGAACAAGTGGGAGAGAGAGACCATGAGAAAAAAGAGGAAGAAATATGAAGAAATATAGAGTGAAAAAGACAGAAAAACAGAGATAGAGAGGAGGAAAGAGAAATTATTAAAGAAAAGAAACAGAGAACAAGGAGAAAAGAGAACGGCAGAGAGAGTAGGAGAAAAAGAAAAAAATCTGAAGAAATATGGGGAGAAATCAGACAGAAACACAGCAAGTGAGAAATAAACACCGAAAAAGGAAAGCAGAGAAAGAAAAACAAATAAAAAAAGGAAAAACAGAGACCGAGAGAGAGCAAGTGAGAAACAAACAACACAAGCAGGGCGACAGAGAAAAAGGGAAATAAAGGTAGAAACGCAGCAGGAGAGAGAAAAAGAAAGAAATGCAGAGAATTATAAAGAAATTTTTAACGAAAAAATTGAAGTACGAAGAAACAGAGAGGAGGATAGAGATAAAAAGAGAGAGGAGATGTGAGGTGTACAGAGAGGCAACAGGAGGAAAGCACAAAGCTGAGGGACTCTGTAAAACTCCATACTCTGCTGGAAAATCAATTTTCCGAATTTCGTTTTAAAAAAATAAATAAACAAATATTTTCCCAAACGCGACGTCATTTTGTCACCTTTGCAAAATTCAATTTCCGTTTTTAATGCTTCAAATCATTTCTTTTTAAAATTCGCGCCAAAAGAAATTCTAAAAAGAAAACTGAAAAAAATTTTCCGTCTCTACAAAAAAATTGTAACTGCTGAAAGATAAAAGAGGAAAATTTTCCTCAAAATCTCCATTTACGTGACGATTCAACCTTGTGCGTCGGTTTCGCGTTTGCACACAAAGTCAGGGAAGAATCCAGGATTAGTGAAAGAGATTTTATAAAATCTCTGAGAATACGAATGAAAGAATCAAAATTAGAGTCAAGACGTCAAAAATAATTCCAAGGTTACCGGGACGAGTTTCGAAAGTTTCATTTGTCGCTGAAACCGGGACACCTTTTCCCATCTCCTCCTTCCATTCACGCTGTAGTGAAATGCGAGACAGCTCTCTCTCTCTCTCTGCCAAATAAAAGAAATTTTTGGTAAATTCGGTCGCGTGGCTACACGGCTCAAGGAGAAAATGATCTTCGAAAAAGAAAATTGGCGGAAACGTCAAATTATATAAATTATCTTTTTCATCCTTCGACGCCTTCCTAATTGTTTAGCTTATCTATAAAAAATTTTTGACTTGCTTTCTACGGATAATTATCTACTTTAATTTTCCTTTATTAATGATCGTAGATTCTGGTCTACTGTCTGTAGGCCGCAACTTAATTTTCTTTTGAGTCTGAGGTGGTTAGTTTGAGAGCAAAACCCTCGGTTTCGAACACTATAACACTAACACAATAACTGAACACAGTTGTCATACAGTATATTATGTAGACCGGGATGTAATATCATATATATGCTACGGTAAAAGTGATAAATTAGACGAATATTGGCAGTACAGTGACGATATCATTTTAACTTTTTCAAAAAAGGAAAATAAGAAATGTATAAATTAAACTAAATAATTGTGCAGCATTTATGAAACGAGTATATATACAACTGTGCATTATTTATGAAATCTAGTCCTCCTAATGTATGAAATAAAATATCCTTGAAAGTATGCATAATTTATATAATAATTATTCATATGAGTGTGCAATGTTTTTGAAATGTAAACTCCTTACGAGTGTGCGAAGAAACGTGTGCAATATTTTTGAAATGAGGTCCCAAAAATAAAACTCATATCTGTCGAATAATAATCGAGCAAACTTAAGATGGTTTGTGGGCGCCATGTTGCTCCTTGTACCCCTGAACTCTAGGATACAGAGCGCCAAGAAGCATGAAAACCGGTAGCATAACATCCCAAAACTGTTATACTTCCAGTAGATCAGGGAACCCAAATTAGAAGGTACAACAGAGATAAGAAGAAACAAGAGACATAAATTGTTACACTGATAACAGTAAATAAGAGGAAGCAAAACAGAAGCAAAGACTGTGACCCAAAAGAAGAACGACAGGGAGGACATCCCTCTGCTTCGATTTTCCATTTCATAATATTTAGAAAATTTGTGACGTCATCAAAATCTGTTCCTCATGACGTCATCTTATCTGAAAGCTTTTTTCTTTTTATTTCTTTACTCTTGGCTCGAAAATAATTTTCGCCTGCCCTGATCTAATTTAAAACAATTTACCCTTTTTTTCTTCCATCCCGTTTCCGATTTTCCCGGATTTTCCCAGACACCCGGGAACCGAAGGAAGGTGATTAAATTAGCGGATCCTTCTCGATTGATTTGTTAGCGGTCGATTGTTGGTTTGACCCGATCCAAAATGAAATTCCTACAAAAACAAAGAAGTCAAAACTTTCCACGAAAAGGTTTCTCTCTAACTATCCCTCCCCGCCCGCCTCCGCTCCACAAGAAAAATTAAAATCTTTTATTCATGTCACGGCGGCATTACTCCAATTTTTCTTCTTCTTCTTCTTTCTCCTCCTCCACCTGTCAATTTTATTAACCTTACTCAAAGACTAAAAGCTTTTTTTTATATATTAAATCTGTCTATTTTCAAAAAAGGAAAGTTTTGCAAAAACCCCGTCTGTTCGTTAATTAAAAAAAACCTTTAAAGTCAAAAGCGGCATTCCCCCCCGGTTTCCAAAAAAAAAGATCTGAGAAACCCGAAAACCCGAGTTTTGGGTTTATTCACCAATTTCACGCAGAAAAAACTGGCATTTTGTCCTTTGACATCCTCTGCCCCTGAAATTTTCCTTTTCGCTTTCTCACCAATAAAAAGTTTCCATTTGTACCAGCGGTCACCACCTATACTATATATACCCTCTCATATAAACACAGATAGTATAATATAAATGATATAAAACGAGGAATGAGTCTATGGATGTATAAAATAAGAATAAAACAGTCTGAAGGAGTCAGGAGTATATTTATATAGAGTGAAGCTAAAACGGACATTAACTGGGAAGTCGAAGTTCAGTCCTAAAGTTATACTGTAGACTGATTACAGTATACTATACGGGCTTTTCTGTGACTTCTGTGGTTAGTAATGTTATTCCTATGCGTTGTATGGTTTATCTTAGTTGTTACACTTAATGCCAACACGAATTATCTTCATTTCAGTTCATTTGCTAGGGTAGTATGCACAGTATACATATACATGGCATAAATTCAGTGATAAAACAAAGCAAAAACCGTCAAATCATTACACATAAGTGTTGAAAAGTGTCAATTGTGTCGGTAGTACATAAACATAGAAAACGATGATAATAATAATGATAATATTGTAAACAAATATATAATACTAAAAATTAAATATATATATATTCGGTGGGGCATAGCACCAAATGTATGTTACGGTAAAAGTGATAAATCAGGTGAATACACATAATTTCCAGCAATTATTCATAATCACTTCATAGAAGTGTCAAATTACTGACTATTCATCACATTTACCGGCTATTTTATAAAGTATCCAGCTGGTATTGAAGAATTCAATCAGAGTTGCCCCCATGCTTCTGTCACTTTTTCCCAGGCTTCTTGTAAGGAGGCTCGTTTACTGCTGGCAAGCACGATAGCTTAGACTGTTTGCCTTTTATCAAAAGAGTGACAGAAGTCAAGCATCTGAGTAAACCTTCCTAGTAAGAGTTGGAGATTTTATAAACTATCCGGTAAATGTGATAAATACTCAGTAATTTGTCACAATTTTCAGGCTTAGTTGGTGATTTTATTAATATATGATTACCCAATTTATCACTTTTATTATACTCATAATTGGGAGGTGTATGGTGTAGTGGCTAAGTGCCAGACTAAGAAGTTATGGTTGTGATTTTAAATTCTCTTCTCGTATCCTCTTATACCCAAAATGGGTGAAAAACCGGATTAAAACTACTATTATACTCATAATTATATGATTAATTATACTCAATTATACACTTTTTGTTGTAAAATATATACGACATTACTTTCCGGCTGATGTAATATTTTACAAAAGTAATATGATGATCCTCGTGGGCTTGGTCATTTCTGATTTAGACAATAACTCTGGAAAAGGTTTTTCCTTTTCTCTCACCTCGTAGGAGTCAGGCTAAAAGGAAAATCCTGAGCTCAGACAGTAAATAAGGACGTTTGACAGTTCCAAAGTTATTTGCACCTTTCAATGACCTTCGGGTGTCGCTTGTTCTGTTGCAAAATTTTCCTGAGGATGACAAACATTTTCGAAAGGCCAGCCATTGTCGGAGTGCTGTTTCTCCTTTCTGTTCCCAAAAATTTAATTTTCTCGACTCTGACAAGTTTATCCTTCTGTTCGCTCATCATCTAGTAAAAAAATTACAAATTTACTTTCGACTTAAAAGTTTGCTGAGTAAGTAAACACTTTCATGAAACTTTTTTCATTCCACTCCGTCGCTTGCTGAAAATGACTTGTCGTGATGAATTAAAGTCTCCTAATCGTTAAAAACCTTTTAAAGCCCTCGATATAATAATAAAAGTTTCGAAACGACAATTGAAAAGTCACCCTCAAGGAGAGGTAGAGGGGGGTTGGACATTCTGCAATGCAGAAAATGCAAATTTGTCTAGAATTTGAATAATACGACCTGAATAACCGTTTCAAATGTAATTTGACTTTTTCTTTTCCCTGCTTGCAATCTTCTACGGTATTAGAGTATCATCTTTCGAGTTAGTCTTGTTAGCTGGCTTCTTTGTTGACCTTCGTCTTCTTCCTGTCTCGTATTTTCATGTAGCAGTGAGTCCATCTAGCAGGAAGCTTCCGTTACCGTTACTTCTTACCCCAGTCTTAAGTATAACTGCGATGGATTACTTGCATGACTACCGTCTTAGCACGTCCTTGACTGGTTCAAGGTCGTTTTTCATCTTCATCTTCCCGCTGGCTTTACTCAAAACCAAACACCCTAAACCCCAGTCCACTTATTCAGCTCTATCGCTCTTTTCCAATCCTAATCCAGTTACGTAAGCGAGAAGGTCGTGCATACGTGAGATAAGAAAGCAGAATTACGATTATGTGAGTCTAGTCATGATATGTGTGCGATTATGAAATAATCGACCCATATAAAAATGATGAAACCCCGTCAGCAACACTTTGCCTTCACTGTGCTTTTCCATTTTATCTATTTCACGTGCGAGCGTTATCTTTAACACATTCTCACCGCCTTTCCGATAAAAATCACCGCCTACCCTGAATATTTAAAGAGAGATAATGAAGAATATTCAAAACACATCCACTCCGCTCTCCTCCTTTGACAGCTAAACTCGATATGGGTGTTGCTTACCAAAACTTTTTCCTTTCTTTCTTCATTTATTCAAAAAAGCTCCCAACCCTTTGATTCACGAGCTTTCTCTTGATTATAAAAAATCAAAGCAAATGAGGATATCGAACAGGGTGTAATAAAAATCAAAAATCCCGAAACGCCTCCAAAAGTACGTCCTACCCTCATTGAAACAGCATCCGTGGCCTCCACACCCCTTCACACCCACATGGGTCTATTTTGGATCCTGAATGCAAAACCGTTCTTCTGTTTTAAGCAAATTAAACCGACCCAGAAAACAACCGATGATTTCGGCGCCCATTCATCTCACCTATCTTATCACTTTAGATTAAAGCTGGATTAGTTCGAGAGCTTTTTCTGTTTTTGGAGTGTCTTCCAATTAATACCATAAAACTAAAATCCTTTCGGTAAAAGAAAAGCGAAACATGATCACATTCAAGTCCTTAGATGACGCCACCTTTTCGAAAAGCTCAATTCAAAGCTCAGTCAGATAATTTTTATCCATCATGCGGGATCTTCGTAGGTAATAAAACCAAATTTTATTTAATCTTATTAACATTTTGTTTTATTAATTTGGCAACTATGTGGTTGCGGATTTCGACATAACAAACTATATATGTAATATATGCGAGTTTATATATGTAAATTTTATGCGAAAGCTCGCTTTTAAATATAAAAGCTTCGGTATTGATTTCGGATAATCGACAATCCCTCCACCTGTATTTAGTTTATGTAAGTTTATTTAGATTTGTTTCTTTTTGTTCCAGGCCCTGGGTCATGGATCCGTCTCCAGGGGACGACGAAGCCCCACGAGATCCTGGGGTCCTGAAAATCCATCAACCTAGCTACACGGATGAAGATTATGAAGGTGAGTCGTTTTAATTATTTAATACTAATTAATATTAATGATAAGAAAAGTAACTGAGGAGCTTATGCATGAGTGATGTCGGTGAGGTGGATCGTACACAAGAGAAACGTGTCAGTGGGAGTGTGGAAGGTTTAAAAGCTTTATGAAGAGAGTGTCGTTATGTTTGATAATAAAATTTCCTTTTTGCCCCGGGGTTTGATTGGTTTCAATTAAAATTTATTCTTGGATTTTATCTATCGTGTACCTGCGCTGAGACAACAATCTAATCAGCTAATTCCTCCGAAATCGCTTTCCCTAACACTATGACTGCTGTTTTTGAGTTTTATGTCATCGACTACAGCTTGTCAAATTCCCAACGCTCTCTCTCGCACAAACTATATCTCTCCAAGTTTAAAATTCAAATACGGTAAACAATATTATCTACTATCTCTCTCTCGCACACATTTTCTTTCTCTCCTTTCTCGAACTTATTCTTAGCAATTTCCTCTCGGAATTTCCCAAACTCAAAAGGAAAATGTCTTGTCGACGAATTTCGTAAGAAATTCCTCCTTCTCGACCCCACTACCAACAACTTCCATTTATTTCACATCCTCAATTTCCCTTAACTCATATGACACAATAAAAAATGGCCGCTTCGAGTATTGTTACTTAAATTTATCTTTAGATTCATTTCTGTGCCCGACTAAGCCCGAAACTAAACTCCAGAATGGAAATTAGAGCTTTAATTAACGACTCGAAAGCTCACGCAACTCTTTTCAAAGCTCCTCAAATCACAGCCTTCTTTTATGATCTCAACTGGTTTAGCTAGACTGCTTTTAGAAAGATACCATCATCAGGTGTTTTGTTAATGTCACGTCAGAGGATGAAAGCTCGGGATAAATGACAAACGAGTACATTGAACCCGGAAGTTGTTTTTAATTCGCGGTTGATGAAGCTTTAAAGAATTTGAGGAGAAAAATCTTGGTGGAAGAAGGAGGAAAAAGGGTAGCAAAGCTTTTTCGAAATGAGTTGTAATACATCCATTGTGTGAATCAGGGAAAAAATCAGCGAAACGGAAAAAAGTGTTTTTGTGTGATAGATCAAATGCTTTCACAGATTTTCTAAGGCAGAGAAAATTTGTAGCAGAACAAAGCCGAGAGAGAGAGAAAGCTTTAAATCCGCTTAAGTTTTTGGCAATTAAAAAAATTGCGAGCTTTCTCTCTTTTATCCATTTCTCTCTTCCTTCCTCTCTCTCTTCGCCCCTATTTCGCTAAACGAACCGCTTTTAACGTTTATTCGTAAAAACAATTTTGTCTGTTTGGAAGAGTGCGGTTGGAGTTTAAAAAGTTGGTTGCTGATGAAAAACATTTTTGTAGAATGGACTAGGATGGAGAAAGTCCTTTGAGGGTGGAGAATAGCCAAAAGCGTTGTGTTGTTTGGCTGCCTTTCGAGGCACTAGGGTGATTTAGAAACTTACAAGTTCTGATTCTGCTTTTCAAATCCAATCAGATCTGTAGATCACGTGGCCATGAACTGAAAGGAGCTGAAGAATAAAAATGATGAAACTGCTACAAAACAGTAGCTGTGGGCTTGTATAAGAGATAACAGCTATCATTAGACGAATCTAGTGCTCTATGACAAACTAACCGAAACTATATCTTCTTCGTTAAACCAGTAATTATCATGATCCTCATTAACTTACTAACGTCATTTATTACTCAGGCACAGAAACAGGGTACGTACTTCCTCAACAGGCATCTATGATCCGAGTGATCGCCTTCATGCAGACTTACCCACACGAGCTCATAAGGAAATGAATTGTAGACGGATGGAGATGAAGTAAAAATTATTCCTGAAAAATTGGCAGATGACGGATTAATAAAAAAGGAAACAGAAAACATACACAAAACTAAAACAGGAAGAAGCTAAACACCCACACAACCAAAAACCAAAAGCCAGAGACAACAAACGGGCATAGAGACTCAATACCAGGCAAAATCAAAACTACAAAAGTATAAAACCCAAAAATCATGACAGAAGAGTGAAAGCACAATTCAAACTAAAAAAAAAGCTCAGACGATTTAAACACCGTCCATTTCCAATGCCCAGGAGACATAAAAGCTTTAAATTTCAAAAAACCAATTTCCACCATTTATTGGGAGGCTTTCTCATTTTTTTTTTGAAAATCGGAAATCCCTTCCTCCTGTTTCCGCCCAATCAATAATTTATTAATAGTTCGTATTGATTTAGTATTGAAAGCTTTTTTAACGAGCGATCTTATCTTCAAAAGCGGCCGAAAATTGTGTTAACCCGACGGGATATTTATCAAAATAAAAAATTCACAAAAAAATCCGCTGATCCCGAAGATTAAGCTTCCTGATATGGTTTCTAAGCTCAACTAAAGATTAAGCTAATTCAAAGATAACTTACCCGGTTTGTTGGTCAAAATATTTTTTCGACGACTAACATCCTAATCCCCAAAAGCTTTCCCTAAAAAATAAATAAATATATTAGAAACATTTTAACATCTAGAAAGCTTGTTCGTGGAGCTTTTCGATTTTGATGTGTATGAGTTTAAGCTTTCGCTGTAATGCTCATGCATATTTAAATTATATACAAGTTTATTATATAACTTATGCTTAAGATTATATACAAAACTGAATTATACTACCACGTAATTGTTACACTAACTACCGACGTTTCGTCGACTCCAAAGGCTGCTGACATTGTCAGGGCAAAACAAGACTGAATCGGAAATGTTCAGGTTTTAATTTTGGGCCATGTCAGTTAATAAGGACATCAAAACCTAATCCGAACCAGGTCTCAAGAAATTCATTTTTAATATAAGAATGAATATTATCTATAAGATTTTCATAGGCGCTGAATTTGTATGCTCAAGTGAAATCAACATCTGTCTTGTGTGATAAGTCTTATTGTCAGATGATCTACTTACTGTTAGGTATATCTAGATTTATCTAGTGATTTTCGTCAATAACTACAATCATTTTGAATTAGCTACTGAATCAATAGATAATTTCGTTTTGGCTATGAACAACTCCTACTAAATTCCTCTGGAGATTTGTATGAAGAACCAAGTTTATGGGAATTAAAATGTTTTCGATTATTTGAGTCATCTTATACTAAAGAATATTTGCTGACTGAACATTATTACCAAGGTCGTGGGTCTAGGAGAGAATTTTCGGGTGAAAGGGGATAAGTTGAATGAAAACAGATAAAAATGGTGGAAAACACTCTGGATAGTTTTTACCCAGGTGGGATTTGAACCCTTGACCCTTGGCAAGATGTGCAATTGCTCTGACCTCTCACTGACCAAGTCGACTATATTTTTAAATTAAATTTTTAATTATATTATTATTTTATATTTTAACTATGACACTCTAGCATGTCTCACTATTATTTTGCTGATATTATACGCATGCGGTTAGTACGACACGATCGACCACATCATCCTCAAATTAGAAGACACGATTGTGGGTGGGCCCACAGCCTTTCGTGAATAGTTCTTCGCGGATTATGGGGTTCACGTTTGCAAGGATATCAAAGCCTGATCACGACTTTTCTTTACCACTTGTCACCTCTTGTACCAATTGATCGTTTGTCAAGGTGAGCCATCGGGAATTTCCGCCAGAAACCGACATGATGATGATAGCTGACAGGATTCCTTCTTCTTCGCTTCAGTTTTTTCAGAAGCTCAGAGTATTTCTTCGAAGTCACTTTTTGACTTCCTTAGCTATAACGGTTCTTCACCCTCGTTCATCTTCTTTTTCTCTGACAAAATTTACTGTCTTTCTGGAGATTATTGATTACCTTCTATGGTTTCAAGCTGTCCGGTTTCTTTGTCACATACTCAAGTATCCGCTTCTACCTTAGTTTAACAACTAAAGTCACCAAAGTGTATACATAAAACAGTTTCTCCCATAACTCTCTCTTCACTTCAATCAGTTATAAACTTTCCTTGTATAAAAATATAAATATGAGCTCATTAAAAGAATCAAAAGCTATGTAATGCTCAATTCATTCTAACTTCTTCAGCGAAACGTGAACTTTTTATAATCAAAATCAACAAAATTTATTATAAAAAGAGAAAACATCATAAAATCAGCTAATAATGATAAACAGACCATCCCCTTAATAACAGAAGACAGACGATAATGGACTTGAAGACTGGAGGTATAATAAAAGGAAATAAAATAAATAAAACAAGGCAGAAGTGGGATATAAAAAACCATTTTATACAATCCAAGAGTTTATGACATTCGAGGTGAAAGCTACCCCTCAGAGGGATAGCAAGACTCAAAAGATCGATCTACATTCAGGAATCTAGCGCGAGCGAAGGGACATTGACCATGATTTTCAAGGTTAGAGTGGCGGAAGCACCACATAAATGGATGACATAGGTCTAAATTATTTTAAGAACGACATTATAAATGTAAATTTAAAGAACTCGCATGAGGTCGTGGAATAACCTGGCTATAGAGACCACTTACATCTTAAGTAAATTTTTTTAATAAAAATTTTTCTCCTCTTAGTTCTCCGCTTTCCCAAGTTATATTTATGTAAGACTTTATTATAATTTGATTACATAATTAAACCTTTCTTGTATAACTTTAGATCCAGGCAAAAACGTGAAACAGAATTAATTTGAAAGTAAAGAGACAGAAAGTCAACAACACTATATCTACAACTGCCTCTGCTAAATTCATATTCAATAACTATCTCCTCCTGATCTTCTTCTTTTATTTTTATTTATTGATATTATCATCATTTTTTCTCGTTTCGGCCAACTAGAGACCACGATGTTTTCAACTCATTTGCACTCCTATTTGTTGAGATTATGTTTGATTATGAGTCAGCTACCTTTCGCTGAAGGCTTATCCGCTGACTGAACATGATTACTAAGGTTGTGAGTCTTGGAGGGAATTTTAGGGTGAAAGGATAGTGGATAAATTGAAGGAAAACATTTTAGGTAAGGAAGAGCGGGAGAAAAACAGGCTGGGAATTGAACCACGGCCCTTGTAGTGATAGCCGAGTGCTCTAACCTCGCCTACCAGGCCACCTATTATTATTATTATTCTCTTAACTAATTTCTTTATTCTCCTCTCCTTTTTATCCTCCTATTCTCCTCTTATTCTACAAGTTTATTCTTCTTTTTACCAAATTTCCAATTATATCCTTTATCCGATTCCAGTAGTTAAGACACTGCCCTGCTCCTTAGACAAAAACTACTTACAAACTGCATATTATCTCAAACTTGGAGACAGCTGGTATTTAACTAGAGCGTAATGTTAAAGCCATGTCTTCTGCTGATTCATGCTACGAAGACTAGTAGAACTGAGTCGATAATGTCCTTTCCTCCATGTTGCGAGGGCTTGTTCATATCCACACACGTAAGAATGAGGGTTACGTCATACCAAGAATCAACAGCCCATTTTGTACTTTGAATATACCTGAAATTATATTATTCCATTAAAGGAATTTATTATATATTATAAGGTTCTATGTGTACATTGTATAAATATGTTTGAAATATTAATACGTTTACTTCAACACACATCTTTCGTAATTTCTTTTGGAGTTATAGAGAAGAGTTCTTGACTCATACAATAGAAGAATTCTCTTACATTTTCGCGAATACGAAAATGGAGATACAGAGTATAAGATTTATATTATATAGAATTTGCTTTTGTATCGACCAACCAGGAACCACGTTGCTCTCAAACTTTCAGCTGTATTTCCTTTTTACTTTGCGTTAGTACATTTTCTAGCTTTGTGTTATCTTCCTCCTGCTTTCGGTTACTCTCCAAAGTTTTAGGTTCTTCTAACTGCTTTCCTACTCTTCCATTCCCTCTCAAGTTTTTCTTAACCAAGACTAAGCAGTTAACAGGAGACAAGAACAAGAATCCACATCTGCATTTCTTCTGGTTAAGAGTTTGTGACCTCCTATTTTATATACTGCACCTTCAGTCACATCAGTTATCCAATTCCTGAGGTAAAGACACTGGTCTGTTCCCTAGATATAGTCATAGTTGAGTTTTAATCTCGTTGTTCAACCTTTTTGGATATAACAGGACACGGGAGGAAGATTTGGATTCGCGACTATAACTTCTTACCCAACACACCTTCCGCTGCTTCTTAGATGTAAAACCCTTTTAAAGTCAGAGCAGTTAGCAAAGGAAAGAAATTCCGTTACCAAGGTTTCAACCTACGAATCCAGCTTTAAGACACTGGAAAATTCTTTCGCAATTTCGCTGATTATCAGTAAATATAGTTTCGTGTACTGTGAATGTGTAAAATTCGAGTAAGTTTTAGTCAAAGAAACCGCAAAACCTCATCGAATGTTTTGCGACTCGAGAACAAATTTCCAGCTTGTGTACTCAAACGCCAACAAAGAGATCCTTCGTAGTGATTCTCTTATTTTCTCTTCCAAGTTCTGTGTTATGATCGAAACGACTTTCCCACATAACTTACGTAACTTAAAGAGAGAACGATTTTGAACGTTTATAGGCTCTAAAACGACTATCGTTTGGTAAAGATAATCCGAATATTGAGCCAAACAAACACCGACAAATCCATCATGAACAAAAACAAACACTTCAGTTTTCCACTTGTTAATAAATTTTTTTCAGCACGTTTACCGGCTTTGGTGATTATGTTCTTTTCTTTTTTTGCTGGATTATTATGCTTTTTTCTCTCCCTCGGAAAACAAGCAATAAAAAAAGGATTTTTACACCAAAAACCAATTATAAGCTCAAAGGAAGGATTATTTATAAAGAAGCAACAATAAGAAAATAATTAGGTGAATAGCTTTCAAACAAAAACAAAAAACGACTAAAAAGAAACCGCAGTAAAGAGCTTTTTCATATTTAAACAACAAAAGGAATTTTATAATTGTTATTTTTCCCTAAGAGCACCTTATTAATGAACTCAGTAAAATAATTATGATTCTCAAGAACGTTAGGTTAATGAGTTTTCAACTTCCGCGGTAGTTGTACTTGAAATTAACCTCCCACTGCTACTCTCCAAACCCCGGGTTCCTGGAATTTTCCAAAGCTAATCAGCACAGAATACCTGTGGAAACTTCCAAACTTATGTTTGGTTCATCCCATAACCTCATTCCCCTCACCTACCCCCATCCACTCTTTCAACTTCTTTCGCTCTTGACCTTGTTTCTATGTCCGGATCTAAGAGAACTTGATTAAACAATCGAAGAATTATGGGAGAGGGAAAGAGAGAGACATCTCCGACGCACTAATTAAAAGTTTTATGCACTCAAAGTCTCGTTTCAACCCACAACCCCCAAAAATTTAATTAACCTAATTCAAAATGAACACCGAAGAAAGAATTGAAAAATTTTGAATTCAAATCATGAGACGATCGTAAAACGTCTATCTTACGACTTTTCTTCCACTTCTAGGAAGAAAGCTTTTCGTTTTTATCAGAAAGGATCTCCCCAAAAAGCTCACGATTTTAAAAGCTTTAGGAAAAGAAAACCTCACGAATCGATTAAGCGAAACGAAACGAAAATTTATGTCTCCGGTCTCAATTTTCAATCAAACTTTTTATGTGTTTGTTCCTTTTGTATTCCCTTCGGGTGCTTCTAGAAACTCTTCTCCACCTCCTCACCTAGACTTCTCTGAAGGAGTGACCTCGACCTATTTTACATCCGCTTTCTTATTCCCGATCACCTTCTACCGAAAAACGGAAATAAAACGGCTCATCTATCATCCGATGTTGAAATCGGAAACGTGTCCCGATACACTCATTAACCATCATCGCAAATTATTTTAACGTTTCCAACCCCCTTCCTCTGTCAATAAAACAACCCTTAAAAAAAAGGAAAACTGCGTTGCGTGATGATACGAACGGGACACATTAACGCGTTAAACGACTACCGTGACGGATATATCGCGATAATCACACGTGTCACCTATCGAGGCACGTCGGTCCTCCCTGTTCCTTCCGTCCACTTACCACGTTCAAGAACTTTGCTAGCAAAGCATAAAAAGGGTAAATAATTAAATCATGTCATCTGCCGCTCGAGCTCTACATAATTTCAGGCTCTAATTAACACCTGAAAAATGGACGAGAGAACTACGGCTTTTACGTTCTTTCCTATTCATTTGACTGTTACTGGAATGAAGTTATCAGGTTAAAACTCACTGATAATTTTATAACATGTTACTGGATTATCATGACAAATCTAATTACACTAACCATATAACGAATCCATTTGTAGATATTAAAACCAAGCGAAAGTTGTACATAAAAACCGCACAACTTGAAAAACTTACTCGTATAAAAGAAAACCTGGCTGTATCTAATTAACTGACTTCTTCACTCAGTGCTTTTTGTTATATCTTCAAAACTGATGCGGGAAATAGATAATTTAACACTAAATCTACCCGATCGGTCAGTTGGCCGCCTTTAAAATTTTTTGAGAGAAATTTGAGTGTCGGTCACTAATTAATTGGCCGGTCATACGATTTATATGCGTTTGAGATAGAAGTCTTTCCAAAACTCGATTCTGGAATTATAAAATAGACACAGTTTACTTATTTTGACTGTTGAGTGGTTGGCAACACTGAAAAACAGTGCTGTCATTAGATTCATAAGTAACATTTATGTATTCATGAGTTTCAAATAAATATAGAAATTAAGAACTATTTAAGTGCAAATTATGTAATAAAACATTGAATAATTTCTTCGACACGTGTACTCTGACGTCAGTTAGTCAGCCGCTGACACCTGTAAAGCAGTGTGCAATATTTATGTAGATGGACTTGACTATTAGCCGTCAAATTTGAGTGTAGTCTTGGAAACGACTAGTAAACTCCGCTAGTCACGGATAAAATTTACTGAACACACTAACAAGCCAAAGGAGAGTTAGATTGCTCGAATTTCGAAAGCGAGAAGGACAAGCGAGTGGCAGAGTAGCCTCAGAACCCAACGAGACAACACGTCACATAAGATATTATAGACAAGACAGAAAACTGCCTAAAATCTAAAAATTATAGTATGCACGAGGGAGATTAAAAAAAAGCCATATTCATGAACAATATGCTCTCAAATTATTAAAACTATATATTATTAATATTATTTATTATTAATATTAATTAATTATTCAATATATGCAAAATACTGTAAAATATTTAATTTCATTATAATTATTTATTTATTTATTGTTTAATTTTAATTTAATTTATTCATTTTATTATCCATGTATATTTTGCTATATGATATTTGATATTGTCAAATATATATTCTATGAATTTATTTATTCGTTAAGATATTTATATGGCATTATTTATTAAAGTATGTATTTATGTATTGCTCCAGTATTTTTCCTAAATGGGAGGAAATAGTCACCTGTGCACAGGAGAGCATTATAACACAGAAGGGTACATAATGAAATATATTATACTATTATAACTACTAATTATTACCTGGCTTGTAATGTTAAGTCCTCATTCGTGCGACTGATAACAAAATCTCCAGTCTTCCACTTATTCCAAAATCTCAAACTAAGCGATCGATACTTTCGTTCGCTTTACCGCTGACATCTTTCAATTATTCATTAAGATTCCGTCTGCAAGAAAAAAAGTAAAAACTTCAGTTTGGGAATATTAAAGCCAACAACAGCAACAGAAAGAAAAATTAAAAATTAAAAATGAGAGAAACCGAAAGGAACACATTTTTAGTTCAGCTCATAAAACTTTGTTACAGAGTAGAGGTCTAAAAATGAATAGAAACTCGGAAAATTCATTCAAACAAGTATCAAGTGGAAAGTGGAGGAAAAGAAAAAAGGTTTAAGCGGTCGGTAGAATGGGGGGAAGGGTTATGGGAGCCGGAGGAGGCGAAATTTGAAGAGAAAGTCACAAAGGATGCTGGAATATTGGAAACTTTTAACTTTTTAATTAAAGACAAGAAGATGAGACCCTGTCTTAAAGCTCTCTGATTTGGTATCAAATAAAAAAGCTCTCGAGTCTCCTAACTTTGTTTAAAAATAAAATGATCGTTCATTGATGACGAAGAGAGCTGTACAGTGAAAGCTCCTTATTCACCGATTCATTATTCGAGGATTAAAATCGCAACAGAGTCCCTGTATTCGTCATCATTTGACTGCTGCTGACACGTGCTGAGTCTACCAGAATGGACTATGTACTCCGCATTCACGGTTTCAATATTTGACGTAAATTTATAAAACACATCCCCCGTGAATAAGGAAGTTTTACTGTTAAGACAGTCGATAGTTTGTGAGAATAGTCCTTTGAGAGCTTTTTGAGATACCGAGCTTTGAGGATAAATGTTGTTCGTGTACGACACATCCTTCCCCAAATCCTGTCACACCCAAAGCCGAAAAACCGGATAAAAACTGAAACCATTCAGAAGATAGTCTGTAAAAACATGCTCAACCAGTTGAGACCGGTTCAAAAGCTTTCGTTAAGAACCATTGGAGCTTTTTATCCGACTCATAAAGACGTTAACAAGGTTGCCAACCAGCACTCAAACACCGAATCAAAAATTTACGAGACCTAATAGTCCACATAAGGAAAAAAATGAAAATTCAATAACAGTTTGGGAGTAACACACCACCGCAAAAGTTTCAAAAAGCCTTCCGAAATTCCACTCTCAAAATACATAACGAACTTAGTGGCTTTGAATTACTCTCAAGTTCTCCTCGATTAACTCAGTTACACTTCGTTCAGACTCCGTCCTTCCCATCATCTTGTATCGATCCATTCATCCAAACCTAAAATCAAACAAAATTTAGCGCAGTTTCATTCGCTCAACAAACTCCCACCAAAGTTGTAAAAGCTTATCGCGCGCAAGAAACCCAAAATCAAATTCTCAATTTACGAGCTTTTCATTCACTATTTTCTTAGTATGTTTACTTACTTTCCATTTTGAGTCCGGAAGTACAAAATAAACAAAAAGACCGTAAAACAAGAGAAAAAACTGTAAATCTCGATTATCTGTAACTCGCTGTGGCGGAAAAGATTTACGCAGGCGTAACAGTTATAATTATCACGGCTTTAATTAACTCACTCCCCTCACGTTTCTCCTTTTGTATCAAAGCTCGATGGGTGGAATATAGCCCGAAGAGCCTGAGGCCATGTAAAAAGGTTCAACGGATCGTGACTTAATGGAAAACAGAAATCCCACTTTTCTTTTTACCACCAATTAAAACCGGTTCTACCAACCAAGTCTGCCGTTTCAGCTTCTACCGTAAAAGCAGTCAGTTTCTGTAGTAAAGTTGGTGTCTGACAGTATCATGAACTTAACCGCAGAAACGACCCTAATTAATTTTTTTAGGCCCCTGTACTAAAGGGACTTTATATCTACCTACAGAAACTATCCTCTAAGATGAGTGACTGTAGGACACTTTGAATGAAATCGCATAACTCCAAATAAAAAAAATTAATTTAAAATGGCTTAAATAACGCCATTAATTAATTACAACAAATTGTCTAATAAATTACTTGGATTAAGTTTCAATTTATTGGAAAAGCTCACTCTTAAAACAAAACACGGACTTAGGAAGTGAAGAGTTTCGATGAAGCTGTTCCTATATGTTAGCAGAGCAAACAAAGCGAGCTGTATGCCTACCGCGACTCTTAAGAGACTTAAATCTTGTTTAGGGAATTTGCATATCATGTGTTCCCAGTGTAAGTGAAACAGTGTGACATGACTGGATTTTGAAATCAGTTTCAAACATTTTGAATATTTTGTTACGATAAAATCAAAATGTGTGTTTCAGATTTTTCCAAATGTTACCATTATTGTTAGTAACGTAGGTCTTTAGGCTGTTTAACTCAAATTTCTAGGAGAATAAGCAAATTTCTTCCTATCTCACTCAGACAATTCGTATGCTTCGAAAGTTTTGAGAGTTTAGTCCGAACCCCAAAACTTTGCTCACAAAATGAATACCCCATGAAATTGTTTACATTTCGTTTCTTTATGTTATTCTTTTGGTTGTTACGTCCCTGAATTCAAATTTTTGGATAAGAGAAGTTACTCTTAGCCCGTCTAGATTTTTTGCCAATATTCACATACTCAGCGATCGAGAGTTTGATCTTGACTTGAATTCAAAACCAATAGCCTACCTAATGTTTCCCATCTTTCTAATGTAAAAGGAAATTTTCAAAATTTGAAATTTATTGGGTCGGGGTTTTGTTTTATGCGACTTTTTCTTTTGATTTTGAAGTTGTTCGAATCAAATTATATTAATAATTTTTTTCCTTTGTGAAATCCAAAACAAACATCCTGATTTTGTCGAATTTTTGGCTAAGAGAAGTTATTCTCAGCTCTTCTAGATTTTTCGCCAAAGCTTACATCCTCAGCGACTGAAAGTTTGATCTTGACTTGGAGTCGAAAGCAATTGCTATGTTTCTAACTAAGAGGAGTCATTTTATTAATATTGGACGGATAATACAAGAGTAATTCAACTATTATCCGCAATGTGCTTATATTGTAACAGTATAATATTATGGGTTGATTGTTGTTTTCTCTCACAGGTTAGCTGAGACAGGTTGAAAAATAATGTGCGATTCCTATTTTTATTAAAATTAAAGCTTGACCTCGACTTAGAGTCGAAAGCAGCGCCTAAGTGTTTCTATTAACAACTAGGAAGACTCATTTCAAAAATATTGCACGCATAACACGAGATCAAGTCAACAATTATCCCCAATGTGGTTAAAAATTTAATTAAAAAGGAAGTATTATAGCTTGCAGCTCCAGAGCGTAACAGCTTGCGGAATAGTAATAACGGACTTCCGGGACTTCCCAAATGAGCCTAACAGACGTCCACCCAGAGGTTTTAGTCAGTGCTAATCCGACATAATCCCTTCCTCTTTCCCAAAGGAAGGACCCTCTGGTCAAAAAAAAATATTAACAGTAGAACCACATTGCGGATAATAGTTGACTTATGATCATGTCATCCGTGCAATATTTATGAAATGAATACTCCTAGTTAGAAAAATTTAAACATCGGTTTCAACTCCAAGTCGAAATCAAACTCTCAATCACTGAGGATATCGCTGTTGGCAAAAAATCTAAACGAACTAAGAGTAAATTCTTTTATTCATCCAAAAATTTGACTTCAGGGAGGTAACAACCAAAGAGCAACACAACCAAATCAAGAAGTTGGTAGATTTCACAAAGAAAGAAAAAATTATTGACAAAATTCGATTCGAACAACTTCAAAATCAAAGAAAACAAGCCGCATGAAGCGAAACCCCCAAACAATAAATTCAAATTTTGAAAATTTCTGTTCTCCATCCGCTACACTGCTGGTAATTTTGATCATCAACCTTTTTCCATAATTAAAAATTTCCATTACCACAAAAAGGCAGGTTATTGAAGAGCCACCTGCTTCTACAGCCAAACCTACACCCACCTACCTCTCTCCCATGGAACCTAAACTCGACAAGATAACAACAAACCACCGGATAATTTTATATTTTCCATCTCAAACTCCAAAAAATTTTTATTTAATTAGTTTATTGACTAAACCACAAATAGCCTTCGGGTCAGTAAAGGAAAAATTTTTATTGCACGTTTTAAAGCATTAAATTAGAGTAAAAGCGATTTTCGCTTGGGAGAGGAGGGAGGCTTGGGGTTTTGAGTTAAAAGTTAATTAAAGGAAAAACGGAAAACTGCATTAGGTTGGCCGTTTGAAAGAGAAAGCTCCGATTAAATTTAAAACCATTCCTCGGAAGAGAAAAAAATTTTTCGGTCCTCAAAGAACGGAAAATTCTTTTGACAAAACTGACCATGAGAAAAAGTCAATTAGAGCTGAAAAAATTCTAAGAGTGCTTATGCAAACTACCCCTGAAGGAGGGGGCTATAGTTACTTCAGGGCTAAAACTTTGGGAAAATTTTGGAACAAAACCTGTAAAAGTAATGTTCGTGCATAATCTTTGGTTATTCCGCCGCGTCAAACGAAACTTAGTCCTTTTCAAAGAAAATCTGAGGCTATTATATACAAACATTACTAAAAACAGCTGCGAAAATCTTAAAACTCATCTCTCTAACCCTTTTGCCAAGGGGATTACTAACATGAAAGAATTTGAAAAGCTACAAAAGACAGTTATTGTATTTCATTCACTGAATCTTATTCTTGCAACATCAAAGTCTTTCACAAAAGCGCAGATTCAGCCAAAGTTAATAGTACAAGCACAAAAGATGCTGTAGGTGTGAAAGAGGGAGAAACGTCTCTAAATGGTAAAAGAAAATTCTCTTTAATTTTTGAAAATGTTGGTGTAGTTAACATAACTAAAACACACAGCTGTAAAAGTATCTTTCAAATATTTGGCTAAGTCGAGTATTACGACAGACACTGGAGATTACCAAAACTAATCGAGTTATAGCTTTTCGTGGGGAGAAGCGAGGATTATCAGGATACTTCAAAGGCTCAAGACCTTGACAGTATTTCTTTTTATCTCATAGTTAACTACTACCTGTCTCAAAGCGAGATGATTAAAGGAGCTATATATTTGGGGAACAAAAATGCCTCAGCCGCAGAAAATAGACAGAAGATGTGTGGAGTGGAAACCGTAATCAGTCGTTGATGCATTAGGCCTTTTACCCCTCAGTCTCCCCAATAATCCAGCAAAAATACAGTGGGCCGTTCAGGAGATAGCGATAATGGCAACAGCACATCCTCCGTAAGGTGCTGTGGAAAATCATTCATGCAACACATTACTGAGGATGCTTTGTTACATCTTGGAACCTGTTGTTCAAGCCATCACCGATAAGTAACATCTGTAAGACATCACAGTAACATGAAAAGAAAAAGTAGAAAACTAATAACGACAAACAGGAAGGAAACAGTAGAGAGGTCAATAAATAAATAAAAATAAAGCGAAAGATAAGAAGAAAGAAAAAAGAGAAAATAAAATAAAATAGTAATAACAGCGATAGATAAAGTATTGATAGTATAGGTAAACCTATAAAAAGCGTGTTATGAAGTCAAGTGATCTGTGTCGTATTAGACGTCTTTGATCGTAGTATCTCTGAACGTACATTTTTCCAATCATGAAAGCACTCTACTGATTCGAGGGCAGGGTAATAATACATTATGCCAATGTATCAAATTACAGTCAATAACCAAACAATACTCTGCAAACACTGATATATCAATAATGGTCTCACACTAAATGATATTGGCTCGATTCCATCAGATTAAACCAAGCGGTCAAAAGGTTAAACTCCCTCAAAAACGACATCCAATGCATCTCGAAACTTATTCGTAGCCCAAACTTCTACAAAGCTCTCAAAAGCCTAAATTTCAATAGACAACCATTTTCTCCATTTATAGAATTCGCCCACACGGTTCTATTATGTAAGAGGCAAAACTTTTCCATCCGCTAATTCGACCCCCTCCCCTTCCCTCTCCTTTTCCTCCACCATCCCACACATCAGCATTGTATTAAACTGCCATTTATAATTTTATTTCCACTTGGAATCTCTGTCGACTACAGTTTTATTACTTTTCCCATTTCCGTCCCTGACTGGCAAACATAAGACATTTTTGATTGATAGTAAAAAAAGGAAAATTAATTCAGATGTAAACAAACCCGACATTTTTCTTTTTCGCTGCCATGATATCTCATCCTAACATCATTGACCTTTTAACCTTTCGACTATTGAACTCATTTTCCAGAAACTTTCACGAGATATTTCAATAAATAAACAAACCTATAATTCCGATATTTGGAAATTGGAGGAGAAGATTTATGTTTTTTAAAACTGGGTTTCCCAACAGTCAGAAGTGATTGGATAAAGAAAAAACACAACAGAAAAGATGACGAGCAGTCGCGATTTCCATCATAAATTTTCGAATATCATAGCTTCTAGCTATTTAATTAGTTAGTACTACAATGGAACCTCTCATAACGAGTTTAATTCGTTCCAGAGTTTTACTCGTTATGCGAAACAATTTTTTCCACATAAATTAATGTAAAGTAGGATAATGCGTTCCAGGCCAAACCAAAACTGTCGGGGGATTCCCCATGTACGTGTTGCTCATTATGCGAATTTCTTATGAGAGGTTCCCTGTATTATTTTTTGGGGTGTTATGCCCCTCAACCCAAATTTTCGAGCGGATTATCCATATGTTTCGCCTCCGTTGAAAGCTGAGTGAGTGCTTGGAGTCAAAACCATTTCATAAATATTAATATTATGCGGGCCGGCAATTATTTATCATTTATCATTTTATATAATCACCAACTAGTCCTGGCAAATGTGACTGAGTATGTGACTATTGTGAGTGAATGAGTGACTAATAATTTAGTATTTATCACTTTTCCTGGCTATTTTATAAAATCTCCAACTTTTCATGCGAAATTTGACAAGCCTTTGGTTAGATATTTTACAAACTACCCGGTGAATGTGATAAATAACTAGTAATTTGTTACTTCTGCAAAGCCTAATTGGTGATTCATGAACAATCACCGGCAATTATATAACCGATTTATCACTTTTACCGTACATATTAGGAATGACACACAGGACCAACATTTTTTTCAATTCGCCTAATATTACACACTCATTACCAGATTTTCTTCACACTATCATAACGGATTCATTCCATAATTATTGCACACTTTCATGGAGTAACCGTTATATAAACAATTTCTTAAATACTTGGAATCAAAACCGTTTCACAAATATTACACAATTTCAATGAGCATTCATTTCATAAGCACTGCACACCTTCCTCCTCGAGAGAGTTTGGTCTTGACAGTAGTTTTCAACGTGGGCGAAACAGGAGTGAATTCCTTTATTCGTCCAAAAATTTAACTTAAACAGCGTCCCAGCCGAAGGAATAATTAATCTGCTGATAACTACAGCCGGGATTAATATCAACTTCAATTGTTCCAATGTATAAACCAGTTTTCAATCCTCGTCCATCATCGACCTGATTTCACGTTTAACTCATATTTACCTACTGTTCATTAGGTTCATCTTCTGAGTCAAAACTATAAAAAATAAATAAAAATAAAAAGTCATCGCAGGGAAATCACAAAATCCAAAAACTCATAAACCTAAATCCAGAGTCATTTCATGTAGAACTATAAAAAAATTATTTCTCTTCCTTTCCTAACTGTTTATTAATTAATAAATTATTTTTACAGTTATTTGTTTAGTTTGGAAAAGAGTTTACTTAACCGAAAGCCTTAAGTAAGCAATTTCCCAACTCTGATCGAATTTGTTGTCTGCGGTTATCTCTGTCTATCTATCTAATCCGAGCATCTGGATTTGAGACAAATAGTTTTACCGGGTTGGAGACCACCTTTAATCGAGGGTGATGAATGTAGATATGTGCATAGTGATTAATTTAAAATCCCATTTATCTGTCTGATTTTATCTACTTGACAATCGATGTATTTATTCGTGAATTCGGAAAGATTTCCTTTGTTTCATTCTCTCTATGTTTACTGTATTTGTTTTAAACCTGTCCTTCTCTTTCCGTATTAGTCTGTCTTTCTCTTTTTGTATTTACGTTTCTATCTGATTGACTTTGGAAACTAAATCTCTCGTTTTTTGCTTTTTCCTTTCTTTATCTCTCTACAAGCGTAGGTCTATTTCTCTAATTCGTTAAGAACTTTTCTCTGTCAGACGTCTAACTGTATAGCTTTCTTTCCAGATAAATCTATCAGTCTATCTGTTTACAAACTCAATCCTTTATCACGTTAATTTTTCTTCTTTCTCTGTCTTTCTAGTTCTCTCTATTTGTTTCCTTCTTTTTCTTCCTATCCTTTCTCTTTTGTTCTTTTTCATCTTTTTTTCTTTTTCTGTTCTATTCGCTGTTTTCATCTTTCACCAGCTTTTTCTATTGATTCTCTTTCTTCTTCTTCCACTGTTGTTTTTCTCTTTATCAATCTTTCTTTATCTTTTTCTTTTTTTCTCTTTATTTTTCCATCTTATCTTTTTCACTTTTCCTTTGTTTTTTTTCCACCTATTCTTTTTCTTTTTCTTCTGACTTCTTTGTTTCTCTTTTTCGAATTTTTCTTTATTCTCTTTTTTGTTTTATCTTTTCTTTTTTTGAGATTCCTCTATTCTTCCATATGAGCGCAAAGTTTTTGTTTATCTTTCTTGTCTATTCGACGATTTTTTTCCTTGCTGCTTTTTCTTTTTCTTTTCCTTCTTTCCTTTTCTTTCTTTGTTTTTCCGAGTTCTGATTTCTTCTTTATTTCCTTTTCTTTTTATTTCGGATTTTTTATTCATTTTTTTTATTCAATCCTTCTTTTTCTTTTTTCTATTTTTCTTTTCTTCTCCTTTTTCTTCTCTCCTGTTTTTTCTTTCTTTTCTTTTTTTCTACTGCCTTCCTGTCTTTCTTTTCTATTCCTTTTCTCTTTTCTTTCTTTTTCTTTTCTTCATAATTTTTCTTATTTTCCTCCTTCTTATCCATCGCTTAAATTATCTTTTTTTTCTCCTATTCTCTGCCCCTCTCTCTCTATCTATCCATCTACCTTTACCTTAAACAAAACCAAATCCTCCACCAAGTGATAATTTAAAATCTTACAATTTCGAAACAAAACAAAAAAAATATTCAAAGCATCACAACTCTGCTTTAATGTTTTTCCAAGATGGCGGTTTTCGACTTAATTTTTTTGTTGTTTATTTCTGATTTTTTTCGTTCGCATTTTCTTTAGTAAATAAAAAAGTGTTTTTAAATTGTAAAAGCTTTTTGAGTTTCTTTATTTCTTTTTCGAGTTCTTCCGCGAGGAAAACCTTAATTTCATTTTGGTTTGGTTTTCCCTTTTCGTAAACTAACTCAAAGAATTAAAGCTCGACAATCAAAAGCGGAAAGAAAAAAAAAGTTGAACATCTTTTTGAAGAGAAAATGCCGAGAAAGAGAGAATGTTAAGAATGCAAGTGTTCGACTCAGTCAAAGGACTAAACTGAAATAATCTCGAAAAAGCTTAGGTAGGACATCGAAACGACAGTAAAAGAAGAAAATTTTCTTTTGTTACTTTTCTCCTTCATGGAAGATATTTTATAAGTGGAATTTGGAAACTTAAAAGATTTATGGGACGCCCTCCCGTCCCGGTAGTTCTGGAAAGAAAACGGGATTTCGGTCTAATATCGCGGTTATTAAGATCTAAAAATATGAATTCGTATCGGGAGGTTGGATTCCTTCGTTATGAACAAGAATAAAAATTCTTTTGACCATCCCTCGTTAGAGCAAAATTTGTAAGACGACCCCCTAATCCCTTAGGGACTTTCCCAATTAACATCAGCCCACAACAATCCCATTTGTCCTCCTTTCCAATTTATCGGCTAAGTACACGTTCGGTGTAACTTGACCACCTGCCAGTTCCGCCATTGATTGAATTGACATCCGATAATTTATCTAAAACCTTCTGTGCAGACTATAATTAGTGACTGTAATTAGTTAAGAAATAAGACTAACAAGTGAAAAATCCTTGGATTAGCGGTAGGAAACTTACTGTCTCTTCTTGTCGATTACAGGTCACAGAGCGAACACCGTTTTCGTCGGCGTTCATATGCCGGATAAGAAACATTCACACAGACGGCACAGACACCACAACCGGAAGGATAGTTCAGATGACGTCAGTGAAGACAGGCCAAGTAAGTATTTCAATTGTTTTAATCCCCTGGAAAGTATTTTAAAGTATTAGTCCCGAAAGCCAGTTGTGGGTATCCAAAGAAAAAAACGCAAACCCATAACGAACCTGAATCAAAGCAGAGAAAACCAAAATGTAAACCATTTGAACCAAAGATGATGATGATGATGATGACTCCTCCACGTTTTTAAAAGCCCTTGAGTAAAAGCCATCCGCCATAAATACAAATTTGTCGACCTTTCTCTAGCGACCAATTAATAATTGTTAATCCAAACATTTAATGACTCTCTTAGAAGTTTTGATGTTCAAACTTGACCTGAAGCAAACCCTAAGATGTCCATCCCACAACCGGAAACCCACTCTGAAAAACAAAATAAAAACAAATTAATAAAACCGTCGAATGACTTTTCAGGACCCATGATGATGGGCCGAAGGGGAAGGCTCGCAAGCATTTCCGATGACGGGGAAATATGTAAGCAAGTTAAACTCAACTTCCTGTAGTACTTACCGGCCGTCGGCCATTTTAGTTCTTTTCTTCTAACCTCCCAGCATGATGTGTTTACTTCATTTTTCTTCTTTCTCTCGTTATTTTTTTTTAACTTTTTTTTAGTAGTTGTGTTAGTTCATTAATCTACTTGTCATTTTATAATTTTCCAGAGCGTAACATTCGCCTGTCTTCCTTCAATTAATCCAAGCATGTTTGTTTTCATTAATTAAAAACGACTTCGGGGGCTTCTTTAATTATGAAAAAAAAATTATCTTAGAGAGAAACAGAAATTTCGAAAGCATGAAAATCTTAATTGTGTTACGATTCTCGTAAATAAGGGACAGAGCATTTCCTCTTGTCCCTTTCCTTCTCTTCTCCGCTTTTTCTAATTTTATTTTCCTCTTTAATTATTCCAAACAGCAACAGGGAGAGGCTTTTCCGTTAATAGCATGATTGTTTTTTATCTATTTATTTTTGTATTTTCTTCTTTAGACTTTTCGTGGCTTTATTGTGAAAATAACATCACTCTAAACAAAGCGAATTTTCATTTTTACAGTTACCCCACCTGCCCAACGGGTTCAGTTTATACTCGGCGAAGATGCTGATGATGGCGCACACGAACCACACCCTCTTTTTATCGAAATGGAAGAACTTGTTACCACCGATGGAAACGAAGTCGAATGGAAAGAAACGGCCAGGTTATCAAATTTTTTTCTCCAATCCCCCAACAGTGGTAACCAATGCTATTATCACGGTCGTAAATCGATTTCGAAAATCCCTGCCAAGACATTTGATTCCGGTTTTAATTCACCACCCGGGAGTTGTTAAAAAATGGTTTTTCTCCTGATTGTAGGTGGATTAAGTTCGAGGAGGACGTCGAAGAAGGAGGGAATCGATGGTCGAAACCTCACGTCGCCACTCTATCTCTGCATTCATTGTTCGAACTTAGAAGTTTTCTTTTAAACGGAACGGTGATGCTCGACATGGAAGCCACATCACTCGAGCAAATCGCTGATCTAATTCTCGATAATATGATTAGCTCCGGATCTCTTACTCTTGAATTGAAGGATAAGGTGAGGACGAAACTATCTTCGTTTTCCCTTCTAAACCGTTTAGATTTTCCTTTTTTTTATTGTTCGACTTAACGAATACCGTGCCAAATCCCTTGACACGCGATTAAGGACCTTGACCTCTCCTCATACACCGTCACGGAACGTGGTGTATGTCGGGCACTGGAACAATCCTCAACCGTTGAAAATTTTCCTTTTTTTCTCGTTAAACAGGCTAAGGAAGCTTTGCTACGACGTCACAGACATCAACACGAACACAAACGGAAGGAAAACAGTTCGACAAACATGTCACGTTTGCCCATTATCAGGTCACTAGCGGAAATTGGTAGAAATCACTCGTCGTCTAAAAGTAAGTTGAACGTCAACAAGGGAGCTTAACACTTATTTTCAAAAACCTCTCTCGAGTGTGTGTGTGATGCATGTAACTTTCGAAATGAAATCCTCGTCTCATTTCGGTTCCAATTTATATGACATCGATTTTGGGAGAACTCAGAAAACCCTAAATAAATAAATACTAAAAATATAAACTTGTTGTTGAGTTGATTGGATTTGAGGTTCTGTCAAGAATTTATAAAAAAAAACTACACCGAGCTCATTGACGTGTGAAAGTCTGTGTTAAGATTGGCTTCTAAAAATAATTTCCACCGATGATATTGGAAAATAAAATTTCCACCAACTCAATGACAAACATTTCCTTCAAAACTAAACAATACAAATTTGTGGAATCTGTCTGGAAAAACCTTGCAATTAAATTCAAAACCAATTTTCTTAAAAATATCATTTCCATGCAAAGATTCATCTTAATCTACTTTATTCCAACCGCGACGGCTGAGCTTAACCTTTTCGATAGGAAAAGAAAAATCCGAAAAAATCTCTTGAAACTTCTAAAGCTCTGCCTACGCTTCCTTTGTTCCTCCTTCTCTAATCAACTCAGAAGAAATGAGAGTGAATAAGCTCAGCAAAGACGAAATAAGAACTTCGATTGAAACTAAAAATCCGTTTTAATTGTCATTTAATCCGCTCACTCTCCAGTCGCTGGGGGGCAGAGGAGGATGATGAACTTCCTTCTTTATTAACATTGTAATTGCAATTATAAAAAAGGCTTTAAAAAGTTCTTTGACCCGATTTTCCAGCTCTTCATTTGACACCTCCTGCAGCAAACACTCAAGTTGTTTTAAGAAGTACCAGCTGTCCGACAGCTGAAACTATTTTATGCCAAAAGACTCAATCAAGTGGTCAAAATGGCCATACGTTAACCGTTCCAGGTATTCAAATATTTTTTCACGACCTGGTAGAGGCCTTAAATGTCTGTTGTTTGCACCGTTTAGTGCGAACTACTTGGATTAGCTTCATTAAAATCACGTTTCTCTAGACAGTAATCAATGTGAACTAGGATACGTAGAGTGTGACACACAAGTGAAAGAAGCCAAGTCCTAACTGTTATTCACGTCTCAAGTAGAAAAGTAATTAACGAAGGGGTGCACTTTGGTGAATTTCTGAGCTGTTAAACGTCAATTTGGGTCAAAGATTTGCAACGATGCTTTGCTTCTTCCAGTACAAAATCTCCAAAGGATGAAAATTTTGGAGCTAAAAAAACCCGCCAAATGTTAAAACACTCGAAGTTCTCCAGTTAAAACATATAACGTTACTAATTAATGGTACCACCGCCTTCTAGAGAACAGCTTTTGTAAGCATTGGCTTCGTTTAAAACCTTTGACCCAATAAATAGCTTAGAAATCAGCAACTGTTAAAAATTGGGACAGATTGAAACATGATGAGTACCTTTCACATGATTCGGTACTTCAAATGTTAAACACAACAGCAAAAAAATTTTACATCAAAAATATCTGTTGTATATAACAATATAAATGTTTTAGGTATGTTATCTGTAATGTTGTGCGCACTTTTTGTTTATACAGTGGCGATTCTTCGATATACTCCTGTAACTAATCATATGACATTTTGTCTTTCATCTTATATTCTGTCCTTTGCTTCTTTCAAATTTCAAGTATTTGCTTAGAACACTAATTTTCCTGAGCTCCATGTATAAATTAAAGAAATTGTTTGAGCCTCAACAAAATGATTCCTCACCTCTTTTCTGATCTTCTTGAAAATCCTGATGTAGTCCAATTTTCCCACTATTTATGGTCTATGTCTAGTTATCCTAATCATGTGACTGAAACACTGCCATCTTTTATCTTAAACGATGTCTCAAAAATCCTTCAAAACTTTTGATAAATTGATAGCTGAAAGTCATCTCTAAGCTTTTATAAACTTTTGTGAAACTTTTTACATCAAAAACTTCACCAAAGCTATCACTTTCACCTCCATCTTAGCTATCGAAAGATCCAATATCAAGATCAGGAGCTTCGTTAAAACGCTTTGATGCTACTTTCTTGTTTCACTTTTCTTCATCTTCAAAAAGGCAAATTAAACAAAAAAAACACTAAAACATGATTACATAAGCTAAAAAACAGAAGCAAAAATTTAACTAACAAACATAACAGTCCTACAGCCAGAAACAAATTAACAGTGTCACGGCAAACACCAAACTTCATTAGCCTAAGCTTCGTCAACAACAACACCACCATTAGCAGCAGCAAATCGCCACCACAACCTTGTGATAATATTTCATTGTCCACAAATGTTATCTGATAACTTTTTCCGCAGTTGAGGACGGTCCTCCGACTAGCGCTTCCTCCGCGAATCTAAACAAAGCCAGTCAAGAGGCTCCTGCGTCCGGTGGTCGATTCCTCACTGTCCCCGGAGCTGGTAACCTTCCACACGCTTTGCTGCGTGATTGTACCGTTTCTGTGTTAACATTTTTTTCGTTCTTAGTTTTCACATTTATTTATTTGTTTATTATGTTGTAAGCTTTCATCTCGTTTATACGTTATTCACCCGCATGCTGCCATTTTGCCCAAGGATACCGCCTTTTTTATCTTACGTTCAAATTTTTTTTGTTTTAACAAAACCTGCACAGGTTTCCTCCGCTTAGTCTAAAACTGTGTAGCTTTTACACTTTATTTCTTAGCAATTTTTATGTTTTTAGTAAAGTCTACCAGTAGAGGAATGCTGATAGTTGAAACGTTTAGATGCTCGCCTGGAACACTTACTAATACTCTGTGATTTTTAGGTGCGAGTAATGTTCAGTCAGGTATGGATCGAAGCCCTAGTTCCACCTCCATATCTCGAAACCACAGCGCGACAGGTTTAGGAGAAGGAAATGGAGATCATCCAAAGGTATGCTTATCAATCTTTTCAGAACCACACCATTGATTCAGTTCCCGAATTCATAACCTTTTATTACTTTCAGGGTAACACTCACTTCATGCGAAAAATCCCACAAGGAGCAGAAGCCTCAAACATTTTGGTTGGCCAAGTCGATTTTCTAGACAAACCTCTATCAGCCTTCATCCGTTTAAACCAGGGTACATTCCTTGGAGACCTCACAGAAGTACCTGTACCTACTAGGTTTTTGTTTATATTATTAGGACCGACGGTAAGTGAACGTGACGGAAACCTTTTCCTAGATTTTTAAAATCCAACATAAATTCATCATCGGAAATTGTGTTTTCCAGGGCGGAATAACCGCTTTTCACGAAGTCGGACGAGCCATGGCTACTCTGATGTCCGACGAAGTGTTTCATGACGTCGCCTACAAAGCAAGAAATAGAAATCATTTACTGGCTGCGGTGGACGAGTTTTTAGACGCCGTCACCGTGTTGCCTCCCGGTGAATGGGATCCAACAATAAGAATAGAACCTCCGGCAGCCATTCCGTCTCAAGTAAGTTATTGGTTGAAAGTTTATGACCACATCAAGCTTTTGAGGTTTAAGAGACCTCATTCACCCCTATCACTCAAAAGCTTCAAATTTTCTAGTAGTCCCCCAAGTACTCCGCTCATGATCTATCTCTCCCTCAACCTCTTGTACCAACAAACTAATTCAACTTTGTTTTTAGGACACTAGAAAGAGACCACCAGAAAAAAATCCAGTTGAAGAAGACGAAGAAGAAGAGGAAAGGCGTCTTAGAGAAGAATCGGGACTCTCGAGAACAGGAAGACTGTTTGGGGGTTTAGTCAACGATATTAAAAGAAAAGTGCCATGGTAATACCTCAAACCTGAGATAGTCACAACTCTGTTGCCCTATCTAAAAGATTTTAAAATCATGGCTTCTTTCCAATTTCAGGTATTGGTCAGACTTTAAAGATGCCCTAGCGATGCAATGTATAGCTTCTTGGATATTTTTATATTTTGCCTGTCTATCACCGATTATAACATTCGGTGGTTTGTTGGGTACGGCGACGGGAAACAATATGGCAGCTATGGAGTCCTTAGTTTCGGGTTTTGTCTGTGGATTAGGATATGGTTTCTTTTCTGGTCAGCCATTGACAATTCTGGGCTCAACTGGTCCTGTTTTAGTATTCGAAACGATAGTTTATGAGTTTTGTCAGTGAGTAAAGTATACTATCCAGTCCAACTACTTCGCTGATGGAAATGTACTACAAATAATGCACGTTGGCAACACTGAGAATGATGTAGCAATAAGCATCTTGACAATTACACTGAAATTCGTTACTCACTACTAAAGACCAGATGTCAGATTTGAAGATTCTCCCAAAAACTGAAACAACTTAACCGTGAACATCGTTCTGCATTCCTAGTAGAGCAAGAGCAGCCTGTTACCGTTACCTAAACCGTTGAGTTGAGGCTCGGTCATAAGTAAACCCTCGGAGACTTCAAACCTGTAAAGAGATTGAAACAAGAATTAAACATAAAAACCAAACAAGCAACTAATGTGCATTATTCATGAAACTTCCAAGAACATAACAAAGATTCCCATCTCAGCGAAGCGGTACATGACAATATAATCAAACACCCTCAAAACCGAACGGAAAAAAATTTGTAAAACGACAAAAATTATGTTTCAGGGGCAGAGAATGGGACTACATGTCGTTCCGCCTTTGGATCGGAGTTTGGATTTTTATTATCTTGTTAATACTCGTCGCAGTTGATGCGAGCGCTCTAGTTTGTTATATCACACGTTTTACAGAAGAAAATTTTGCTACGCTCATAGCTTTTATATTTATTTATAAGGCTGTTGAAAACGTCATCAAAATCGGCGTCAAGTATCCAATAGATACGATGGGAGGAATAGCAGCTAACATATGCGTTTGCGAACCTCCTTCCAACTTCGAGTCCTTCTCCACGGAACGGATTAACTGGACGACGTTGAGCAATCAAGACTGCGAGGTAAATTTTAAATCCTGGTCCTGTCCAACTGTATAGGAAAACTTAGTTTAATTCGCTTGTTTAAGATGTTAAATAAGCAACTACGACTTCAAGAACTACATACAACTGTATTGTTAAATGGCCACTTCAGAATTTAACACAAATTTCTTCTTCTTTCAGAAATACAACGGAACACTACACGGTCATGGGTGTCCAGGTCAAGGATACGTTCCCGATGTCTTCTTAATGTCAATTCTCCTTTTCCTGGGAACTTTCCTCATTTCGGTCCAGTTGAAAGATTTCAAAAATGCTCTTTTCTTTCCATCTAAGGTAGACTACCAAATTCTGATTTCTTGAAATAAAAAGCTACCACTCCTTCTGAAAATCTAACCCTACGCTATGTGGTTTTTCATAGGTGAGGCAATTCATCAGCGATTTCGCTGTAATCATAGCTATACTCTCCATGTCCTTCATCGATTGGTATGTTGGTATAAAAACGCCAAAACTCCAAGTGCCGAGCGATTTCAAACCTACCCTTGAAGGCAGAGGTTGGCTCATTCCTCCATTTGGACGAAACCCCATTTGGTCTTGGGTAGTCGCCGTTTTACCAGCTCTGCTAGGAACCATTCTCATATTCATGGATCAACAAATTACAGCGGTCATCGTCAATCGAAAAGAAAACAAATTGAAAGTAAGAACCGACTGATATGGGCATTAATTAATTTTTAATTACAATAATTCCCTTAATTAATTGTTTTTCCTTTTCACCCTTGCAGAAAGGCTGTGGTTACCATTTAGATTTATTCGTTCTGGCTCTTTTAATTCTACTTTGTTCAATTATGGGACTTCCTTGGTTTGTAGCAGCCACAGTGCTTTCTATAAACCACGTGAATTCTTTAAAATTAGAATCTGAATGTGCAGCTCCTGGAGAGAAGCCACAATTTTTAGGAGTCAGGTGAGTGGATCAATTTTACAACCAATAGTAGATTGGTCAGGTGACCACGCTAAATAGACAAATCTACATCATACATTCTTCTCATTACAGAGAACAAAGAGTTACTCACATACTAATCTTCCTGATGATTGGACTCTCGGTCGTTTTAACTCCAGTTCTCAGCAACATCCCCATGCCCGTTCTATTCGGAGTGTTTCTATACATGGGCGTCGCCTCTCTTAAAGGTCTTCAATTCTTCGATCGTATACTCATCATGTTCATGCCAGTCAAGTACCAGCCAGACTACATGTTTCTGCGACAAGTTCCTCTCCGAAGAGTACATTTATTCACTCTCATTCAATTGATATGTCTCATTGCTCTTTGGGTCATCAAATCCTTCAGCACGACGTCCATATTGTTTCCTCTCATGGTGAGTCTTTTATTTCAAGTCTTCTCGTTCCGAAACACATCGAAAATGAGCGTCCTAAAAAAATTTTGTTTTTGCTTTAGCTGGTTGTGATGATTGGAATAAGAAAATCACTGGATTTCGTATTCACACGTAGGGAGCTGAAAATTTTAGACGATGTCATGCCAGAGGTGACCAAAAGATCAAAAGAAGATGAATGGAAGCTTAATGGGGTAAGATAGCCGAATTAAGAAATTTGAGTGGGATTATTTTATTTGTATTCGCAGTAGGCAGAATGATTTTGAACCACGTTGTTAAGATGATCACGTGGGAGGTTTACGGTCTGGTTTTTTGTCAGGTGCCATTTGAATAAGGCTCGTGCCTGATTATGTTACCATTCAATAACGTCTTTATTTCTCCCCTCAGGATGAAGAACAAAACTTGGAATTCCCGCCAGGAGGAAATTTACAAATTCCACTAGCAAATGGCAACATAATGAAGATTCCTTTGGCGTCCATCAACATCTCGGAAGAAGTTAACAAATCTGGGATTTGGAAAACAGTGAACGACAGCAACTGCGACAAAAACAAAAACTCAAATAAGTCGAGGTATAGTCCCCTTTCACCGTGATTTCAATAATTTATCCTAAAACAGACTTTCGAAAGCTTTTATTAAAATTCATATTAAAATCCATTCCCACAGTTCAAAGTCGAAAAGACGAGGAAGCAAAAAAGACGCGCTCACCGACGAAGAGAAAAGGCGGTTGTCGACGATGAACGAAGCCGAAGAGGACGAGGAACCTCGATGTGGAATTAAGATTAAGGTGGGGGCCGATTCCCAGGTGGAGTCGCAGGTCTAGCCCCAGCTCCCGGGTAATCAAGCCCGGGCGCCCCTCGCTACGGCGGACTGTGAGTATTAGAAAGTCTCAAAATTTTTCCTTTCCAGCCAGTGACGACTTCAAGCTGATGGTTTCCTTCAACTACACTAACAAGTATTGTATTCTGCCTGGCACCAAAAGCACGAATGTTTCTTGCACCCTCACTTATAGTATCTCTTTCTTTTCTTTTATAGACAAAACAAATCCGTACGTACCTTATTTAACTATTCGTTACTTTCTGTATATATTATTATATTTGGGAACAACCTTAAACTAATTTATTTAGTATTTTCCTTTTCGCTTCCTTTATGGTTATTTACAATTTTTAGACAAAAATTGGCAACCTAGGTAGACCTAGCTGATTCGTATAGTTTTTAACAACTTTTAACAAATACTGAATGATAGAATTAATCCAAGTTAATATCAATTCTGCTAATAGGCCTAGAAAAACGAGAAAACCTTGCACCTCAGGTTCTTAAAATCTCTGAAAGTTAAGAAGTACTTACAGACCTTAGAATAGCAATAAGTACAGTATCTAAAAGAACAAGAGGTGACAGAGTTTGTTATCAAAAAGAGTATTAATAAAAAAATTAGTATTTTCTAGTTACTCATTTCAGTTTAAAATATATCTTTGTTTTCTTACAGGTTAATCCAGTACACAATTTAAAATATACAAATTGTAAGGAAAAACCAAACGGAAACCTTGCAGAAACCTCTGTATAGTGCAGTTAGAATAAAATGATGGACTTTTTAAAAATGAAAAAAAAATCATAATGTTTAGGTTAATATGTGATTTGTTTTTGTATTATCACCACCTCCCAAAACGTTTTTATTACTGGAATTCGTTAAGAAATTCAACTCAACGGTTTTTAAATGTTTGGTGGCGGTCATTTTTAGTTTTCTTTTCCTAAAACAAATTTTTTTGAATATATAAAGTATAAAATCATGATTCTGTTTGGCCAAGAAAAGCTGAGAGGAGAGGAGAGTGGGAAATAAGTGTGAAGGCTACTTTTTCCTTTTTGTATAAACTGCAAAAGGAATTCGAAGGATTTAGGTTGTGTTGTCAACTGTCGATGGATGAAAGTATTTTAGGAAGCAAAATGAAATATAACATAACTCACCCTGGTTTCAAGTCACATTGATTCTGATGTGTAACAAGATTTTTACACCTTTGATCAGACAACACCCAAATAGTACTCTTCGATTTAAATTTGAGCCTTTTATTCAGGAACATACTGACTCCAACTCCTACAATAAGATTTCAAAGTATAAATAAGAATACAAGAATAAGCACAACAAAAAGTGACTATTGATAAGAACAAAACTACAATACTTTAATCAGAATCCATTTATAGTATAGTATTCAATTATAATATGAAGAGCTTACATATAAAACAATTTATAAAACCAAGAAATTAGTCCAGAGCATACATTAAATTTAAATTATTGCAAATATCCTTCAGCTTAGTAATTCTTTCATTTACCTACAGATCAACATTCAACAGCAATCTTGCCTTAAAAACCTTCATACGTTTAAGAACTGGAAACCCTTTCCCCTTTTCCCAAAAACCCAGATTCAAAAAGGAAATAAATATTTTAATTTCTGCAAAGAACAATCAATTTATAAAAAGTTGATTTCTTAATACCAGAGCTCAATCCACAAGAAGTACTCTAGTGAAATAATTTTAAATAAATTTGAAAACTAACTATAATAAAACATATAGAAATGATTAAAGGATAATGCCAATGCTGATACAAAGCAAATGGTAACCAAAAATTTAAACTAAATTAAATTAGACTAATCAAAATATTTCAACTTGTAATGAAAATAATTTATTAAATGTGTAGTTTTTTAATTAAAAGAAAATAAACAATGTTTTTCAGTTTTTTTTAGAAACGAACAGAAGGATAATAGTGTGAAAGGTTTGAGGTGCCAAGCAAACACTTTCCTTCTTTAAAACCTTTTTTCTTAGGTACATTTTGTATGAAGTAGTTTTGTGATAATGACCCCCTTACAATGCTGTAATTTTGCTACTGAATATGCAAATGATTGTTTCCATCATTTGATTAAATAAATACACTTAATCTCTTGTACTTAAAATTGTGTGCATGGTTTTTGAAAGATTCCTTCCTGACTATTTTTATTTCATTGTTTTGAAAATTCTTTATGTGAAAAGATAAGAAAACAGGTATTGAGAAGTGACACTTAATAATAAATTAATCTGTAACTTACTTAATACCAATCAAGAATAATAAACTCACTTCGAAAGACTGGATATGGTTTCAACAATTACAGGTAGTCAGAATAAAAGGTGAGGCACTACACTACATCTTTATTATCCTAAAGGAAAAAATAAATAAGAAATAACAATAACCATAATAATACCAAAACCTCTAAATAAAAACAACATTTAATTAGCCACCTGATAACATACAAACAAAACCAATCCTATTTACATTCTCATTACCTGTTTTGTCATTAACAAAAACCCATATGAAATCCATTTACTCCAAAAACAAATAACTTCTGATGAAAACACAAAACAAGACTGTGGTTCCCCATTCGAGATCACAATAGCTTCCTGCCAGGGGTCTTATTGTGCAAAATTTCATTTGGTCTTCCCTGGAGGTGGTTCCTTAAAGGTGTTTCTGTAAAATATATAATTAACATTAAATTAACACTTCACACTGAGCCAAACAAGTATTAGCCGAGCAGTAAAACCAATTTTTTTTGTCACCTTAATGCCAAAGTGGTTTCCTTACAGTAGTTTGATCAGAATCCAGTTAAAATTTTTACAACCTTGTCTAATTTATTCTTAAACTGTCCATACATATAAATAAACTAATATATAAACCAAAATGTAGCATCTTTCTTTTTAATATGCGACTTAAATATATATTAAGAACGTGTAAAAAAAAGAAAAATATTCACATAAATTCTTCACTGGAAATCAGATTTAATATCGCTTACGCCAATATTTTCAAATAAATATTTACGACAAAAACATTTATAAGAAAAATTCGAAGCGAATTAAAACCGTTCAATTAATTTTATGACTAAAACTGTTTATTTAACACGTTTGAATAAAATAACACATTTTTTTTTATTAAAATTAAACCGATTTTTAATATATTTAACATGCGGTGATAAATTTCCGTTGAAGAGTTCTGCTGCAACTTTAACGAATTTATTTCCTACTACGAACATCGTTGAGAAATTTTTTTTACGCTCTGAAGAGTTAAGATTTTATTTTAACGATTACTAAATTATTTTTCTGCGAAATTTAAACTCTTATAAAAGAAACTTATATATATTTATTAATATTTACCTTCACAAATAATTTTGGAACTCATCTATTTTAATTTTATTCTTAGTCCAGCAAGTCAAAAAAATAAAACTGAGATGACTTCAGTAGTTTTGATGAGTTCAACAAAGTTTAAAAGTTTCTTTCATCTCAAAAAATGTAAAGAAAACTCAATTAAGTGCAGTGTTACAGGTTTTCTTAGGCTTATTAGGCAATATTATGATTTATTATTACTACTAGAAGTAAAAGAGCTTGTGCAAAAAACAAAATGGAAAAGTAAAGTGGAGTATTGAAAGAATTAAAAAGTGGTTTGGCCGTTACGGAAATCTTCACGTTTGTTTGATTTGAAAATTATTTTAATTATTTCCCCCCAAATTCATCAAGATATTATCCATTTTCATCAAAAAGAAAATTAATGGTAATTTAGTAGTTCTTTTATTTGTATCTTGCATGAAATGTTGTTGAAATTTTGGATGGAAGGTAGTTATGAAGGAAGTAATGTTACTTATAGTAAAGATTCTACACCCGAGTTTCATAATTGTGGGTGAGTAATAAAAATTTAACGAAACAATTAAACTACTCAAAAATCATTAAATTTCGAAGCTATAGATAATTTCTTTGGGAAAAGTTAGAAGAAACAAAATGACAATGTTTCAAAAAGCCTTTAAAATTTTTTCTGAGAATTTGAAACAGATAAAATTTTTCACCAGATCATTTTACAAAATATCAATATTTTCAGTACCTCGAGTAGAATTTACAACAGGACCTGAAAGCCTTGTTATGGTCTTGTTTTAGCCACTGAAGATGTCTTGAGGTCAAAAAATTATCCAAAAACCTTTGCCCAAAAACTATGGCTAAGAATTTCACTCCTCCCAAATGACTAAGCATCATGACAGAGCACAAACTGTAACCAAAAAAATTTCGGACAGCCTTCACAGAAGACCTACAACCCATCAAGACACCCAAAAGTTATTTAAAAAGTCGTTAATAAATGAATTTATTGATAATTAAGTAAGGATACCAACCAAAAACAAGAACAATATGATAAACAAAAATTGAAAATAGTCTTATATGAGAAAAAAATGGCGGAAATGAAAACGTCGAAACCCAAGGACATTTTATTACCTAATTAATATGCATTTATTAAATTTCAACCGCCCCAAAAGCCAAAAAAGAACACCGTTATCATACAACAAAAAACCTATCATTTGCATCGAACGGGTTTCATTGACACTCTCCAACAACAATACGTTCACCCAGCCCTGAACGAATAGAATAGAAGTGGATAGAGGAGAAGAGGCCAACTAGACGAAGGAATCCTCCTGCCAAAGTACAAATCATCATTTTAAAAACGTTGTAATGAAAATCAGGAATCGAGACAACACCCCGCACTGTATTCTATTGAAACGAAATCAACTTCATTCATAAAACATTCCTATTAATTTCTTAAACCTTTCCTCTCCTCTCCCATCTTCCTTCCTCTCTCTATCTCTTTCCAACAAACATATCACCCATGTAATTATCATTGCTTAATTAATAAATAATCAATAATAAAAAATTGTTGATAGGAAATATTTCTAGGCCTGATAGTTGGTAACCATACTCCGTTTTTATTGCCCAGTCATTTCCAGGCTTCTAGGTATCCATCAGGTTTCTTTCCTTCGTTTTAAATTATTTTATGGATTTTGATAAAACAACGATTAAGTTTTTTAGCGTGTTAATGATTTTCTGTCTTTTTTTATACGTATAAATAACACCTACACTTGAAAAGTTAATGGTTTGGGACAAACCAATGACGGAGCATTTTATTGCCATAAAAAAAGTCCTCTGCAGGGAGTTGAATAAATAAATATTTAAAAAAAAGAGTTTTATTTGATTCTGGAGATATGGAAGAACTGTTTTGTTGTAAGCAGGTGAAAAAATTAGGTAGCTAGAAATTCCTGACTGAAGAGAATTGGTAGCTATTAATGTTGTGAGATTTTGTTGGGTTGGTTGTTTGATGAGGTCTTGACTTAGGCAGACTTCGGAGTTTAGTGGTTGTTGCTACTAACTATGTGTGTAGTATTTGCAAAATGAGCCCTCAATGTAAGTGTGCAATATTTTTGAAATGAGCCCTTTATGAAAGTGTGCAAAATTTACAAAACCGATTCGCCAGGAAAGTGTGCCGCATTTATGAAACTAATTCTCTAAGAAAGTGGGTAGTATTTATGAAACAAATTATCCAGAAAAGTGTGCAATATTTTTGAAACCAATGCTCCATTCGTACAATATTTTTAAAAAATGAATACTTCAAGAAATTGTGCAGTATTTATGAAAGAATTTTGACTCAAAGTCGAGACCGAAATTCACTGAAGATGCCTTCAGATGCAAAATCCAACGTGACCGAAAGCTCCCCTCATCTGCTTCTAAAAATTTGATTTGAGTACTAACAGTACTGGTTTTACTAA
Organism: Columbicola columbae; assembly: GCA_016920875.1. Taxonomy (NCBI): domain Eukaryota; kingdom Metazoa; phylum Arthropoda; class Insecta; order Psocodea; family Philopteridae; genus Columbicola; species Columbicola columbae. The sequence continues at coordinate 14,388,814 of JADMLL010000005.1, forward strand.
CTATACAATTCAGTGAGAGGATAGTTTGAGTGATTGCTTGCTTATAATTAACCTAACATCACTGCTATTCTGTACTTGATTAGAGATTTAGGGGATGAGTCAGATCCTTAGAAGTAAAAGAAGTTTTCACTCGCCTTGGATAGAGAAGTTCGGTCTCGATATAGAGTAAAAACCATTCCATAACTACCCTACACTTTCCTGAAGAATCGGTTTCATAAATACTGCACACTACCCTTGAGAATCGGTTTCATAAATACCGCATACTTTCTTGAAGAATCCTTTTCATATATACTTTATGAAGGGTACATTTCATAAGTATTGCACGTCTTCTTGAAGTATTCGTTTCATAAATACTGCACACTTTCTTGGAGAATCGGTTTCATAAATACTGCACACTTTGGATTTGTTAAATGCGGCACACTTTCCTGGCGAATCGGTTTTGTAAATTTTGCACACTTTCATAAAGGATTCATTTCATAAATATTGCACACCTTTTAGAAGTATTTGTTTATGCACACTATCTTGTAGTTCATTTCATCCTCCAACATTTCTTCATTTCCATATTTTCAATCTTCTTCAGCCATATTTTGCTCTCCTGCTTCGCTTTCTCCTGTGACCAGCCCCACGATGACCTTTTACCACGATAAATTTCTTCCTTAACTGCCTTTTTATCTTTCATCTCTTCATAAAAATCACCGCTTACAAAGGTCTGGTTCTGAGAACACCTTAATAGAAAAATAATCATCTCGTTGATACTTTAAACTGTAGGTTTATGGCTCTTCTCTTACTTATCTTCGTTTCCTTCTTCCTAAACTTTTTCTCGCTCTTGTCTTTCTATGTTCCGTTTTGTCCTCTTCGATCGAGGTTTTTCTAATAAAAAATGTTAATTTATGCTCCGAATTTATTTTTATATATAAAGCGCGACACAGGGCCTCGTTGTCACCTTCAATTTAATTACTTTATTAACTTTGTTACTTTTATTAACTTATTAATTTATGTTTACGAGCAACTGTTCGCTCTCGCATGTGCTATTGTTAACGCGAGGTATCGCGTTTTGCCGGACACGCTTTCTATTTATTTATTTATTTTTAGTTGTGTTAATTATTTTATATATAATCGCGTTTTGACAGGTTGGAAAAGGAAAAGTTGAAATTTCCCAATTCGGATAAGCCTTATTTGGAATGTTTTCGCTTTTTTTTCTAAATTTCCTTTTCCTTTGTTTTTAATTAATTTCCGTTAATTGTGTGTGTTGTGTTGTAATTGATGTCGTGTTATTTGATAAAAGATGAAGATAAAAAGGAACATGTGGCTAGATTATGTCAACTTACAACGGAGATGGGGAGGAAAATTATGTGTTAGGACTGTCCAAATTAGTGGCCCAGCGGATTTTCTAATTTTGTCGGCTGATTGCCTTGTTCAGGGAGTGGCGATGATACCTGACGTCGTTTCGTGTTGGGATTTCTTCTGTCTACGATAGATATTAACACTATGAGCTGTGTGTTGGTTTTTGTTTGAGTAGAGCTGACCCAAAATGTTTTGACTGAGTCGTTTATCTTTTTGACTTCATGTAAACGAATAGTCAGCGACAGCAGTAGAAATTCGGTGTTACAGCTACTGTAACTCACTACTTTTACTCTGATTAACAGGTTTCGATCCAAATAATTTTTTGTGAGATGTTCGATTTCTTCAGTGACATTGTGCTATCATTTCTGAAGAATTGGCAACACTGTCATCATGTTGAATTGAGTTTAGCTACAGCTTGTGTGATGACATCTGTTAATTAAATACATATGATTTAGAATTAATTGATTTTTAAATCATTAATGAACAGCTTGGGATTTCATGACCTCATTTAAATCCCTGGGTCAATGGTCCCAGTGTTTTGATTTGAGGACAGTCGGAAGAAATGCATTGTTTCGCGTCTTCTTCTGAGAACGATTTGAAATTTATCAGACAGGCAGCGAGAGAGTTTGTATGGCCTGATTCTTTCATTGCGTTGAACCACCATAACAGGTCTTAACTCGCCATCAAACCCAAGAACGCCAGAAATTTGGCTTTCAGTTCACAAAAGTTAATATACCTTCCAGTAACAACTAGGTACTCGGTTGTGTTTTGTCCGATTTTGCAGCCAGACAACAAGGCTATGAAAATGCAGCTACAGAGAGCTATGGATGCAAATCCGATCACGTCATTTCTCTGGTTCACTTTTTTGGGCGGGAAAAATAGTCTTGAGATCTATAGATGACGTTCTCTAAATAGAACAATGGGATGAAACCTGTTAAGAAATACTGAAGACTAACTACTGGACAAAAAATTTTTTGCTAGTTCGTAATATGACAATCAAAAATGGCTAAGCTACCGTATAACGTCATCCGGTCAGTGATCGGTACCAGTGAGTACTTCGGCACCTAGCAGCATTGTAGTTCTGAAAGCTCTATGTTAGTTTATTTACATTTAAAGAGCGAAATTTAAAGTTTTGAAGAGTAACTTTTTTACGAGAATTACAACCCTTTCTCTACAGCCAACATTTTCTGAAATGGTGTTTTGCTGTTCAAATAAATTTTGCTGATGGTTTCCATTTTCGTCTTTAGATAACCAATTTTTCGAAAGCTTTCGACGCTCTGTTTTGACTGATATTCAGGTTATGTTTACATCATGGCCTTTTTGAAGCTTTAAAATATCATGCTTCTCTTCTACCACTTCATATTCTTACTCCTTTTAGTCAGACCGAATCAATTCATTCCTGGAAATAGAAGAAGAAGAAGAAGAGTCATAACATCCAAAAGATACAATCAATGATTGTTTTAATTAAAGAGAACCCAGATTATAGATTACACATCGAACACCATTTAATATATTTTTTTTATTAACCGTAGCAAAAAAGATAAAGAAAGAAAATCCATCAAAGACCGGAAGATAAATGGTTCGATCTAACGGATTTAATTGATATAATGAAAGGTTGACTCCCCTCGAGCCTTCTTTCGCACCTCGTTAGCGCCTCAAACTTCTTTATTGCCAACCTGCCCTCGAGTCATCATCCCCGTGGTATTTCTTCCGGTGATTTATGTGACGGTTTACCAGGGGTACACTTTGCAATTAGTGACTTGGGTCCATCCACCCAGAAGCCCGTTAGAAAGGGTTGCTGTGTAACGGGTTATTTTTAATTGGTCTCAAGATGAGCCTTCTGGTTTTGGTGTTTCGACTCACGATTGCTTCATTCTTTTCCATATATTCTCAAGATTTACATATGTGTAATTATGGCTTTTTTCTCTCTCCTTTTTTGGATTATCTTTTATCTAGAATTATTGAAATGACAATTGGAGGAGTTTTGATGTTGCACCTTCTTCTCCTCGAAAAAGGAGAGGCTGAATATTTGTTGGATGTCATTGTCAGCATTGTGATAAGTTTTTGCGTGAAATTGTTTGAGGTCGTCGAACTGTTGAGGAAAACCCAGAAGTTTTGACCGTTTACAAACAATCCCATTCTTTTATTTTCTAGCAGAGTACTTTACACTTTGAACAGATATGTTTATAGTAGGACCCGGTCGTTCGTTAGTATTCTGCTATCAAGAGATTTTCTTTCTATTAACTCGCCCAAGCAATGATTAGTTGCGTTGTATATGTTTGTTCTATTGTACTATTTAGCTCGGTTAAGAGTCAGTTATCATTCCAAACGTTCGAACGTCTTTCTGCTTTTTTGGTTCGTTTGTTAATAGTTAGTCTTCGAGTTCTTTTGGTAACTTTCTATATCAAATACAGGTTCCAATCTTCATAAGGACTACGGTGTTTCAAGTACAGTGGTTTTCCTTCCGCCCAAAGCTTTTCATAAGCTAACTGTAAATCCTAAGATCTTCTGTCTAGTTTTTGCCTTAGGTTTCTCCTTGAATCGATGGTCTTTGAGCTTCTGTCGCAGGAAATCTTGCTTCAAGAGATTTTGTTCAGAGATCACGAGTTCTTCTATGTCTCTTTCTGACTCGACGAAGTTATCATTCATATAAATATTTATCTTTTATCTATGATTGCTACCCATTTCGTAGAATTTTGCTGTGGTCCTTTGTTGAGGATTTGATTTTCAAGAATTGGGATGTAATAATAGATGTCCATGAAAGGTTGTACATGCACTCTCCAGCTTCTTGTAGTTAGAGCTCTTGTGAGGGTTTCTAGAGCATGATACATTGGTTGGCTCTATTATAGATTTAATTTTTGTTTGTAGATATAGAGAGTAAATATTTTATAAGACGCTTTCTACAATACTTTCATTCGGATGAAAGTGTCACTGATCTCGAAAAACCCAACCCTTTCCCAGACTCAATCTATTTCAATTTGTCACATCGCCTACTTGTCGTTTCTCTTCTTTCTTTATTGTTTTCAGACCTACCTCCTCACACACACCAGGCTCCCCATCGATTGTATCAACAATCAGTCTATACTCTTTTGAAACTTCCAAACATTTCCTCTGTCTTTCCGTGGTCCGACTCCCCAAATTTACACAATATCCATTAATTTCCCATTCTTATTTTCACGAGGAATCCTACGCAGGTCTTTTCAAAAATCTATCACCTGAATTCACCTTACACTTAAGCCTCTCCTCTGACCTCCCACGCCTTCCGTACAATATAGACACAAGTTAACCAACTAGATTTCCTCGTTTTTTTCTTCTTCTTTATTTTTTTGGATAGCACTTCAACTGAAAACCTGAACACTCTCTTCCTACGACTTCTTTTTTGTTGTTTTTACCGGTGTTCATTCCTTTTTTCATTTAAATTACCTGTCAAAACAATATAAACAATGTACAAGAACTCGTAAACAAAAAAGTGAGAAAAATGGCGCCAAATTGTACAATAGAAAAGATTTAGTGGACTTTAAAACCTGAGTTGGTACAAGCCTCCCCGAGGATGATTTAAAGAAGGAAATGAGAAGTTTATGGCTTTCGAATGGGTACTCACTCGAAGGTCCTCCGGGTTGTTAATCGACAGCTTCATTACTTCTCAGGTTTCCTTCTGTTTGAAAAGAAAGTTCTTCGTATCTCAGGATGAGGTACAGTTCATTCATTTGTTTTCTAGTGTTTCCTCAGTGTTCTATTCCACAATTTGTTTTGTTCTTCATTTACTCTACTCACTCCAGCATAGTTCCGATTTATTCGTCTCACTCGAAATGGCTAGCTTTTATCCGTATAATCCGACTAAGCGATATACTACTTGATGACATTACTACAGCCAACTAAATTCTTGTAAACGGGACAAATCCCCCAAATACCTTAAATACCTGATTGTGACCCGCATCACCGCCGTCACGAAAGGGTTGATGACAGACAATTTTCAAGTCGATCACATTAATCTTTTGTTCGTGCCGTTCCCAGTAACATTGTTTTCCTTTTTATTCTCTCTTTGTAGGACCACGCGAATCAGGTGGCTTGTAATCATGGCGAGGAAAGACAATCTGACGTGGGCGCAACAAACAATAAAAAAAAAGAAGAGAAAACAAATCTGCAGCAGGGATCCAAATCTTCTAAGGTGGGTAATCTACTTCCTAATCAAAATTTTTAATCTATCAGTCACATAAAAAAAAAGAAATGAAAACAAGTAAACTAGCATGATTAGTCGGAGAGGATAAATAAATTTGTTACAAAAAAAAACTCTTTTTCTTCAATGTTGTCGGCTTTTATTCAAATTTCTGTGAAATCAGCTTTTATTCTTTTCTTCTCCTCTAAATATGGATGGTTGTTGATAAATTTATGACTTTCTCATCCGTTATACGGAGAGGAATTATGAAGTATTGCGATTAGGATAATTCATTTCCGGTTTTGAAATGATTTACATTATCACACTGTTCCACCTCTGGATCCGTTGAAATCATTCATCAAGTCAGTTCTTTCATGTTGTGGATGTTGGATGCAGGTCTAAACTTATATGGAAGATCACAGTGACACATTTGCTAAGAACTTACTCCACTTTAACTTATTTAAATTTGTAGTTTTAATCCCGTTTTCACTTTTTTTGGGGGTATAACAGGATACGAGAGGAGGATTTGAACTCTTGACTACAACTTCTTTGTCTGGCACTTTAACCACTATACTACAGACTTATAAGCAATTTTATTCCTCTAAGTTTATATTTTTATAATATATACAGATCAGGACTACATTCAGTGGCTGTTGAGGACCTTTTTTTTTACTAGAAAACATTCATCCAACCATTTAATAGCACTACAGCCCTATCAGGGTCTTGGCCTTTTTGCTGGAGTGTCCTCCATTCTGCCCTAATCATTGTGCATCTCCTCGGACGTCTTCCTGAACTCCATCTTTCTATCTCATAAGTTGGAACGATCTGGTTTCTGCCAGGTTTCCTCGAGCTCCCCATTAAAGATCTCGTGAAGGAGCCTAACTTTGGCTCTTATGAAGTAGCCTGCCCCTTCCAACCTTCTGAGGTTGATGGTATCTTTCTCCTCGAATAGCTCTTCTTCTCCAGGAATTGGTTTTTTTTTCTGTTTAGAATCATCTACCTTTCCACTGGAAAACATTCGACGGAGTTATTATAGGTATTTCTAAGTCGATACTTAATCTTCAAAGATTAAAGATGAGCATAACATTCACTTTGAAAGACAGCCTTCAAAGCCTTTTAACATCTTCGGCAGAAATAAAGAGAGAAGGACAAGGAAATAAACACAAAGCTTACAGACGGACATAAAAACCTGATTGTTTTCATCAGAGACGGAATAAGAAAGTTGCCATTTTTATTTTTACGGCTCAGCTCAAGGTAGTGACATAATCGCGATCATGAGCTCGTAAAAATCAATCGATGAATATATATACATATAAAAAATGAATTTCAAGCAGCGCATCGGCGACAAAAGGTGTGGCGACCATTTTGAAAACCATTTCAACAAAAACTTACAAAAAGGCACTAATGACGTCATGATTTTGCGAAGGACTTTGAAGTGGCGACGCCCCGGGGGGAACCTGGTGACGGGTTTTTAGCCTTTCGGTCCGGGCCGGCGGCTGCTGCTGGCGTTATCGCAATCCCGGGGTTGTTAAGATCATTCTCACGACTTTCGCCGCCATAGTGATTTCAATTATTGCACAAACTTGTCGACGGCTTTATTTATTTAACCATTGTTACCACGGGGGTGGTCGATCTCTTTCTTCTCTTTCTTTCCCTTGACCTCATCGGATTTATTGCGTTCACGTTTCTCCTCCGGGCTATTCGATTAACTTGTCAGTCAACTGACTCATAAATAATTCGCTGAATTTGACGATTGTGTCAGTCGTTTCGAATGACTGCTCGATTATTTTGAACGTGCCTTCCGTGGGCCACGTGGGTTTATGACCGTTTTGGAAATGTCTCCCTCCCTCTCGTCGTTTGCCGTTTCTAGTCGTGACATTTCCGGATTGTGTTTAACTAATTATGCACCTTGTGTATTTATAATCTGATCTTATATGTCTTATTGATATCTGATTTGTCGGAATTATTTAGCCTGATTGTCTCTCCTACAAGATATTAATTTTTCTTTTATTAATATTTGTTATCTTGGTCTTTGCCTTGGGCTATCTTGACCTAGGTTAGGGGTTTCATTTAGTCAGTAACAGGCCTAGTTTTAGATTTGTTTTGAGTTGGAACGGATGAATGTTTGGGAAGTTTTTAGCTCTTCAAGTGCTATTTAAGTTCTTTACTGGTTCCAGTCTGGATTGTACTATCATTTCCTGTCTCGTAATAGGTGTAAAAGAAACTCATAACATTTTTAGTATTTTATAATTGTTAGTCCCTTGTTTCTTTCTGCTCCTCTGTCTCTATATCCTGTTTTTCTCAAATTCGTCTCTCTTCAATTAATTTTTGTCTGATGCTTTCTTTCCTTTTCCTTCATTCCTCTATCAGTTTGTTTGCTTACATACAATCATCATTTTGACTCTATAAGTCTGTGTTTCCGGTTTCTCGGAAACACAGTCTATGTTCGCTTTCTAGGTTTGGGTAGTTGGATGTTACCTCAAATAAATCTTTAATACAGTTCCTGTTCTAACACTTTACCGACAGAACGAAGATAGTCACAGCTGAATTAACCGAGGAAAGAAATGAATCTGTAAAATATGTCGGACATAATACGAAAACCCGGGTTGAATCTTTGGCTATTATATAGTATAATATCGATCTTAGCATTAAAGACTTAAAAAAACACAGCTACTGTCAAGGAGGAAGATCTCCTCGAGAGGTCAGCAAAGTGTTCGGAATACTTTCACAAAGATTTCAAGACACAATTTCCTCGGGTCATTTTCAACTCAAAATCGCGCCTAAAAAAATTTTTTTTCTTTTTTAAAAAAACCCTTCACATAATTAAAAAAATTTAATATCTACCCGACTATTCAAAGAAAAAAATTCTTTGATTTTTTACAAAAGGAAAACGATGACTAAACAACAAATTAAAGTACCTACGATTAATGACATAAATAGACAGGTAAGACAGGTCGGTACAAAATTAGGATGATCCCGTTCGGGAAAGGATAGACAAAAATAAAAGAAAGAAAGACAGAAAGAAGAAAAAAAAAGATGAAAAAGAAAGAAGAAAAAGGGCAAAAAAATCCAAACAAGGAGTACAATGTTGATAGAAACCAATTACATGAATATTTGTGTTAAGGGTTGAAACGACCCCTTGTAACCCTTGTCTCATTTTTTATTCCGTCATCAAGACACGAACGCGGAAATCTATCCCTTTGATGAAAGGTATGGTCTCCTCGAATTAGTAAACTCAGGTACCGTAGGATCGATTCACAACCCCCGCCCCTGCTATACCTCTTCTTCCTTGATTATGAAGTCTTTAAACAATAACCTTAAATGGGTTCTTCGTCTTTTGTCCGCACGCCCGCCTTCCTTTTTGTGGAATTTCATCACCGAAAACGGTTTTCGATTATGGTTGGTCTTTTAATTTGATGATTCGAGTTCTGAAGTTTATCGTAAAAACCAAAACCACCACTCGTGTTCAAAAGACATTACCTCCATCTCCTGTAGACACATTCATACAAATCCTCTTTTCCGATTCTTAATTGTTTTCATCTCCTACAGTTCGTCGACACGATTCCGAAAAGCTCTAATTGAATAATCGCGTTCCATTGTGATGCAACCAACAAAAATTTCTCGCGCCAACAAATTAATTAAGAAGGCGCCTTTAACCCTTCCGTGACCGTGCTAATGGAATCTACTCCATAAACCATGCGTGCTATCTCGGCTAATCCGTGTTCTTATTGGTGTTTTTCATTTTTCGGCCTTTCATTCCTCGTTTTCTTCCAACTGAATAGGTTTCTGGACAGAACAATAAAAGCCATTTCCCTTCGCGAAACTTTCCTTCATCATAATAGGCCACCTATAAACGTGAAAGAATGTAAGAGGCTAACCACTCCTCAAGACTCCTTAATTACTTTCACAGTATCTCAAAAGGTTGAGATGTTGGATGAATGCTCTGATGTGCAGAAAATCGGTCAAATGTGTTAAAGAGGAAGAAGCAAAGAGATCACTAAGAAAGAAAATGGGAAAAGGGACAAAAACTAATGAAAACCGGAAGTAAAGCTAAGCAGGAAGTTAAATCCATTGAAAAAGATCACAAGACTGTCAAGAGGAGAAGAGAAAAGGAAAGTAGAAGGAACAATCTGTTTGGCTTCCTTTCGCTAACCTTTTGTGGCCGCAAATTAGCCAAACACATCCTCCAATTAAAATCTATTACGAGTAAACAAAATATTTACTCAGGTTTCTCAGGTTTTTTCGTTGGTCTCCGCCCCGAACGGCCATCAGATAAAACGGGGAAACAAGTCCGTGGTCGAGGTGCTCGCTTATGTAACCGTGCTCTTATTTTCCCTGATAATAAAGCGATATAAGGTCGGAGCATGGAATCGAGCCACGAGCAAGGTTTGGCTTTTTAGGCCTTACGAAAATCAGGCATGACGGAACCATCCTCCTACCAACCTCAAAACAAATAACTTCTTCTCTTTTCCTCCCTCGGATTTTCCTCGCTCGAACAATGATCGAATTCACGACTCCTTCTCAGACTTCACGCTTCTTTGTCGAAGGTAAAGGAACTTGGAGTGAATCGCCTCTTTTTTTTCTAAAGACTGTCGTTGACAAAGCTTGATGGGAAACCTAAAACAAAGAAAAAAAATAAGAAAGAAAAGAAGAAGGCTTATAGTAAAATAATGACTACAACTTGGTAAATGTAAAAAGAAAATAAAGGAAAAGAAGAAGAAAGAGGGGAGTAAAACAGAAAAAGAAAGAGAGATGAATTAGGATAAGAGAAAAGAGAGAGATATATAGAAAAAGAAGGAAGAAGAGTAAGAAAAGAAAATGAGAAAGGAAAAGAAGATGAAGGAGAAATGAGGAAAATAAATAAAGAAAAGAATAACAGATTGATAAATAGATAGAGAAAGAAACAAGGAAAAGGGAAGAAGGCTGGAGAGAGGAAAAGAGAGAGGAAAATAAGAAAAAGAAAAAGAAAGAGAATAGGCAGAAGGAGATTGATAGATAAGAGAAGAGAGAGAGAAAAAGAAGTAAAACAGCAAATTATAGAAGATAAATGAATAGAGAACGAGAGCAATGGGAAAAGGCAAGAGAAGAGAAAAAGAGAGAGTTAAATGAGGAAAGCAAAATAATAAAAAAGAAAGGAGAGAACAGGACTACAGACAGCCAACCAAAGAGAGAATAAGTGATTGATAGATAGATAGAGTGAGAAAGAGAAAGAGAGAGAGAAATGAGGAAAGGGAGAAAAAGGAGTAGAGACAGGCAACGACAGAATAGAAGACAGGTACAGAGAAAGAGAACAATAGGGAAAGGGAAAGAAGAAAAAACAGAAGACAGAAAAGAAGTAGACACAACCAAAGAGAGAATAGGAGATAGATAATTAGATAGAGAAAGAGAGAGATAAACTCACCATGTACTGACCTACGACAAGACAACTGATACGACGATCCATTAACGTTAACAGATTTTCAGGTTCAAAACCGGGTGATTTGATTGCCAAATTGTCAAACTTGTATTTCGGTTGACGCAGGTGGCAGGCAGTAGATACCTGTTTCCTTGTCCGGAGACAACATAACCAACCACTAAAAGCAAAAAGAGAGAGAGTGAATGAGTGAGTGTTGTTATTACCATTATCTACATTATTAATCAATATTAATTTCATTATAATCTCAATGTTAACATGTTCGATTTGACAATTTTCAAATCAGGCATGCACATGTAATTACCTGGGAAGCCTGGGAGCCTCGAGATGTCTCGAACCTCACACTAAAACCAGGAGAAAGGGAGAGGATATGGCGGATGGCGAACGGCGGGGAGGAAAGAGAACGGAGGCTTGGCTGTCACGCTTTTAACGAATATACACGATTAATTATTATTATTAATAATTACCATAATGCGTGATAATAATTATCTGCAACAATTATTATCACGTGACACGGCGAAATTTGTTTATCTGTTTATCTATATCAGATAATTTTTTTATTAAACTGAATACAAAAAAAATGTCTTTTCTTTCTGAGTTTCCTATCTCTTAAATGATTTATTTATTGCTTTGTCGTGTTTCTAGTTCTTCTGGAGCACGAGATTCGTAGAGAATGCGGAGAAGGCGGCGGGGTGGAGGGGTGGAGTTGTGAATAACAAGAAGTTGGCTCTCTGCCAGTGGAAAAAAAAACAATTTTGCGCGCACCTGAAATGAGGGTAAATTTGAGGTTAAAGGTTGGAGGTAACTCTTTCAGGTTTTTGGTTACATAAAATTAGAATCCTGATATTCTCCCTACCGTGATACCAGCTATAATCTGGGGCTCCTTCCAGTTTGCTAGATGAGAATTTTATGGTGTAACAGTGAAACTCAAAAAGGACCAGCGGCTAAGGTGGTCGTGAGCGGCTCTCCGACCCTGGCGCTGCCGCCATTAATAAATTCATAAAAATATTTTGAGGGTTTTAAATCAATTAACGTCATTGCTTAAAGGGAAACTCCTTGAGATTGGCATGAGCTCGCGCTCCTTTTTCGCAGGAAACCATAATTTTGGAAATGATACTCATCACCAGGATTTGAATACCACATGCGGCCTTTTGATCGATCATCACCTCAAGACATACCCTCCTCCATCGATCACCCGGATTTAATCGATTTATAAATGATAGGTGGTGGATGGATGAAGAAAACTTTGGATGGTCTCCGGCAGCTGTGAACGCGCTAACCAACCCCTTTAATTCCGAGTTGACACCCTCGGCCCTTTTTTCCATACTAATTTATAGTTTGTCTGGACGTCTCCCCAGCCGCCTCATCAAACCACTTCCAGCTAAATAATTTTTTAATCCGACACTCGATTGATTCTTTTGGCAAAAGCTTCCTCTCACCTGGTCACCAGTGGTTATGTGAAACAGTTCAATGTACCACGGGTCAGTTTTGGGAGATGTAAAAAGCCTGAGAAATCAGTTCCACCGAGAATGCAGGCCAGGATTTAGGACGAACCAACTCGGACATGTGACAGACAGGCCTGTTTAAGTTTACTTACGAGTAGACAGTTGGGTTTGGAATGACAAGAACCAGTTGTTACGTTGGCCACAGTAGTGACTTAGGGTCGTGTGAATGTGGGCAAAGATTATTGCCCTAAGTTGTGAATCTGAAAATGTGAAGAACGGCAGGAGGACGAATGGATAATGGAGTATCAGTTGCTTGGCAAGCAAAACCAGGCTAAACACAATCTCTGACTAGTCTGGCTTAACGGCTAACTCCTCTAACTTAATCTGATTCTAATTAAATTTTTCATTTTACTTGCACAATACCTGAATCCATTTTATCTACGCACAGTCCTTTTATCTACAGATTTCCTATACCGTATTCATGCCTTCTTGAGCATTATCGTCTAGATTTCAAGATAAAAATTAGGTTTCATAGTTTTTAAATCGCGATAGCCCAATTTCTCAAAAAAACCTTCGATTACAACGTTCTCAGATCAAAGATCAAAGCTCATCGCCATTAATCCCTTTACCCATCTTCTTCCGAAACAAAAGACTTTAATTAGCCATTTTTAAAAAACAAAAGACGACCTTCAAAAGAATTTCGAAAAAGAAAAATTTCGTTTCGCTTTCCCTTTCGAATTGTTTCAATTAGGCTAACGTCTGTTTAGCTCGGAGGACCAATATGACAACTGAATAGACAGTCGAGCATGCGATGAACCCGTTGGTCACACCAGTCCAAAGGTGAGAGCGTTTGGTGATTTACCAGGTGCATCGTGATGTGCATCCTGCAGATTGCATCGCAGCGGGCTCCAACACCGTGACGGTGCAATTTCCCCCATTATCGCCTGTTTCGAATCAAAATAATCTTTCATTATTTTTTAATCAAGTTTTTGTCGAAAGGTTACGGAAGTAATTTAAATTTCTAGATTGAAGATCTGAGTCGGTTTTTTGGTGTCCAACCACGAACAGGTATTCAGGTTTGAGTGTTTGCCATCGAGGATATCGTTTAAGGTGAAGCGGACTTGAGAGCGTTGATCTGATTCTTTGTGCAGTGCAGGGCTTCCAATTATCGAGCCTGGTGTCTTGGAGTTGGTTAGACTATATATATATATTATTAAGCTATATATACATTTGTGTAGGTCTACTAAATCGGGATTTAGAAGGAGTCCAATTAATTCAAAATAATCGTTAACGAGGAGCTCAAAATCCTTTGACAGTGTTTACAAGACACCACTTGAAAATGTTGGGCAAAAGACAAGAGGGGCTAACGTTGGTTCCATGTAAAAGAAAGAGGTTTCCGGGAGCGCCACGGGGAGAAGACATAATGAAAAATGAAGTAGCATGATCTTCGGTTAAGAACCCCCCGCTAATGTTAATGGATCACGTCATGCGTGATGTGATTGATTCAGTCCGTGGGAAAGAAGCCCCCGATGTTCATGGCGGATTCGCTAGTCGGGTTTTGGCTAAGCGGTCACGTGTTTGACGTCCAACACCCGCATTTTAAGAGGGTCAAAGGAAACCCCGTGCTCATCAAATCCAAATCTCTTCATCCTCTCTAAAATTAATGGTATGCTAGTGTCCAAGTAAGAGCTAAGCATCGGGGCTGTTGAGCGTTTATCCAAAATCTCTGTAGTTCAAAGTCTTCAGCTAATCGGTTTTTACAACCAATACAACTCCTTCAACTCTTTTCTGGTAGGTAGCTTCATCCTTCTCACTCTATAACAAACAAAAAAATTAAAAAATCTAAGATTACAATCTCGCAAAAGTAGATTAGAACGAACGGCGTAATACATTCAGACAAAAGAGAGGAATCCCAGGAAGATCCAATCGATACGTTAACTACCTGTTAAAAGAATTTAAAAAAGAAAAAGGTAACACCTCGGTCTACCACCCGCAAATTATGGATCAAGAAAAAAAAAAATTGAACAGTATCAATAATAACCCTATTACCCAAGATAATAGACTTGTGACCCGGCGAACACCTTCTGGGGTTAACATTTTAACCACTTATGGTCTTCCTCAGCCCAACCTCAATTGTTACGTACTCGATACGGTTGACTCCTGTTAATAAATATCGAGAACAAAAAAAAAACGTTAGACGCGGGTTTTGTAGTGATTCATGGACCGAGTACACACCCACCTTGTTCTTAGCCCACCCTCTCACACTTGGGGCCCTTTTAATTTTCCAATTGTTATTAATTTTTTTTCAAAATTAAATCATTAGCAGAAGAAATTAAATAATTAATCGTGTTACGGCAACAGGAGAAACAATTCCCTCTTCCTTCCCCCGAGGATTGGTGTTCAAAAGATTTTTTTTCTCTGGTTTCAAAATGGCGATGACACCGACGAGAGACTCATCATTCACAACCGATCTTAATCTTATTTTTATTATCTTGTTTATTTATTAGGTAATAATGTCTTAAGTGAACGATTAAATTTATGTTCTGAGGATAGGAAGACAAGGAGACCCCAACGCAACAGGAAGAGGAATAAACTAAACGGTTTTGCGTTGTTCTCTTAGTCCAGGTTAGTGTATGGTTCTGTCTCGGTTACTTTTTTAATAGTGTAATTAAGTCTCGGAGGTTTTTTGTTGTCGTCTCTCGATTTTATGTATTTTTGAATGATGAAGTGTTTTAAGTCCATGCGACAATACGACCGTGAGAATGACTACGATATAGGAAGGGTGGCTGGAAATAGAAACAGCAAAGAAACTACAGCTTCTAAAAATGCTTGCTAAAACTAAAGTCTTTTCCTGTCTTCCTACTATTACTTTATACCCGCTTTATTAATAAGGCTTCTACTTTCCTCTTCTTTTCTTCCTCCTCATCTCTCTATTTCATTCTATCCCTTCCTATCACTATCCTTATGCCTATACTATTCCTCTCTCTCACATCTTGTCCCACTCCTCCGGACTGTACCTCCATTCACATCCGTTTATCCAACTCCTGTGGCTAAGACACTGCTCTGCTCCCTAATTATTCGCCTCTGTAAAGCCAGACCGACTACTTTATGTCTCGCTTAAAGACAGGCGGCAATTAGCACGGGAGAAAAAAACTAAGACTACATAAACTAGAACTTTTAAAAAGAGCTAAAAAAACGTCAGCGCCAAAATATTCAAGCAGAGTCAAACGACAGTAGCCTACTAAAAACTACCTATACTGATACTGAGAAACCTTGAAAATATGTATAAACTCAGGTTTCGTTTTGTGCGATATTTCCCAGTCAAAAATTTCAGAGTAACAAATTAGCAGTACGTTCAGTAGCTGTATTCAGTTGTATAAATCCAAAAACAGAAACCCAAAGCTAACTTCAAATCGCATAAAATAAGTCTTTAAATACTGTTTTAAAGGATTATATATATGTAGTGATTAGGAGTGATTCCGTTTTTCATCTTTTTGAGTATGACTAAATTCGGGAGGAGGATTTGATTTAACAACTGTAACATCTATAGTCAGGCACTTTACAGGCGTTTTAACCACTATACCACAGGCCTCTCCCACAATTTAGAAAATTGTTTTTAAAATGATGTGTTGGATGGGCCATCATAAATTACGAACATGAAACAGAGCTTTTACTTTACTTCACATGTACTGAACGTGTCACTAGTCATCGTGGTAATTACCATCTTCAACATGATAAACTTTCTAATTTATGTACTGTAAAACGATATATCTTCTTAAAATAATAAAATCAGATAACAACTCCTTTTCAAATTTTACCCAAAACTATTGTAACAACCGCAGAACTTGAAATCGCGTTTTAAAAACTCGCATAAAACGAGAACGAAGTGTAATAATTTTGTGTTTAGACTATTACGACCTATTGTCAGCATCGGGAACAAATGTCAACCTAAAGAAATTATCTTTCCGAATCAGTACCTAAATTTTTAAACACTTACCTAACCTTAAGTGATAAACCTTGGGAATATGACCCAATACACCCTTCAAAAAAATGAAGGAAACGAAAACAAAACCTAACACACATTCCGGAATGACTAGAAAATACCAAAACCAACAGGTGGACCATAATTAAAGACTAAAAGTCACTGACGGACCGAAAAACTGAGAAACCTTGATACCTGGGTGGTCAACACTCGCAATCCGATAATATTCTTACTCCCCGCCCCATCCAACCAAATCAAATAGCCCAAATCGTCTATCTGGTTTCGACTTCTCCTCGATCCTGTACGTCACGTTGCCTACTTTTCAAGGTGTCTTTAGGCCAAAATCCTACTTCGGGATTTAATTAACCCGAGCTTAACCTCAACTAAGAAAAAAAAACGAGGTTTTTGAGACAAGTGAAGTAATTTCTTGAAGTAAAAAACCCAAATACACGTGAAAAAAGGTATTGTGGGTCCCTCTGGGGCCCAATTTAACGAAAAAGTCATACGTGTCCGTCTGTTTGTCCGTTCGTCAGATCATTTTTATATTTTTTTAATTATTATACTTTGCTCAAGTCCGCTTTGGCGGTTTCGATAATAAAAACCGGGCATAAATGACAAAGGCGGCATCTTGATATTTAATAAAGGAAAAAAGGAGTCTCCCGCTGCCTCTCTTCCTCTTCCCTCCCCACCGCCTTCTTCAAACTCTCACGGGTTTTTACGACTTTTAACAGTTTCGACATTTTCCGTAACATCTCAGAGAAAACAAGTTTTTCTTTGAGATGAACAATTAACGAACGTTATTGACGGGACTCATCAAACTTGCACTTTCCTCCCTTCCTCCCTCCCACTTCGCACTCTCTTGGAAAAATCGATAAAAGATCAATGATGAACGAGGTGAATGGCGGTGGTGATGATGATGATGGAAGTGACGTAATCATTCGGTCAATGAGAGAAGAATTGAGCAAAAAGTTGTTGCGGAGGGTGATCTCCGATGGATGGATGGGTGGATGGGTGACGAAAGTCTTCGGCGAAGAACAAAAACAAACTCGATTGTGTTCTGGTGGGCTCTCAAAAGGGAGAAAGGAGGCGCGGATGAATTTGTGGGTGGTTTGGATATCACGATGAACGAGATTTCTTTTATTTAGCTCGCCCGTTACCTCCGAATCGTGTTATCAATAATTATTAATTGTCTTCTTTCAAATTTTTGAAACTTGTTAACGAGGAGGAAAATTTTTTCTTTCTTTCTCTCGAACGGATGAAATAACTTTCAAATGGCCCACAAAAATGACACGGAAACAAACTATTATTATAATAGGCCCTATATACAAACACAAACCCAATTATGCTATCTGTCTTAACACTAAACCTACAATTCAATTCACTGATCTTTGAATTAACTTAAATATAGTTACAGTTACAGTTGAGTATTAATCCCGTTTTTCACACTTTTTGGGTATAACAGGAGGAGGATTAGAACTTCTTAATCTGGAACTCAACCATTACGCCACAGACTTCCCTCGAATTTACTGCAATATCTTATTAATGTATTTATTAATTAATAATATTTAACGTAAAAATTTTGGTATTGAATATGGTCTTTTTCAATAAGTCTCAACTGCTTACCACAATCCCTACAAACTTTTCTGAGGTTACTGTATTTGTCTTTATAGTATTCTTGTCTGACGAACTTTTGAATTTGTTCTTGAGACTACAGTAGTGCTTGGTGTTGTCATTTTTCAAAAAAGTAGAAGCCTCACTTTCTTTTGTATTTTTCGCCTGTTTAAAAATTTTTCTACGTCACAGAACCTTTCCAATGTATGACCACAAAGGTAGTCTGCCGTTTATTGTCTCAATTCAATGACCATGCTGAAGGTTGATGGGTTAGATTTGTCCTCAACTACATAAATAATGCACATTTTGTAAGAGTATTGGTTTCATAATTAACGCACACTTTCTCGCAGAATTAATTTCATAAATACTGCACACATTCTTGAATATTTGGCTTCATAAATATTGCACACTTTTTTGCAGCATTGGTTTCATAATTAATGCACACATTCTTGGAAGAATTATTGCAAAATACTGCACACTTTATTTATTTATTGCACATTTTCTTGGAGATTTGGTTTCGTACATACTGTACACAATTTTGAAAAGTGGTTTCATAAGTATTGCACAGTATTAATTTCATTTTGTCACCTATTGGATAATTTACGTCAGAACATACATTTCGATAAAAATAGTGGAAATTTTAGTAAGTAAATTGTAACAATTTTTATAATCCAAGGAATCAGTTTTAGAAACAATTCTACTACAAATAATTAAAAAACAAACGACCGGTCAATTGACCAATGACCAATATCCAAATTTTATCATAAATCTAATAATAGAAACTGTCGTAACGATCAATAACACAACTGTACGAATAGTTTATGACAAGTCAGGAAGTTTCATGATGATACACTAACTTTAAAGACCTCCGATAGGTTTAGTTCTAATAACTAAAAGGATTCTTCTTTGGTTCAGCTATTAATTAGAAAAGATAATAACAGAAATTTGGAAAAAGAATGAAGTACAGAAATGACTATCTGTAAAAAAAGACGGGCACGATTAGAAAAAATTATAACAAAACCGGAAAAGCAATTTAAAAAAACCGGAAACAGGAACAAAAACCCGAATGAGATGAATATGACACCAAAGAATAATCCTCCATCTCTAATCCTTCATCACCCAACCACATGCACGTGCAATCTGGTCATTTCCAATTTCACGTTATCGATTTCATCTCGGGAAGCAAAAACAAAATAAAAACAAGAGAACAACCTTGGGAAACCTGAGATTTGACGTAATTTGGAAAGTAAGGTACGAGAACAAAAAATTGCAAAACGGAAAAAAATGAGATTTGATCGCTAGAAAAAAGTCTCTCCTTGCCCAAAAACCAAAATGAACTGAACCAGCGAAGGTTAGTCGTAATTAGACCGACATTTTGTCTTTCCCGCCTTTTTCTATATTCGTAGATTTAAGAAGGTGCCTGTGTAAATCCTGAAACCT
The DNA here is from genome assembly GCA_016920875.1 of Columbicola columbae. NCBI lineage: Eukaryota > Metazoa > Arthropoda > Insecta > Psocodea > Philopteridae > Columbicola > Columbicola columbae. The sequence continues at coordinate 14,408,205 of JADMLL010000005.1, forward strand.
GTTTTGATGGTGTGAGGAAAAGAAAACTTAGCGAAAGGTGGAGGATACAGTTTCCTCCAAAATTCAAATAACCCGGATGTGAGATCAATAAAACTTCATTTTTGATGACGTAATAATTCCGCGATTGGCTGGTAGTTACAATGAAAACTGCCGAATATTGCTGAATTTGGCCTCTAGCGCTAAGTCCCAGCTCAGCTACCCGGATGTGTCTTCTTGGGAATGTGTTCTGGGTCTATCTTTCCTCGTTAATTATTTATGTTTTCTGGTAGGCATATCTAATCATAATTTTCTTGAAGGTGTGTTTTGTAAGAGATTTACCGACATGATCGTGCCTGCCGAGCCCAATGGCCTCCAATAGACAAAAAAATTTTTCTTAAAAAAAGAAACAATTCAAATAGCCCGAATCCAAAAAACCCAAATCCGATTTCCCACACATAGGTACCGGCCGCGGCCGCCTAATAAAGCTTTTTCGAAAACCCTCAAACGCTGTCACTGGTGCCAACATTCGAAACCTAACAAATGGTCTATGATCTCATTTCCTCCAAAGCTGTTAGCCGTGATGGCTTTTCGTTTTCTTTGCTGGAAGGTTCAGAATATCGTGAGTTCAGGCTAAGTCATTCCATTCTTGTCTCCCTCTCTAATCCCCCGCCTCGTGACAACTTTCTTTCACCACTAAAGCCATTTAGTGAAGTGAAAAAGTTTAAATTACGCGGTAAGGACGCGTCCTTGAGTGCTTTTTAACAGAGAGAAGTTTGACACCTGAAACGGCGGAAAGGATCCTATCCAGGCAGTTGGACATCATAAGCTAAGTAGGGGGAAAGGTTTTGGGTGTTGTGGCAATTAAGCTACTTATTCGTTTCTTGTGCGCCCCCCAACAATAGATAATTTGAAAGAGATACTGACGGCTTTATCGAGTCGTTAGTCTGAAAGAAAGAAGAAAGTTCATCATTTAAATAGTCAGGTTGATTATTTTTATCTTGTGGCCGTGTTCATGGACAAGTTACTGACACCTCCGTGCATAGCTTTCCTAGTAGGTCGATGCGTATGGTAAAGTGTAGAGCAAAAGTAGTAACAGGATCGATTTTCATCGAGGAAATGACACCGTTCTACCGACAGATAGGAAAGAGGACGTTTTTGTAGTCGAATACTATTGCCATCTGGCTTCCCTGAACTATCTTTAGCTGTCTTTGACATCTCCATATTGAGAAATGGATGCTGTTAGGAGATCCTAAAATTGGCAGTCATTCACATTCATTTAAGCATCACTCGAACCGAAAAAAATGTCAGTTCTCTGGCTCTCTTCATGCAAATTTCTGTAAGTTTTTTGTGGCTTGTCTAAGCGTGTTGCCTTCGTCTGTATATTACGAATCGCATAAAAAAAGTCATAGAAGGATCACGGAATACACACTGATGGAGCAGTGTAAAATACTTTGAAGAATGCATCAAACGTTATACTAGGATCAAGCTGTTTGGTATATTAAAGCGTTAATCGTTGATGACTTTTTTTATGCGATTCGTAATGTAGCGACCAGAACAACACACTCAGACTTGTAATAAACAAGTCATAAAGACATGCAAAAACTTGCATGAAGACATGATGGGAAATGTAGGAAAGAGTCTACCCGAAGCCTATAAATATAATATATTATACCAACTGGCAGTGAGGTAGATCATCCATCATGAAACAGATTTACATATTTCATGGGTTTGCTACAAACCGCGTAAAAAAAGTCATCAGCGATTAACGTTTTACGAAACCAAACAAGCTGACGTTGGCAAAACGTTTGCTGCGTTTTAATTCCTCTCGCTCCCTTCAATCATTTTATATTTGATTATATTATATATTGTAAATGTATAGACTGGAAGAACGAGTCCTTTACTTGCTTGTATGATTAAACAAAATTATTTGGAGTGTTTATACTGTTTTTCAACAAAAAATTTGCGATCGTTCCAGGACTTTTTTTACGCGATTCGTAATTTGGTGACCAAGGTAACACGCTCAGACTTTTAACTAGAAAGTCACAAAAACTGCATGAAAACGCCATCAGACTTATAGGAAACAGACCGCACAAATCATATAAATAGAACACGAGACCAACTGGCAGTCAGTCAGTGGATTATAACAAATCATCGAAGTAACTCGAACGGCTACCGGAACGACCGCGCTATATTCTGTAGATATTCTTGTAAATATCTTTCATATCAGTAAATTTATCGCCGTTCGGAATTCGTGAGCTTTGTCTCATCAATACACGTAACATAGCCCATAAAATACGTAAGCGATCTCCACAGCGAAAATGTTTTATTTACAAAACACGAAAAAGTAAATAAATAAATAACTGTTACAAATCCGCATTCAAAGATGACCCGAATGGGAAATGGAAACCCCAGGAAATCGACTCATTTGTTAGTTCCGTACCTGAAATTCCTCCTTATAAAAATAATAAATTTTTTCCCTTTCACACAATCAAAAGCTAAATCCAACTTCAGGCGCACAACCTTAGCGGAACCTAAAATCTCTCTCTCACCTCCTCCTTTAACCAAACAGTTCAAGAACCAACCAATCCCATGTCCTCCCCCGCCCTCTCCTTTCGCTAAATTAACAAGTATTAATTGATGAAATTAAAGGTTAATAAGTGGAATCGAAAACATTAAATAAAGAACAGGTACAGAGGAGGAAAATCGTGACAGAAAACAAAATGGGAAAAGATCAACGACCCCCCCGAGAATCCCCAGCAACGGATACACCATGCTAATTCGTGGACACGATTTCACATTTTTAACAAAAAAAAATTTTTTTTATTATTTTTATTTTATTTATTTATTTATTTATTTTTATTCATTATTCTCAGTGTTTAAGTATAGAAAACGTGAAGCATTTCAGGTACCGAATTAAACAAATGAACCTGTTTCCTAACATTTATTCCTTTTACTTATGATCTGAAGACCCCTGACTGAGGATTGTCCTGAAAAACTTTTTATCGTGATTCCCGACCCTGTCTATGTGAAATTCCTGGTGGTAGATAACATTGCTGACGATTTCTGATTTCCGGTGGAGTGGTCAAAGTGCCAGACTAGAGAAATGCTAATTGACGATAGGAGTCCTCTTTTATTTGCTGTTATATTCAGTGGTGAAATACGGGATCAAAGTCAAAACAATTCAATTCGAAATTTTCAAAAGTTATGCACACTTCTGTGGAAGACTCATTTCAAAAGTATTTTTTATGTTCCACTTGTAAGAAGCCTTAATTTCAAAAGTATTGCACACTTTTAGGACGAAGCAGTTTCAAAAGCATTGCAAGCTGGTAGGAAAAATTCGTTTCATAAGTACTGCACACGTTTAGAACAAATTAGTTTCAAAAGTATTGCACACTTAGACGAAGAATTCATTTCAAAGGCATTCCGTACAAGTACGGAGAACTCGTCTCAAAAATATTACATAATGAAAGACTCGTTTTAAAATTACTGCACTCAAGTCCGCAGAACTCATTTTAAAAGTATTGATCACAAGAAAGAAAACCTCATTTCAAAACTAATGCACACTTTTAGGAAAAATGACATTAAAACTGGACTCAACTGAGTTTAGAGTGATATTTTTCTAGTTGATGACTTTCAGAACAAACATTTTAAGATTGAAAGACTCAGACAAAAAGCCACAAGTCAGATAATAGAAAACCTTCAAAGGGTGGACTAACATCAAAAATTTTTCAAACAAACCACAACTCAAACGCCAGCATACATAAAAACACGCGTGCCATCATTACGAAATAAAAAAAAGCAATTTCCAAAAGGACCTGGAATCTACGACCCCGAAACCATGTTTCACCGTTAATCTTCGCGAGACTTTTCCGAGAACAGTCATTAGCGGTTGATGGAAACGTTGCTCAACCTGGAAATAAATAAATAAATAAATAAAAATAAAAATTAATTTATTGTTCTGATCTTTGGTTAGGTAGGCATTCGCCATATCGACGAGGAGAAAAAAAAGCAACATCACACCCAGTGGCGTAAGCTATTTATTGTTGTTTCTTTCTTTCTTTCTTGGTGCGCGATCGCTTTGGCAACGGTTTATCGCCGGCGGGCGATTTTACCACCAAACCGCAGGTGGTGCTACCAAATATAGGGCGCGTCTGTTTCACGTCTTTATGCGTAATAGTCGTGACTGGATAAACGCTTCGAGTATCAACTAGCGAAAATTCTTCACGGTTTGACATTGATTATACCTGCCGTTTATTTTAGGACAGGCTTCAAACGATCTCGTTTCTCTTTTCCCTTTCCTTCCCAACGGTTTTGGGCCCCGTGGGTGACGACAAATGAAACGAGATTGATGCTGAAATGAATTACCTTTTGACTTTTTATTGATTTAATTAAGATTGAGGAGAGCAGGAAGTGAAGATTAAGCAATAATGAGCTGAGAACTCGGTAGAACACTAGAAGTTATACTAAACACATTATAACAGGATATGACACCTGTTGCTATAACAAAAGTTTTTAGAGGAAAATCAAGAGATGGCACGAAATTACGCTAATCCCTGAAAAATGGAAACCGGAAACAGGATATCTTACTAATCGCTCACCTTTCTTCTGATATTTGTGGAGGGTTTGTGTCAAGGTTTCAAAGCCATGTAAATTTTAATATGATACAACGAAGACTCCAAGAAGGTCTTAAACGCCACAGACAAATGTAGCAAATCTAGTTAGCCTAGAAATTATAAAGCCAAGTGGTATCAAGGAAAGGTTTGGGGAATGATTATCAATCAGTACATTGAAGATGTTAGGAAGTCAAAACAAAAGATGAGAGTGGGCAAGCCTATAGGGTGACAGTGGTGCTTCAACTTGTTCTTACTCCGAAGACATGGTCATATACCTGTGAGGAGGAAGAGAACCGTCAACTTCGCCTGGACACCTTCAAGCACCGAAGAACTCCAGAAAAAATTCCAGAAACATTCTTCTGCATTCAGGAATCACCAAAAACATGGCGGCTATCCAAAAACTTTTGAAGAGCTATACTAGTCACTAAGGACGGCGAACGTGAGCGCCAAGGCCACCCGTGCAAGAAGAAATAATGTAAGTCTACTTTCAATAAACAAATAAAAGTATGAGAAAGACAGATACCCCAGAATCTTCACCAAACTACAAGAATAATACTAATCAACTAACCCCAAAACTTCTTTTGTGGATCATAATCCAAATCTCAACCCAAAGACTGCTTACTCTTAATCCCAACCATCCCAAGCTTCTGGGAAAACCAAGAACCACCAACTACGATTCATTCATCGACACTCAAAATCAACTTAAACAACCGCAACGAGAACCTAAATAAATCAAAAACGGAAAAGTTTCCGGGAAAAACCACTTAAGGTTGCCTAATTCGAACCTGACGCAAAACGCAACATAATTTAACTTTATTACGAATGCACCTTAAAAAATGGACGGCATGAAACGGTTGGACACCCATTTTCGAACGGCAATGAAACCACTTAGTGAGCAGCCTTAAACCGGAGCAAAAAGAGAGAGAGAGAGAGAGAAAATTATTGGCTTTAACAAGTCATTAAATAAAAATGCGTTTACGATTTTCAAACATTTTACCTGTTGAGCTGGTCGAACAAAAATTTCTTAATCAGCTCAACGGTGTCTTCGTTTGGCTTTGCCTTGATTACTATAACAAGATGGAATTCAAATTGAAGCAATCCGTGGCAACATGTATGTGGCACTTTTCGAATCTGCCGAGAGATCGTGAAGCTTCGGATTTTTTAATTGACATCTTAAAGAATTAAATTTTCGTTGGGGAGATCACGTCGAGAGCTCGGATATAGCCTAACTTGTTGATGTCATTATCTGAAAATTACCTTTCGGCTTTCGAAGCGAATGATCACGAACTTGGACGGAGGGATTGCGAAAGGAGAAGGAAAAAGGTTTTCGTGTTGGTGATGGACGGTCATGTGACCCGTTTTGGTGTGTGTCGGATGGAGAGATGTTCTACGTACGATCGGTGTTGATTTTGAGCCTCTAACATGATCGCATGATCAACTTTACGACCTCCTTGACATCTTCGGTGTCTGGAAATAACATTTAAGATGGTGATAATTCGGAGAGTGACCCCAAAAACTCTTAATAGTCTTCTGGGTTATCTGATTGGGTTTTGAGAGGCTAGTTTGCTACATCCGTTTCATCCCAATGTCCTATTTGAAAGCAGCTGATTTTTTCAAAATTATACCAAATTAATTAGATGGTTGAATGTGCATCTATAGTGCTGTATAGCTACAAAAAAACCGGATACCTTGTGATACGTGGAAGGTACTCTAAATTTTGTAGGTTAAGTCCAAATTCTTTGTGTATTGTGGCAAATTTAGACTCGTTGTGGTGGTTCTGGGAGACCTACCAAATGGAAGAAGACACTACAGAAGACAACTTAGTGCGATGCCCAGCCTGAGCTTTAGAACGATAGAACTTCAGCAAACCTTTCCAATTTTGACATGAACAGTATTATACAGGCCTACTGGATCACCCAAAAAGTGGGAAAACTTCAGCTGACGAGTCCTGGAAACCAAAGAAGACGACGAACGCGCCCGACAGGGAGAATATAGAATAAAAACAAAAACCACATAGAGTCAGAAGAACGCAAAGCCGAGGATACCAGGAAAGTATTTCTTTTATTGGTGTTCCAGAAACTAAATGGCTACAGAAGGTTAATTACAAAAAAAGCTCTGAGAGACCCATGTAAACCATCTATACTGTATGCTACATTTCATCCCGTTAGGTCTTAGTCTCGATGCCTGAAACAGTCCACCAGTTCATCACTTCAGCTACCAGCAGTTAATACCAAAGTTAAGTCTTTGCATTGCCAGAATCACCTACCCAACTTTGATCAGAGAAGTCAGTCAGATAGCCCAAAAGATATCAAAAATCCTGAGAATGCAATTTTGGGGCCTCAGTTCCCTCCTTCATCCGTGTTCTATTCTTCGCAGAAACCTTTTGAACAGAAAAGTCCAAACTTAAAAAGAGGAATCTGTGACCGATGAGGAAACAAACCCCACAGGACAGGAGGCAACATTACTGTCAAAAAATAAAAGAACAAAAATACATAAGAAACAGAAAACGACAGCAAACAAGAAAGAAGCATGGTCCCTACTCGGTCGGAATGGAACATTAAACTCCCGAATGAGGATTTGTGGTTGAAACGAGACCAGTCCGTACCTGAAAACCATTTAAATCCCATTGCCACTTGGTAATGCTTTCATTATAGTTGCAATCTAATTTTTATGAAGGGAGTCACTCTAATTGTCCAACTTGGAATTTTTTTCTTTCTCCAGAGCCCCGGTGATATACTGTGAGTAATCAAAATGAAGGTTAAAAGTGTTGTCGTCATTAACCATCGGTGTTGGATCACGTGAACCTGAGGAATGACTTTTCTTCTTTTTCTTTCCCCTTAAGAAAAGGATAATAGAAAACCTAATTATCGCCACCTGTTCCCTTTGATGGAATCACACAACCACGTGACCCAATATTTTTTTGCTGATACGTTGACTTTGACTTGGCCTTCCTTTCATTCGGATGAACCTTCTTTAAGTGACTTTGGTGTTCCGTCTTTTGTTTTCATCAGTCTTCCAGCATCCTTGTGTTCTTAATCAGTGACTGGTCTTAAATTTATTCGTAACTTTGGTCTTCTGGTTTCTGTCCTGCTTTTCATGACTCCTTCGGTTTTCCCTTATTTTTTCTGTCTTCTGTCTTGTATACCTTTCCATTCTTTTTGGTTTCAAGTTGTTTAAGACTTTCATCGCCCCCCTATACTCTTTAAAAAATTTTTTGCCTTTCGGTGGGTTATGCTGTACCAGTTTTTAACTTCGGCTTTTCGCCGAAAGTTGGCTCTTAAATTTTCTGTTTCAGTGTCGCGCTTTTGTAGATCTCCTTATGTGATTCTCAGTTCTTTTAGATCTTCCTCCGCCTTCAGAAACCACGTCACTCTTGTCTTCTAATCTAAACTAATCTCATACATAATGTACCCTTTCTTGGAGAAGTTTATTTCATAAATATTGCACACTTATAAGTCTTTGTATTACTAATTGGCAACATTCCTCACTTATAGGAAGAATTATTTCCTATTATTCCTCGTATTAGCCAGAACTCATTCCATAAATAATGCACACTCATTAGCCATCACATTAATAAATTGTTTTTAGAATTCCAACTTTTTCAATTTTTTGAGCAGTGTCTCGCTGTCGTAGGTCTTTTCGCGTAGTCCCTAGTTCTTTTTATCTTCCTTCATTCTCAGAAACCATGCCAGTTTTGTCCTCTTTCCTAGACAGCACTAGAATATCCTGCTGGTGAACCTTATCTTTCTATCCTTCTCTTACTCATGGGGAATCTTTAGGAAGGCACTCACTCTTTGACTTCCTGTCGTCTCTTGCTTTGTATTACTTATTGGCAACATTCCTCAACGAACAGTGGTAAAATATGGAAGAATGATAGCAAATCGATTGCTGATCACAACTTGAAACAGTTTAGAGCGGCTTTTGGTTAAAAATGTTTTGATTACAAAAAGGATCAAAAATTAATTGAGGTATTCGATTGAAAAGGAAAGGGAGGAGAAGGAAACAAATAGCCCCCCATCATCATCCCAAAAGAGAAAAACATAGCGTAAGGTATAAAAAGGAAACCCACGGAGAATCTCGCGCGGTAATTAAGTAATTTAATAAAGCCTGAAATGGCATGCAATCCCAAGTAAGACATATAAATTAAAATGGTGTAGCAGCCGTACCGGAACAAATCAACCAATGATGAAGGTGACTGGAAATTAAGTTCGGATTCTGTTGCCCTCGGGGTCCAAAGCATCTAAAACCCAAAGTCTCGTAGGTGTGCAGCACAGTGTACAATCTTCCCGGGAGAATTGAAAAACATTCAATTTCGAGACATGAAAGGTACAGTTACCATAAAAGCGGTGAAAATCACGAGCTCAACATCAGCTCTTTGCCCGGTCCAGGTTCGTGCCTTCGGTCAAAAACGCCCAGGAATTTATTGCTAACATTGTCTTGCTAAGATGCAGAAGGGAATCGAGGGAACGTGAACGATTTTCGTCGAGAACAACCAACCGGGCCCACGCACCCGTGTACTTGTCCTAGATCTCCTTTTATCTTCTTTTTTTTCAGAAAGGATTCCCCGCAATGAGATTGCTCTTTGCATGAATTCCATGTTTTCTGTCAAAGAAGTGAAAGGTGCACAAGGTTCGGAATTATTTATACAATTTGCTTCATAACGAGTTCCTCGTTTCTCTTTCTTCGTCGTTCGTCTTCTTCTTTCTCATTACTAAGCCACCCGTTATCTGGTAGACGCTATAAAGAAATAAAAACAGGAGAAAAACGTGATTAAAGGCTTTTTATCATCATTCTCGTCTATTCTCTGGTTTTTGAGGTACCGGAATAACCAAAAGAAAAAAAACCGAAAGCCTTGGGTCAGTGTTGCCAGTAGCTGAAGATGACACCTAACACAATGTCCCATTCAAGAAGATGTCTGATAATAACGAAGACATTAATGCCAAAGGCCCAGATAGAGGAAGCCCTTCTCGCCAGGAGATGTGGAACAACTTTAACATTAACACCTGTCCACTTGTGGTGAATTTATAGTCTTACGAAAACCCCAAACAGCAATCAGTGTCAGCATTCGAGAGAAATATAGCCACGTAACAATGTACGACTATCTGACAGGAGAACTAGAATACAGGAACAGGAAATGAAATGTCACATTATACCTGTCGGAGCTGAGTCACACGTGAACTGACCTTGGAAAGAAAGAACCTGACGTCTCGTTAAACAAAAGACATTGTTAAGAATTGGCTGGGATATAGCGAGGGCGGTGTAAACCACGTGACACAAGTCTGAACTTGAACGCATCACGGGAGTAATACCGCCGCTGAGCGTTTTATGAACGTCTAGACCACATGAGGAGATAAGGAGAACATAAAGGGAAATGAGTCGAACGCCATTGTCAACCCGACGCGTTTATCTTCTTCGATTATGACTTTATACGGACATAGCCAGTATAAATTTCAAGGTCGAAAGCCTAGCTCAGTTACAGCATTTTTATTTTGCTTTAGAGTTAGATCAAAGCTTATCAACAGACAAAACTACAGAAACTTGATTTAGGTACTAACTGCTACTCTGACCATATAGAACTCAGGATTCGTTTGTAGATAATTTTGCTCAAAACCTGCGAATTTACAATTTGAAATGATCTTTCATCTAATTTTGCTGCTGTCAGTATTTTAAGACAGATTTTATGCAGAACGAATCCTGTTTTGGCGACCATTTTCAAAGAAAGTTTTTGGATAAATTTGACCCTTTGCACGTGAGGCTTTTTACGCGGACGAACCAATAACTAAAGTCTGTACAAAATTTTTGGAAAATTTTTTTACCTTAAAATTACTTTAACAAGGTAATGTATACCTTCAAAAACTTGCGCATTATTGTATAACATAAACTTTCGATGAAAGTATATATTGAAACAGATTTCTGGTCAAAGTGTGCAATATTTATGAAAACCAAGTAGAGCTTCTGCCACGTCTTTAAAGCTCCATACGAAAGCGAGCAATATTTGTAAAATGAGCTTTTGTGAAGCTCTGTATTGTTTTTTAATTAAAATTAGATTCCTTACCAAAGTGTGCAATATTTATGAAATAAATTCATCAAAAGAGTGTGCAGTATTTATGAAAACAGAGTAGTTCTTCCAGCACGACTTTCTAGTTCGAAATAATGACGAAGCTGACTGAATAATTTCAGATAAGAAAATCTTGACTTCATTTGAAGACATACAATTCTGTGATGTAAAATTATACTATAATGTTATAATCATATTTTTACATAGAGATATAATAAGAACCCGTTAAAAAAACATCAGGAGCAATTGGCGAGGATCAAGCCAAGTAATGAGTAAGAGTCACCTTGGCTTGATGGTATAGGGTCCAGATTTGCTGAAACGAAATTTCGTGGTTGCTTACTGAACAAAATTTAAGAGCAGGTTTTGAGGGGGTGGAAGGCGGTAGAAAAATTAAAGCTTTGATGGGATACTAAGTGAAACAAACCAAGACAGAAACTAAAAACGACTACTGCTGTAGTTCATTTAGTCTTATCCGACTACAATCTGCCAAAAATCAAGCGCCTCCTCTCTCCCTCCCACCTTTCCTCATTTTCATTAACCCAATTCCCATGAACCATTGACAAATTAACAATCAAACAAGTTCTGAATCCTTCCATCCTTCCAAATTCCAACCTTCACTCGAAACATTTCACAAATCGTGGGCGTCTAGAACCTCGAATCTTTGGCCAAAAATTGTTTTGGAAGAAGCTAATGCATAGGTTTGAGAACCTGGCTAATTACACTTCCACATTTTGCGCACTTTTTAGAAAGCAAAAATATGCTCATTAATCATTAGCTAATAGAACACAAGAGAAGTCAAAATGACCGCGTGGTTTAACCCCCGCAAATTTTAGACTAATCCCACTTTTTTAATTAGAATGAATCATGCGCCACGCCAACTTCTCTCTCTCTCTCTTTAACTCAGGTTCGGGTCCCAGGTTTTTTAATTGAGTTTAAAACCCCGGCGATCGTGTTTTCAAAACCAAAGTCATAAAACAGCAGAAACCCCGTTTGCGTTCGTCATTTTTATTGCCAGCAAATAATCAGTCAGGGAATGGGTGGCAATACTAATTCGTCCGATTACATAAACAAGGTTACCGTTTGGTGAAATAAATTTAAGGAACCTCATAAAAAGAATTTAAGGTTTCTCAACCAAAACCTGAACACTACTGTAGTGTATTTATTACACTGTAAAAATTATTATTGTTTTTTATTTAAAGGTTGTTATTAAAAGCGAGTTAATGTCTTGCGCGCATGAGTAATGGTCCAACATGCGTCAAGTGAGCAGATGGCTCTTAATAAAGGTTAATCACGTGATATATTACAGGTGAGGGATGCAGTACAGAAGCTTTCTTTCTCTCACCTATCAAAATTGTCGATTTTGGAACACTGTGGCTGTTACTGGAAGCCTGTGTTGCTCATACTCGTACAGCTCCTGAGATGAAAAATTGAATTTTCGCGATTTCTTAGGTTGTTCTTCCATGTCATCTTTTAGTCAGTTCCTCTATGACCCCTCTTAGTCTTCTGTCCTACAGTTTTCGTCTTTACATTTTCGTTCTTGAGATAGTTTAGGATAAATAGTTTTGGATAAATGCACCAGTAGCAGAGACAAGGAGGAACTATGCCTGTAGAGCTGAAGGAAATTCTTTGCAAAGAAGAGGAGGGTTGTGTTAGACTGAATACGGTTTTTAGTTTTGAAGGTTTTGTTGATTCAAGACTTCTGGAAAGACATTTGATGGGTTCAGGTTGGACTTTCATTCTTGAGATGTTCGTTATTCTACTGCTGAGAATTCCAGCATACAGTCTGCTACGGTCAATATTTGGTTTTGTTCTTTCCTCTAGCCAACAGTCACATGTCTTCAAGTTTGATACAATAAGAAATTGGCCCAGTTTTAGCCTTTACACTCGAGGTCTTTTTTTACGCGTAGGAACCAGCAATCGAAGAGTTGGTGCAGAATTGGACGAATTCCTTAAACTTGAAGGATATCCATAAAATTATAACAATACAGTATTCAAAAGAAGAAAGCGTGTAATATTTTTGGAATGAATTCTGATGGAGTCTGCATTAATTTTGAAAGGGATTCCCCACAAAAGTGTGCGTTATTTTTGAAATGGCTCCTTAATAAAGAATGCGAACAATATTTTTTTTTTATACAGTCTCGTCAACGTTAATATTTGCTAACTGTCACCTTTATCCAACTCAAGTCTTAACCCTTTACGAGGTCTTTCGCGCACAAACCAGTAACCAGAGAGTTGGTGGAGAATTTGACGGATTCCTTACCTGCAACTATAAAATTATGACGTACATACATTTATAAAATTATAACAATATTCAAAACAACTGCAAGTGATTAAACTAACATTTAACCGCGAAAGGCTGTGCAATATTTATGAAATGAGTTCTTCATATGTGTCAACTATTTTTATTGTAATGTAAAGTTTGAATGACAGTGTGCAATATTTTTGAAATAAACTCTTCAAGTAAGCGCGGATTATTTATAAAATGAACTCTGATGAAATTCCGCGTTGATTTGTTAAATTACAACGCCTAGACATACATTTATAAATTTATACCAGTCCTCAAAATCAATCCCCCAAGAAGAAACATCACTAAACCTCACCTAATTGATTAGTATGGTTGACGCAACAGCCAGAAGGTTGACATTCCGTTGATGATGGCTTGACAAAAGCCCATTTTGATGTATAAGCCTCCAAATACGCGTACCTGATTCCATTCATTGTCGAACAAAAGCCGGTGTTCATGCTGACCACATCTTTCCCCCACGGTTGAAGGCTATTGAAAAGGACCTTTAACCGCCAACGGGGAATTCCAAAGTATAAACGCCGCCGGAAGGGACCTAAGAAAAGAGCCATTAATCTTGTGTGCGAGCACACACACACATTTAAACGCTCATTGTGTACTTGGTTTTGTGCGCTTTTGACCTCAGAATTAAACTTTGTTATCAAATATTTTTCTCTCTCGATACAGAAAACACTGTACAGTATAATGGTTTTCGAAAAAGCGTGAAAGTTTTTAATCGGTTGCCTAACACCCTCATCAAGGCAACCGGTTCCTAACAAGAACTTTGTCCTATATCAGAGGATTTCATTTTTGGAGAAATGTCAGTCAATCAATCGATCGATCAATCAATCAATCAATCTAGCGCTCTTCTCAAGGGGGCAGGACCCCTTCGGAAGATTCCGCTTCTTTCTAAGCTCTTGTCGTCTCCCCCCGAGCCCGAAATTCCTTCCTCTTCTCTTCTTCCGGTGCTTTTTACAAGTTCCTCCTCGTGGCAGTGACCCAACCGGTTCCTTGATCACGTTCATTACTCTCTTTTCCCTTCACTCACCTTTTCTCGATACGTCCAACCGTTTCCCACATCCGGATTTTGCACGTATCCAACGCTTTCATTGCCACCGAAGACTTTTGGAATGTCTTCACGTGATCCTGTAAATAATGGATACCAGTTAAAGGAGAATCCTGAGGAAGTTGGCGAAGGGAATTTGGTTTTTGGTGACTACTACAACAAGAAGAGAAGAAAGACGAAGAGTTAAGGGGAGGGGGAGGTGATAAATAGACTGGAGGAAAGGATACAAGGACATGAACATCAGCCAGGAGGGCCGGAAAATATACAAAATGACGGTGATCGGTTCTTTTTCGGGACGTTTCACAATCGAATTTAAATAAATAAACAATTCAATATAAATTTAATTGGAACAGTTTGCGCAATCTTATTGGAGTCGCCTCAGTCAGGGGCAAGAACGGTAAATGGCGGACGGGGAGAGCAAGATCACCGCGGGCTTAGGCTCAGGCTCGGCTATAACAATACACCTTGATTGGACTCCGATAACAAACCTTCAGCACACTGGCACAACGAAGAACTCATTAGGATCAGGCAACCATTCAAAAAAATAAAAAGAGAGAGAGAGAGAAAATCAACAGGTAGACAATATGGCCATTGTGCGGTCCGACATTTACCATTTTTATTCGTACACTTTCTGTAAACAATTTGGAATGTGTATACAATTCCCTCTTTTCATCTATTTCTTTCCAGCGCAATCGTTTTTATACTTAATCTATTTTTTATTAAACAAAGCACTTGTGTCTGTCAAAGTGGACGATTTAGAAAAAAGGGAAATTTGCTCTTTTGATGGGCGCCGTGGTACCTGTTTGTTAGAGCCACTGCCCAGCGCCTCCCCTTCCTTCCTCCCACTAATCTCTCGGCTGAAATTTTTATTTGTTTGACCTGTAGGGTACCGATCTTCTATGTAACATAAAAATAGCCCTTGAAATTCCTTTCAAATAGTCTTGGATAAATGCACCTGTAGCCGAGACAAGGAGGAACTATGCCTGTTGAGCTGAAGGAAATTCTTTGAAAAAACAGAGGAGGATTGTGTTAGACTGAATAAGGTTTTTAGTTTTGAAGGTTTTGTTTACTCAAGACTTCCGGGAGGTGAGATGATAGGTTCAGGTTGGAGGCTACTATTACTGGGTGTGGAGACAAGGAGGAAGTCTTGGATGAATAAACAGGACATTGAATTTTTGCGATTCGTTAGGTTGTTTTTCATGTCATTTTTTAGTTGGTTCCTCTGTGCCTCCTCTTGGTCTTCTATCCTACAGTTTTCGTCTTTACACTTTTATTCTTGACATGTTCGATATTCTACTGCTGAGGTTTCCATGGTCAGTATTCGGTTCTGTTCTATTCTCTAGCTAACAGTCACCTGTCTTCAAGTTTGATACAATAAGAAATTGGCCCAGTTTTACCCTTTACACTCGAGGTCTTTTTTTACGCGAATGACCCAGCAACCGAAGAGTTGGTGCAGAATTTGACAAATTCTTACCTGATATATAAAATTATAACGTTTAGGCATACATTTATAAAATCATAATAATATTCAAAACAACTGCAAGTGATTAAACTAACACTTAACCGCGAAAGTTTGTGCATTATTTATGAAATAAGTCCTCTATATGTCACAACTATTTAAACCTTAAAACGAACTTTAAGTGAAAGTGTGCAATATTTATGAAATGAACCCTGATGGAGTTTGCATCAATCTTGAAATCGATTTCTCGTGTAAGGATAAAATAATTATGGAATAAATTCCTTACGAACTTTTAAATGTGCAATATTTTTGAAATGAGGTTCATATAAAAGTGTGCAGTATTAATGAAAGTCATGTAGTTTTTAACCAAAAATTCAAAATTCAACCGAAAACACAGTCCGGTTAGTGGTTGCGGAACTATTAATATTTCAGATAAGAAAATCTTGCCTTCTTCGGCACAGATATAACTTTAAAATATAAAATTATAGTATAATTATAAGATTATACATAAAAATAGGGATTTCAAAGAAACATAAAAAAGACTATGATCGCTGAGCATTATATTAATAGTTGTGGGTGAAAGTCACCCCCCGAACGCGAAGGGTTGATAAGTAAATATTTTAGTCAGCTAAGTTCAACGACGTCATGATTCTTACTGTATCAAGAGTGGAAGTACAAAGAACCCATAGTGTAGGAAATGGGTGTATACAGTCTTCAACGATTCATCCAGACTCAAAATTAAGAACCAAATACCCATCTCAAAGTTGACTAATTTGCACGTAGCCACCCAAAAATTCTGTTTTCCTCTCAGGTGGACTCCACAAAGTTCTTAGAAATCATTACGCAATTCGCCTCGCGGCTGGATAAAGAAGCCTCCGGTAGGGTGTAGTCTCTTCTCTTCTCTTCATGTTCTTCCTCTCAACATTCATTAAAACCACTTCCAGAAGTCGTCTTCCTTTTCAATCCAACGTCTTTTCCCTCTTGAATTTCACCTCCGAGAGTCTCCGCACTACAACCAAAAGTCCGACATTTGATCAATTAGCCCACGCAGTGTTTAGCCTCGTGTTGTGGGTCTGTCTTTTCACAGACACCGTGCTCTTCGGCCCACCAATCTATTCCGAATGGTTGCTTCACAAACTCGCGGCAATCTCTCATTATAATGACTTTCTGCGAAATGATTAAAGTCCGAACTATTTTTTATTCTTAGTTGTGCCAACAGTGAAGATGAGGGAAGGGAGGAGATGGTGGGAGGAGGAGAGAGTACATCAATTTCGCAATAATAAAATTAATACTTGTTTCAATTCGAAATAAAGTTATTAGACGGTGTGATGAAAACAAGATTAGACGCATTCCGGTAAACCAATTATGTTAACAAATGAGATCGGCCCTAATTGAGGAGAACCCCGTCTGGATTTGACAAATTTGACGGCTCTGAATGACCTTTACCATCAACACCAGCCTCGGAGGAACCAAAATCGCTTGGGAAAGCAAAAAATATAGTAAATACAAGAAAGTAGAAACGTGTTTTTCTTTCGTAACGGTTTCTTTTTTCTTCTAATTCGTGGGTTCCCCGTCTCGTGTCGTGGTGCCCACCAGCCCACCACTTCTTCGGGGGGAGAAGGGAAAGAATATACGTATCATCTGGTCTATCAATTTAATTAATGGACGAGTCTGCGAATCGAGAATTGCCGAACCCACCACCGCGTTTCCTTCTTGTGTGTGTCGGCCGTCAGGTGTTTCTAGAAATGAGCTGCATGAATCACCACGCAGGGGGTTGTAAGGCTGATGGGTTTTATGGTTGTTTATGACCTAGAAAATAGGAAAAGGGGTTTTGAAAATCGTGGTTGTAATCATTGTACATTATAAATATTATAAAATTGTGGAACTTATGGCTAAATAATAAAAATAAATCAGAGTTGCAAGTTTGAAGATTCTAAATTGTCGGGAAGATGGCTAACTTCGGCTGATACTTGGTGAAGTTTTGGTGTCAAGACGATTCATTTCCGGTGTTTGTATAACTTTTGTATACGGCAGGAGGTTAGATGACAGTAACCCATCAGTGAGAATGAAGAGGAATAACGGCAGCATTCTGTATAATTCAAAAGCTCACCGGAAATGGATGCTTGAACGCGTCCTTACACTGTCTGTAACTACTGTGGCAAAGAAGAGGACACAGTCGACCACACAATCAAACACCTACAACCATGGAAATACTCCAGAAACTGTTCCCGCAACTAGATATAGACAAAATCGTAGTCAACATCCTTGAATCTCTAGAAGATCAACAGCGCAAAAAGAAGAAGGATAAACCTACATAGGATTTTTACATACAACAGGAAAATCATACAGAGAATATACCTAGTCGAGGATTCCGGAAAGCCATGCTCAATGGCGGCAGTCAAAGACCGGGCTATAGGTAGATAGCTATATGAAGCGTCTATTTGTCTAACTTTTTTAAGAGTAACAGTTGCAGCAGTGCTGTATTTTGTTTGTGTTGGTTCTTGTTTTTGCATCTGTGCTGTGGAACTGTGTACGCGGTATTTGACCTCCAAGTTCTTAAATTGCTCTGAATTATGGCAATCAACTGCGGAAGTCTAGGAGTAGAGATGGATTCTTAGTAAAAGTGTGCAGTATTTATGAAATAAGCGAGGAAATTCGTTTGTTTTTGGAAAATGCAAGATAAGTTCTAGAGCTGTAGGAAGCACTCATTATTGTGACTCATTCATGTTAGTGACTCCTTCAGATGGTAGTATTCCTCCAGATGAAAATAAATTTTCTCATCCTTCCTCTTCTTCTTCTTCTTTGGTGCGACCTCTTTTCCAAATCCGACAGATATTTACAAACGCGGATGCGGTTGTTCGCGAGTAGTTTGGTCACTCCATAAATAGATTGTTAGGCTAAATATTTTCACATGAACTGCACACGCGCGACTGCGTGTTCACATGCTTTTTGGAAAAGTTTTCCATCTCTTAATTGCTTCCTCGGTTCTTCAAGATGGATGTGTGTTCGTGCTTGTGTTGCCTTTCACCTGCTGATTCTCTCGTTTTGAATTTATTCTAACAAACTAATTATGTCGCTTCTGTATCTTCTTTCTCTTGTACCTTCTTTATTTAATTATTTCCTCGAGATGTCCTCTAATATATCCTTCGACTATTTTATCTTGTTCAGTCATTGTTCTGTTTAAGGGATTCTTTAGGGGTTCTGTTGAGGATTTCAGCAATATGTTCGAAAGTTTAAGAAATATTTTTGTATCTTCCTTATTGTCTCTCTTTTATCTTTTAATTTTTTTGTCTTTCTCCTTTCTCGTTCCTCACTTTCTCTTCATTGCTCTCTTTTCTTTGTCTCGTTTGTCTTTTCCTTCTGCCTCAGATCGGTCATTTTTAAAATCGCAGAACCAGACAAGAACAGAACAATAATTGAGCCCAATAACAAAAGCTCCTGTCCATTTTTTTATCTATTTTATATTATTTCTTCACCTTGCTCCCGTCTTTTGCTCCTGTCCACGTCTTCTCCTGAAAACTCTGTTGATCAAGTTTCATCCGCAGGTCATCCCGTCGCATCAGGTCCTGTTTAGAGTTTCCCAGTTCTTACGAATTAGGTGGCCGTAGAAGGCGATTCTTGTTTTGGCATAAACTCTGACAGTTACAGCAAAGCTTGAAGTTCAGCTAGTTACCCAATCGACAGTAACAAAAAAAAACTTCCAACCAGTTACCCTCGAAGCGGTAGACAAAAACCCAAACCCAAATCCAAAACAAAAAATCCTCCGCAGTGAAAGTTTCCGCCGCCCAGATTAAATCACGAACCATAATCTACGACATCAACTAAAAAAAAGGGAAATCAATTAATCGATTACAAACCTGCCAAAAAGGGAAAGAACAAACCAAAAAAAAGAGAAAAAGGTAACTTCGTAACAGATACACCTCCAAAACACAAAAAAATGGCCAAAAGCGGGCGCGGCGAACGTGGAACCAAAAAAAAGTCAGGTTCACAAAATAACTCTGATAACCCGGAGGGAATTCGAAAGAAAAAGTGATCGAATGTCGTTAAATCAAAAAGGAAAAGGTGTGAAGATTAAAATCAATCAGAAAAAAAAGGGAAAGCGTTCGGAAAAGCCCCCCAAGGCCCCTTTTTCTTCAAAATACCTTGTTTAACATTAAAACCTAATTTTTTATCGTCTTATTAACATCCGTCAATAACTCTTGTTCCCCGACGAACGAATCGCGTAAATCTTCTTTATTGATGTTGATGAGATAGTTTTATCTGTGTTTATTATTAATTTATATCTAAGTGTTATCATAAAAGATAATCGCTTATCTAGTTATCTCGTGCCTGGTTATACCTGTATTTAGGACCTGAATACAAAAAAAGGTGAGTTTATTTACATTAATTGGTCAAATTGAAACTTATTATGAAAATGCGATGTCCTCCAGGTTTGGATCTTTTTTTCTCGCCTCTTCTTTCGTTTTCGGCGAAAAAATTTGTCGAAACAGGGTCGGATTGGTGCGCTGGAAAATAACTGTGCTTTGGAAGTGATGGGAAATGTGAATTGATTGAGCTTTGTTTAGTTTTTTTATTTTGCGTTTGGCGTTTGCTTTTTATAACTGTATAATATGATATTTTTTACCTAATATATACTCTATATATTGGGTCTACCTGTAAGTTCTGTCCAGTATTTTGCTTTCTGTAATGTTACAGAAGTTTTAACGGCTTGCGCTAATTTGTCTCTTTCCTTCTCTCCTTCTATTATCGAATGTGGTCATCAACATCTTCAGCTATGTTCTACCATTATTGCGGTACAGTCTCTTTAGCGTAATCTGTAACTCTTACTAGGAATATGGTGTATACCTTACCATGCTTCCCCAGGGTGGGTTAGTAGGAGCACCAACGCTATCTGATGTTTCAAAGTAGTTATCCATCTAAATACAACCGAAGACCGATGCTGCTTAACTTCAGTGATCAAATGGGAACCGATGTTTTCACTATCTCATGCCGTTGGTTTTAATACTGAATATGTATACCGTACGTATATACCTTGGAATGAACTAAAACAAGACAAGTCATGTTAGTACTCACCAATGGCGAATAATAGAAGTTTGGTTTGGTTACTTCATTGTAAGGTAACTAAATGGAATATGGTTGGATGCAGTGAATAAAAAAATATTATACTGTCTTAACTAAAACATATGCTATATATACTGTATATATTTTACTTAAGTCAGTATAATATTTTTTGAAGTCAGTGAAATATATATTTGTATTTTGACAAGTCTTTTACCGGCTAATCAAAAATAACACTTATGTAACTAATACTAGTACTATTACTAATACGAGTCGAGTCTTAATACACCCACTACCTTTACTATAAAGCACTAACAACTCACTACACTGAACTAAGTTCGATCTACACTTACAAAACCTGCACCAACAATATACACTCTAAATACTCATTTTGATTTATTTTAAGAAGCGCTCCATTTTAATCATTTCCTCCTGGCTTCCGTAGTATAAGTGTTGCCAGTTAGGTTCTTCCAACTCTGCTCTTTGTCCTTCTAGGGCCTTGCAGTCATCTATCCAATGGTGACACTCCATACCCCTTCACATAGCAGAGAGTCTCTTTCACCCTCACGTAACTATAATAATTAGGCGACAACAGAGTAACAGAACGTCCCAACCATTTACAGCTACGTCATTCTGCTTCACTAAAAACTTCACACTAGCGCTCTCTATGAATGAACTAACGCGCACTAATTCCATCAAATAAGGCGATTGAAGGACATAAGTTTATATGAAGAAGCTCCTCTATAGAAGGAATGACAGGAGTTAGTGGTAAACAAGTACGGCACCCAATAAACAGTGTAGTTTATAATAAATGTTACTAATAATAGTTATATAATATAATTATAATAGATTTTTACTTCAGTTTTCAACAACTTTTGGTATACAGGATACCGGAGGAGGATTTGAACTAGCGACTATAACAGTCTGGCATTTACCCACTACACTACAGACCTCCCGAAAAGATGACTAACAAAGTTAGTCAAAGTGAACAGTGTAATTATCTAAAACATGTCGAAATATACATGTATAAGTGTATATGTCGCAGAGTAATGATTAAATCCGGGATTTGATTAAATAACTAATGAGTATGACGCAATCATAACATTCGATTATTTCTTTATTTAATTATTACTAACCTACCAAAACCTCAGATAATTAATTATATATTACAATGATTGTGTATATTATATTATATATTGTGCGATGGTTAGTTTTTAGTTGAGGAAGGAGAAGAGGAGTACTAATTTCAGCAAGAAATTTGAAAAACGGAAATGAATCAGCTGTAGTCCTGCGGGGTTGTATTTCATTAATCATAACAGTCTCCCACAGTCCTTGTTCTCTGAATGATCATCCCTTGAAACTGAGACCCTTCTCTCATCCGACTCTTCACCCCAACCCCCTGCTTCCGTGTGAACTGGAAACCTGCTAATTATAACCATTTTGCTAGGTATCATCCCCAAACACGTGAATCATCTTCCACAGAGTGATTACTCTAATTCGAACCGACACTTTGGTTCCTGTAAGGTGGTAACGCTCTCGCCATCAAGGGTAGCTTCAGCCTAACAAGTTCATTTCCGCTCTGGACCATCCTCTCTCTCTCACGGCAAATACCTTCCAGCTGAAATCACCCAGAGGCACCTTTTACCTGTTTTATATAAGTTCAACATGGGCGTGAACCAATTTTGATTTACTTCGTTCCACTGCCCACACGGACAGACAAAGAGACGGACGAACAAATTTCAGCGACCCAGTTTCAAAAGCATCGTAAAAAACTAGTTTCTTCAACTCCTTTCAATCGACATTGAATTCATTTTGGCGAATTTAAATTTTTGACCAGTGGGTGAGACGTGGCGTTTCGCGTTTGGTGTTTCAGGTACCCGTCAGTTACCTAACGGATGACCGTGTATAATACAGCAGGTGCTTTGACCTTCATCTCCTTCTTTTTTCTTTCATTTTTATACCTCGCCGGCTTAGGAGAGAAAGTACTTGTCATTCATCATCAACAACAACATAATTTACCGCGTCGGAACCATAAGTGCCACATATGCCATTTCCGATACTTTTCGGCGCCGTAACACCGCCGCTCGCTAACAATTTTTTCTTTCGTTCTGATTTATTGCAATCGGGGGAGGGTTCTCCTCTCAGTCAGGTTCACCTTCAAAAACCTTGCACAATAATATTGAATTAGGAGAGCGAACCTTATTTTACTAGCCACTTAAATATTTAAATTGTTTAAACAAACGCCCAACTGAGGTCCTTGCTATGTAGTAAACAAATTGATCGCTACCTCTCACAAAATTTGGACAACCAGGATGATGTCACACCCGATTAAACACTTGGTTTCCTGGTATTCTTACTGAAGATGCCTCTTTCATAAATAATGCACACTCATTAGTCATAAAATTAAGAACAGTTTATGGAATTTGAACTTTTTCCATTCTTTCTAGTATCTTCTTGACTAACTGTTGACTAACCGTTTACTGACTCTGAATTTTCTTGGTCTCTCATGAACTAATTTCATAAATATTGCACACTTTGGATCAATTCTATCATGAATATTGCACGATTCCTGAGTATTCATTTCAAAAATATTGCACATTTTGGATCAAAACTCAATTCATAAATATTGCACACTCTTCTTTTTAAAATAACTGCAATACCACAGTTAAGTATAAATTCTAGTATTTCTCACTTTAACAAGAGCTCATTTCATAAATAATGCACACTCATTAGCCATCAAACCCAATTTTCTCCATTTTTTTGTGTCTTGCTGTTGTAGATCTCCATTAACTGACGTCATATTTGGTTGAAAACTAAATGGCTGCCATTTTTCAAATTTTTGTTTACTTACAAAGTACGCAATAACTTAGTTATCAACTTGATTGTGGCGGATGTGATTCAAAGCTCTGTGCGAGAACTAAAGGCTGTTGGTGTCAAGAATGATGTAGCTGTCGGTTTATGGTTGATTTTTAGACTCTAAGTAGAAGACGTAGAAGCAGTCTGGATGTGTACCTGGTAGATTTGTAGTTTTTGTCGAAGATGAGTTGAGCAATTTTTGAAAAGGCTTCTGTCGCAGATATCTAGTCCGATGGACAACAACAGCGTTTTGAAGGCCATTCTGGAATCTAACCACAAGTTAGAGTTAAGTCACTGTGAAGTATCATTTGAGAATTCATAAATTTAGAGCTACTCGCGCACTACAGTGTGCATTACCTGTGCACTACCCTTCTGGGAGCAATTTGAACAGTATGAAACCAACAGATGAAGCTGCCATCACCAACTTTCCGGTTGTTTGTTCCTGTCTCTCGGTTCCTTTCATTCCAACAGATCAAAACACGATTGTACCAACACCAGAATACCAGCCTCAAGTTCCGAGGGTTTTCCAATCACCCAGACAACAAAACCCAACACGCGCAAAATTCCACGCAGGCACCAAACCTGAAACAAACCCAACAAAAAAATTAAAACACTTCAATCGATCTGCTACCCTGCTACCATACCTACACGACCGCTAACAAAATACCTGATTCGAAAACAAAAAAGAAAATCCATTAACGTCCATTAATTTCAGGATCGTATTAAGGCCGAAAAGCGAAAAAGGCGAGCGAACCTGAAAAACCATCATCATCCAATCGACGTGAACAAATTTCGAATTCATTAACAGGTTCAGTACCTCCTCCTCCCTCTTCCCCGCTTACTCCTTCTTCCCGTCAAAGGAAAAACAGGATTGTCATTGTGAAATCCCCCTGTTCCCCTTCGAGGCAGGTACCATATGTTCACGATCGGTACCTTCTTCGTACCTGTCACCTTTCATTGTTTTCAAAAATTATTGGCGTGAACTGCGAAACGACTTTATTAATTATTATTTTTATTTATTAATCGAGTTTTTGGGTGGTGGGGGAACGAATTCGTTAATCAAGATGATAGACAAAATTATAAAATGATGGTGATGATGATTATGTACATAAATAAATAAATAAAAACGATTTTGGAGTGAGAAGTCGCAACCATTCCACCCAGACACTACTCCATGTTTAGTATCAAAATTAATTAACTTCACTTTTCTTCGTTATATTATTTATTTATTTATTTCTGAATTGCTTTCGTAATTAATAATTAAGTGATAAGTAGCTGGTTATTTATTTATAGTTTTAATTAATCTTATTTTGATTCCCTCCCCTCCCCTCATCTCTTATTACCAAACTCGCGGTTTCTTTGAATTGGCCGTTAGAAAACCGAAACGAATTTCAATTTTGGAAATGTTTATTGTTGGGCTTTTTGTTTAATTGACAGTTAGGCTAACTTTAGACTAACTTGCCTCGATGTCTCTTTAGTCGTTGTGATGTCATTTTTAGATGGCGGTGGGTTGTTGGTTATAATGAAGCAACCCGCTCGAATGATGTTTGTTGAGTTTGTTCGAGTGTGCATTACTTTTGAAATATGATGAGTTGTATTATAACAGGATGTAGGAAAGAACTCGAACCCTTAGCTATTTATTACTTCTCTAGTCCGGCGCTTTGACCATTACACGACAGACCTCCCATGCTTTAACGATAAATACTTCTAGACATTGTGCAACATTTATGAAATGACTTCTACATGATAGTGTGCATCAATTTTGAGATGAACCTTTTACGAGAGCGTACAAATATGCCATCCATTTGGAATGAATTCTTCGTGCTAGCGTGCAATATTTTTGAAATGAGTTGTTCGTACAAGTGTGCACTACTTTTGAAATATGATGAATTGTGTTATACCAGAATGTAGGGAAGGATTAGACCTCTCAATTATTACTTCTCTAGTCTGGCGCTTTGATCATCACACCACAGATCTCCCATGTTTTAATGATGGTTAAGTCTAGAAATCGTGCAATATTTATGAAACGACTTTTACATGACAGTGGGTTCTAATTCATTCCAAATACTCGAATACTACCAGGGTCGTAACCCAAGGTTACAAAACGGCATTTTAGTGTTACAGTTTGAAATTGAGGAAAAGTTTGACAAAAACGTGGGTTCTAGTGGGTCAAAAACCAAAAAACCAAAACGGACAGATAAGTTGGGAAGTGAATAACCTTTAAAACAAACCTGGCGTCCAAGAAGAAGAAGAAGAATGAAGAACAAAATCCAAAGAAATCCAATTAAACCAAAACGAAAGACAAAAATTAATTTGGTTGGAAACCGTTAAAAATTTTACAAACAAAATTGAAGTCATTAAACAATAATGGAATCCATGTTCTTACGCAGACATTTTTGTTTTTAATATCACACAGATAATGATAATTCACCGGTTGAGACATAGATACAGAGAGTGGAAGACGGACAGACGGTGAGACACAGCCAAAAGAAGAAAAAGGAAAAGGTTAGGGCATCATTAACAATAACCGTTACACTTTCCTCCGGAGCAAAACGAATGAATCTCGTTACATAATCACGTCGTCGCAATTCCTTCTTTAAAAAATGATACAGGTTCGTACCTAACAATTAAATTCATCCCCCCGAGGCCTTTGTTTAATTCTTCATCCGATTCTAATTGCTATTACGTTTTGTGACAATGCAGTTTTCTAATCAATAATAAGATGTAGCAATTCTTCTTTTTCAGGCCTCCCGGCCATTCCAAGAACACCAAATTGGATATGTTAGGTGAGATACCTGGAATGGAACAAGTGCAGGCTTGGCCGGTGAACAGATGAATTCCATGTGTTGAGATGGATGAAAGCTTCGTTTTGTTCGGGTTCGGGTTTTTTGTTAACTTCAGCAGGTATGCCTGTACCCGATAATGCGATTATGCGCTTTTACTAGAAGCCAGTTCTCGTCGTGAATTTATCTCGAGTCGTTTTCATTTATTATTCTCTCCCGCATGCGTTGTTGTACCTTCTGGCTTTTGTCTTTTGGTTGTCGTTGTGTTTTATCTTCCTTTTTCGGAATGTTACCTAGATTGTACCTGACCGCTTTGAGGTTCGGCTTTTTTTTTAAATATATCTTTTGATTAGATTGATGTTCAGGCTTTCACGGTGTCTGAATTATTAATAATCTCAGGTTTTGGGCTGGTACGCCATTTTGTCGAATGAGGATGGGAACGTTTAGTCGACACTAACAAACACAGCGATTATTACTACAAAGTCTAGCGTCAATGACTGCTGAATAAGTTATAGTTGAGTTTTAATCTTATTTTCCACCCTTTTTGGGGTGTAATAGGATACAGAAGCATGTTTCAAATTCACGACTACAACTTCTTAGTCTGACACTTAAACCACCACAGCACAGATCTCCCCAAATAATTAAGAAAAGGAAGAACGGAACCAGGAACACTGACTAACAGGATTTTCCAGCACTTTCTAAAGAACAAGATAATGCTCGTGTGATTCCTGGAGACGAAGGAAAATCAAAAATAGCTAAAAATTACGCAAACAGACATGCAACAGCGCTACACTAGAGAAAAAGTTAAAATTCTAAAACCATTTAGTAATTTTATGAATAAAGAGTGTGCATTATTTATGAAATGAGGTCTTGGAAATGTGAGAAATACTTGTGAAATTAATTCATCTTATAAGCAATATTTATGACATGAGTACTACAAGGTGTGCATTATTTTTGAATCGGCTTACTCCTCAAAAGTGTGCATTATCATGAAATGACTTATTTTATGATTGTGTGCAATATTTATGAAATAAATTCCTCTGAGAAATTGTGCACTATTTATGAGATTAGTATAGATTAGAAGACAAGACTGGAGTGGTTCCTGAAGACAAAGAAAAATCAAAAAGGACTAGGAATTACGCAAATAGACCTGCAACAGCGACAGACTAGAGAAAAATGGAAAAAGTTGGAATTCTAATAACAATTATTAATTTTATAGATAAAGAGTGTGCATTATTTATGAAATGAGCTCTTTTTAAAATGAGAAATACGATGAGGATTGCTGAATTTTAAAAGACTTCCTCCATGAGGGTGTGCAATATTTATAAAATAAATTTTGATCCAAAGTGTGCAATATTATTGAAATGAATACTCAGGAGTCGTGGAATACTCATGATATAATAAATTCGAGAAACTGTGCATTATTTATGAAATTAGTTCATGAGAAACGTGTGCAATACTTATGAATTGAATCGACCAGGCAAGTTCAGAGTCAGAGTCAGTAAACGGTTAGTCAAAAGCTAGTCAAGAATCTTAAAGACATCACAAAACCTTGTGTAACAGTAGTAGTATTAGGTATGAAATAATTTATATTTTAATAATTATATTATGTATAGGTCTATATTTGTTCGAATAACTTTCGGGAAGAAATACTGTATAAAAAGGTCCCCACTAAACAGCAGCGATGCTGTTAGGTGTCTCTACCCTAAATCAGGTTTTAGGTGGAATTCATTTCAGCAAAAAATCGAATCAAAACTGAAGATGTCAGGTGATTGTCAGAGGAATCCACTTAGCTTAAGACATAAATAGCTCGTAAAGTTAGTTCTTGGAAGAAGAACAATAAAGAATTAACCAACTAACAAAACTCGTGAGTGATTTCTCAGCTGACACACCGTCCGGTCGAAAACTGATAGCCTTCTGACGTCACGGACATTTTTATAACATGCAGATTCTATAGCAGCAGTGATAATAGCGGTTCAGATTCTAACAGTTACAAAGCATTTTTGTGTTAGTCGTAGCGTAGGCTTCTCCTGGACGGATAGTTGAATCGTAGTGGTTAATGTTAGTCTAACTTCATTTCTACCATTCATTATCGATTTTATATATGGCGGATCGCATGAATTCGGAAGTTAGTCTTTAAATTAGTATTTCAAACACTACCCGAGTAGTGTTAGGTTTCTAACTTTTATTATCTGGGCTATCATTACATCAGTGAAGATACTCGGGATGGGTTTTAAAATTATTGCTGTTACTACTTCCGGTTAAGCCCTTGATAACGCATATAAGAAATAGAGACTAGGACAGGATCAGACTCCAAAACAAGTACTCGACTGCAGTCTACGAGGGAGTAGACGAGGAAGACCTAGAAAGACGTGGAGGCGTACAATCGAAGAGGAACAGGAACAACTTGGACTTCAGCAAAGAAATCAGCCTTCAACCGCGTCCGATGGCGGATCCTTGTTAACGCCCCAGAAGCGTAAAAGGACGAATTAGTTAAAATAACTTCCGGTTAGTCGTTTGACTGACTATGTGCCGTCTATAGAACTTAAGATTTAAGCCAAACATGCTCAACACCGAAACAATAAAAACTAAAAACCTGCAGCAGCATATTCAATCATATGGGTACTTATTATTTCACAATGGTACAGCTATAACATCGATACCACTTCAAAAGTCTCGACTAACCGGCGAGTTAGTCCGGTAATGAGAAGTAGTAATACCTTGAAAACGGCCATAACATCTTACAAAACACCAATTTAACAACATTGTTACCTCTATAACTTTGTAATTATTTTGCTAATTTGTTTTCAGACGAAAGGTTACACAGCTGCCAACTATAAAATGTTTTTTGTTGTTGTTGTTCTTCTTCTCCTCAATTTTAACAACTCAATAATAAGAAAAAAATAAATAAAATAAAAGGAAATAACAAATGATTTACAGGTAAAATGTCGAGAAACGGAACCCGAAATTACTATGCATGTAAATAGGAAAATAGCAGGTTTTGCAGAGTCGTCTGTCCCTTCAGGACAGTAACTAAACTAGTAACCAGACAAACCGGGCATTTCTACAGAAAATTCTTTTCCGTCTTTAGTGTTCATTATAATCATGTGAATGTATAAAAACACACCTTCGGGTATCTTTTATGAGGGATAACAAGGTGTGAGGTAGGCAGTCGTAAAAGGACAGACCCACCCCTTGCCAGCTCTTTGGGCTGTTAGCGTTGGTACCAAAGTATAAGCTAAACTCTCTGTTGATTACTACCTCACTTCGGAATTTTCGCCAAATAATCATATTTTCTGTTTACAGTAGTTGAGACTTTCATCCAGTTTTTCGTCCTTGGGTACAGCAGGATATCGGGAGGTGAGGTCGAACTCTCATCCATTACTTCACTCCCAGGTAGTTTGATCCTTCAACCACAGGCTTCATATTATAAATAAAATAAATATTAATATTAATGTTAGGTCTACAGGAAAGCTCTGTCTGTTTTTCTGAATAAATTTTCTATAACTTGAAGGATTTTTATTGAATAATATAATTGTTACCATTATCTATGACCATCTTTAGTCTTCGATATAGTCAAAACATGATTTTTGTCTAATATGACGTTGAGAGCATCAAGGACCATCACCCAGAGCGTGGCTTATGAGAATGTTTATTCAGCAACTGTAACTTCACCCAATACTTTGTACAAATTTCCACTTTTTCT
Organism: Columbicola columbae; assembly: GCA_016920875.1. Classification (NCBI taxonomy): domain Eukaryota; kingdom Metazoa; phylum Arthropoda; class Insecta; order Psocodea; family Philopteridae; genus Columbicola; species Columbicola columbae. Next base: position 14,438,064 of record JADMLL010000005.1, read on the forward strand.
GTATCATTTCTTTCCTGCAGGAATTTATTGCGCCGGTGAAAGCTCAAAACAATTACAAAAGACCGAACGTAACGCAGGTCTCATCAGAGCTACTCCTAAATGACTCTATTGAACCCGTTTGTCTATATTATCTACATACAAATGATTTGTCTCAATTAAGTGACACATATGCACCCGCTTGGAGAACCCTTTCAGATAAAACTCATTTCAGTGCTCACGATGTTACAGTTTTATCTTTACCCAAAGTAGATGAAATGAATTTTACGTGTTAGTGTGCAATATTTTTGAAATGAGTTCTTCCAGATCTTACTACTACATCGACTAAAACATCAAAAGACAAGATTAGAGTTCAAGCCCAATCACAATCACAAACTAACTCCAAAAACTATTTAAAAGGAACAGTGCTGTCGGAACAGTATTATCTACATACAAATTATTTGCCTCAATGTCAGTATCGGGAAGAGGGGGCTCAGGCCACATTCGAAGACTGTCTTTATCACTCAAGTTACTTCTTAGTTATTGAATAAGATTAGTCGGTACCACTGGCAAATTTCAAAGAGTCTTTGAGTATACTCGTCCGGAGTCACAATACCTTAGGAACTGTACAAAATTCGGTACTGGTACTCATATTTTGTATTTTACAACACAAAAACGGCAAATTAAAAAAATAAAAACAGGTTACGAAGCCGAAATTGAAATCAACGAAGAGGAAAACCGCGGAAATGAGCAAGAAACCAAAGAAGAACCAGACACTTGATGAACCTGAAAGAAAACGCGAAAATACCTATTAAAGACCGACCACAAAATCAGAACGGACTCAAAAAGAGCATAAATCAAAACTTATTGATTCAGTATTAAAAACAAAGGAAAAAAAATTTTTTTTTCATTTCCATTCCCGGGGATCATCATTCTCTGACCGAATCTTTTAATTAAAGAAAAATCCGCTGTGGGAGCGCCCTGAAAAAATTTTTTTGTGTTTTAATGGCCGCCGCCACACATTGTGGTTAATTCTTTTTGCTCTCTCTCTCTGAGACTTCTTAACCGTGAACACCATTTTGCACGGACAGGGTGGTCAGCTTTAACATATTACCATGCTGTTTCTTCTATCAGGCTTCCTGACAGGTAAATTTACGACTTCACGACTTGTTTCTAGCGACTGAAACAAATAAACAAAAATTTTAAGAGAGACCAATGAAGTCGTAACAAAGCCATCATCTCTCTCATCCCACCGAAGAGAGAGAGAGGAGGTGAGGGGTGAGAGGAGGGATGACATAATGAGTTGATATTGCATTGATTCGTGAGTGGACCAACAATGCGGTGTTCTGCGTGAGAATCGAATCCTTCATCGAAACACAATCAAAGAGATGAGCTGGACCATATTGATATCCACCCCAAGCGTGGGACTCTGAACGATGACGAGGGCCCGGGAACAATGGGAAACCACCGTGGAAGCGGGTGGCTGGCGCTTGCTACGCCACGCGCTCCTTCATTTATTGTTTCTCTTTCCCGGTGGCTGGCTGGGTGGGTGAATGTGGGAACCGTTTTGAGAACAATCTGTTTTTGTCCCTCCCGTCCTCTTTCCCATCTCTGTTGAACTGATAATTTATTCAATATGCTGCTAATCGAATTATGACTAGATTTCCTTTTCATTTGTGACGCCTCCGTGGTCTGAGTGCTGCCATTATGATAGAAAATTATTATTTTTTTGCCTTTTTTCCCATCGTTTGTTGTCTTTGTGTGGTGTTCGATTCCGTGAAAACTAATCCTAAAATTGTAGTATCGATTGTCAGCTGCATTTTTCGGTTATATTGCCTTACAAAGATAGACAAACAATGTCAGCACTTTCTGAGCACAGGCCCGAACATTTTTGTACTATCCAGACACTATGTGTCCCGAATTCCGACTTAACAATGAGCAATCGACCTTTCACAAATTTTCACTCAATCGTGGATATCCTCAGATGTGGAGTCTGACACTACCTGGATATACAGGATTCACCAAATCTGCGGAAACCATCCCCCCCTCCTGTGGGCAAATAAAAAAATAGTTGGTTCAAAGAAAACAGTACTAACAACCTCAAACCTGTTAGTATCGATCTCTGGGGCAAAGTCAGCAGAGTAATTTCAGTTCAAAAGCTCCGACTTGACAACCTGATAGTTTATGCTTTGAAAGAGAAAAAAATGTCATATTCCATTTTAATAACGAGTTTCGATGTCAAGTCGGAGTTATGTCACCATTTAAATGGAAACGATAAACGATTTCCACAAGGGCAGAGAGCAAGGGAAGGGCGGGGAGACAGATATACGTTGTGTGCAAAAGCAATTTCGTGGTGTTCAAGGATGTGTTTCTTTCTACTTTTTCTTTTTTTATTTTATTTTTATTTTTAACTGTAAAACAACGTGGGAGATAAGAGATAAAATTTTTTTTATTAAAAAGAAAAAACGTTTTAAATTTCATTGAATGAGCCGGCGGAAAAAGGAAATTGAAGATTTAAAATTATTAAAAAAACTTTCCTCGCACTCGACGTAACTAATCCTTGGCAATTAAATTTAAATAATTTTTAATTTCCCTCATAATTGACTTTTAACTTTTGATTAGAGTCGGTCAAAGTTTTAATCCCGTTTCTTTTAAGCCAGGCCTGAAGTACGACAAGATCTGACGCTTCAACTCTCAGACATTACGCTGTAGTCAGGAGTTTGACCACTCGACCACCAGCCCTCCTGCCCACAACAAGGAGAAAATCAAACTCGACTTTCAAGCTCATCGGTTGTAAGGTTTGATGAAGTGTGCAATACTTTTGAAACTAATGCATTTTACGAGTGTCCTCGAACTCGTTATTAAAATGGAATATGACATTTTTCTCTTTCAAAGCATAAACTATCAGGTTGTCAAGTCGGAGCTTTTGAACTGAAATTACTCTGCTGACTTTGCCTCAGAGATCGATACTAAGAGGCTTGAGGTTGGTAGTACTGTTTTCTTTGGACCAACTATTTTTTATTTGCCCACAGGAGGAAATGTTTCATGCAGATTTGGTTAATCCTGTATATCCAGGTAGTGTTGGACTCCACTTCTGAGGATTTGCAGTCTAAAACCTTGGTACTCAAACTGCGGTCCACCAAACTCTACTGAGTGGCTCAGTGGCCGAGTGAAAACCGATTGAGCGAAAATTTGTGAAAGGCCCATTGCTCATTGTTAAGTCTGAATTCTAGAACATAGTGCCAGACCAGTACTTTTGAAATGGGTTTCCCGCTTGCAAGTTTTCAGTGCAAAGTGAAATGAAAGTCAAATTCAAGTGTGAAATTGGGTTTGAAGTGAACACTTCGTACAAGTGTGCAATATTTTTGAAACTCATACGTTGTATGAGTGTGCAATACTTTTGAAATGAATTTCGCATTAAAATGTGCACTCGCTGGAAGTTTTCATAAAGTGTGCAGTATTTTTTAAAGGAAAGTAAAACATAAGTGTGAAATCATTTGGAGCCTGTTGAAGGGAATAATTTGTATAGGTGTGCAATACTTTTGGCATAAACCTTTTCATTCAATTGTGCATGGCCCTTAAATTCATTATTTATAGTAGTAATTATTACTTCTAAGATGAATTTATCATGACACTGTGCAATACTTTAGAAATTCATATTTCGAACAAGTCTACAATTCGTTTCAATTTTGCACGAGCGTTTGGTACTTGTGGATTTCCCCCAAACTTTTCATGAGAGCGTGCATTATTTTTGAAATAAATTTTTATAAATATGCCATCCATTTGTAATGAATTATTCGTGCTAGTGTGCAATATTTTTGAAACGAGTTGTCCGTGCAAGTGTGCAGTACTTTTGAAATATGACGAGTTGAGTTATAACAGAATGTAGGAGAGGACTCGAACTCAACTTCTTTCCCTAGTCGGACCACTCAACCAGAGGTCTCTAACATTTATTCTGGCTATGCTACTCATCCAAAATCTGTCGCCTGTGTGTCTTTTACTGACTCTTTTCAGACTGTACGGCAATAAGTGCTAGTTTAAATTATGGTCTTGGTCAGTCCTCTGCCTTTACAGCTCTAAAACTAATACTTCTACAGTCAAACTACCCAAGAGCATCTCTCTTACTCTATACTGTTAAGTTAATAAGCCGGCTTCATCTGGGAGGGGCTGAGTGTTATAGATAACCGCACACAATTCACTACATAGCTGAAATTAAGAGTCTCACTCTCAAACCTACAATTTCCGGAACACCCCAAAATTCTAACCTAGGTCAACATGTTCCAAATTGTCCCTGGTAATGAAACCAAAGTCTCAAATTCCCACGGCATCCGAAACCGCTATTCCAGAAGGACTAACCCTCCGCAGAAACCATAAAAAACCAAAATGAAACATGGGCCACGATTACAAGGCAGACAGGGGGAACCTTCAACCGAAACCTACCACAAAGTGGATACTAAAATAAATCAACGGGCTCACACACGAATGAAACCTGAGAGAACCTGAGCAAGAACCATTAAACGGTAAATGACTACTTCAGTTACTTATCAAAATGCGGCGCGCGAGATTTTAGTCGAAAACCGGGTCCCCAGAGCCAGTCGACAAGTTGATGCGCGCAACAACAAAAATTTGCGCGGACGGAAAGTGGGCATGAGCCACGCGACCCCAGGTCACCTTTCCTAATATTTTCGAATCGTAGACAGTTAGGGTTTACCGACTACCTATGCTACTCTCTAAGCTTTCTTGTGTTTCTCACGTGCAAACTAGGCAAAACAGGAAGTAGTCATAGCCAGGCGCGTTTTCTCCCATTCCGTCAAATAAAAATTTTTTTCTTGTTTGTTGGCTGGTTAGACAAACTCAAATCGGTTTACAGGATTTGGCTAACAGTCGATTTGACTTTTTTTTATTGGCTGTTACTGACTTAACTCCAATAATTAATCTTTCCGCACCTGAAATGGGGTGTTGCCGATTTTATTTTTTGTGTCCTGTTTAGAAAAACCAAAAATTTCCGTTATCTACAGTTTTTTGTTTGTATAAATTCCTGTAACTTCGGTTTCTGCCGTACAATGAGAGAGACCAACGGGATTTACCATATGCCACAAGATTTCGAGAAATTTATTTCTGATGTTGAATCTCAAACGTGACTAAAAATCATTTTTCATACTACCAAAATATTTATAAATAATCTGTATATCTTGTATAAGTATCAGTTTGTCAGCTTTCGTTCCTCTTGTTTCTTTTTTGACTAGTCCAGTTGTCGGCAAACTCGTCATTCAAGAGACAAATTTACACCAGAGAAAATTTAATTGTATTCAAAGATCCATTTTATACTTATATATATACTTTCATACCTTATTTAAGAGCCATTTTTTAAGCGCTGCTTTAGTAGAAACATTTTTATCGAAATACTTAGGATTACAAGTACGCTGTTGAGCTTGCCTTGTATGTCTTAGCTTAACCAACTGTATATCAGATAAAACTTGGTAAACATTTCGTGGAAGAGCCACAGCCAAGGAGTAAAGAGCCACATTTTGTCGACCTCTGGCCGAAACCAAAGTGTGAGTGTGCAATAATTTTGAAATAAACTTCTCATTTAAATGTGCATTATTTTTTAAATTCATTCTTGCTAGCATTACTATTGAAACAAACTTCTCATAGGAGTGTGCATTATTTTTGAAATACATTTCTCGTGGAGATATGCCATCCATTTGAAATGATTCTTCGTGCAGTGTGTGCATTACTTTTGAAATACAATGAGTTGTGTTATAATAGGATGTAGGGAAGGATTCACCTCTCAACTACTACTTCACTGTCAGACACTTAGACTATCACACCACAGACTTTCCATGATTTAATGACGAATACTTCTAGAAATTGTGCGATATTTATGTAATGACTCCTGTGTGATAGTGTGCATTACTTTTGGAATGAACTTTTCACGAAAGCGTGCAAATATGCCGTCCATTTTAAATGAATTTTTCGTGCTAGCGTGCAATATTTTTGAATTGAATTGTTTGTACAAGTGTGCAGTACTTTTGAAATATGACGAGTTGTGTTATAACAGAATGTAGGAGAGAACTCGAACTCCCAACTATTCCTTCCTTAGTCTCTATTAGAGATACTTCAAATACCTACATGAGCCGTTGACTTTGAAAATGGCCTCCAAGATAAGTCATCTCGTTTTGTTTATGTGGGGTGTTTGCTATAATTCTTATTTTCAATATACAATTAACGCTAGATATACTCTAGCTGTATATATCAGTATAAAGATGTACTCCGTCTTTTTAGACCTAATAAATAAGTTGACTACCAGCTACGAGATACCTCGTAGGTTATTCACTTGTCCCAGCGAGTCACTTTGATTGTCTTAACTTGGAAAGATTGTGGATGATTGGTAGAGCGTTCTCAGAATTCAGTGGATGTCCATCCAGAGGTTTTGGTTGCAAAACCTACACAACACCTCCCTCCTCCCCAAAGGACAAGTTATTTACGTGTATAAAACCACAACTACGAATTATATCGTACCAGTAGATTAAAGCAGCTTCTAAAACCTAAACCCTCCAAAAGTGAGTAAATAATTTCCAAATCGTGCGCTACCACCCTCCCACCTCTCTGGCCCAACATCCAACGAAGACCAAAAGGGTTGGAACAGTGGCACGAGATCAAAAACCAATTCGGAGACCCAGGTGTTGAGTTTAAAGAAGAACAACAACAAGCAAACATCTTTCCTGAGGAACGAGAGAGTCATAAAAATTAATTTGGTAATTACAGAGTGGGAGCACCTGTGCGGAAGATTACGGTTTCGTTAACATCTGGAACCGGAACTTAATCACATCGGCTTCTAATGGCAACGTCTGCGCGAGGGTCTGACGGTAACGTTACGAAATCGGCGCCAAACAAAAAATTTCCCCTCAAGCCGTCCCCCAGATTTTTTGCGCAAAAGGAAAACTCGGTGAGTGGAAAGTTCCAGAAAGTTCTGGATTTAATATTATAACATCAAACCCCCCGCGCGCCCGCCCCACGTGACTCGGCTAACGGTTTTGCGCTAATTATTGAATACCGATAACTGAAATACTAACAACATTAAATATTAATAGGGCACAATAATAACGAAGATGACGATGATGATGATGATAATGCTAATAGAACACGGTTTTAATGACGGTTGGCAATAAACGTTTTCAAGTAAGAACTCGTCACAATTATGAGAGAGAGAGAGAGAGAATATTAAATTAAAATCAATTAAACGGTTAATAAGTAAAATCGAGTAATTAACTTTGATAAAAGGCTTTTATACTTATTAAAGCCACGGTAACGACTCATTGTAATAAATCGCGATCTGACAGGGCAACTAGATGAGCCAACGATTATTATCTAATAGTGACCACGTCTCTCTCTCTCTCTCTCGATTACTTGATTCGAATTCCACTCCTAAGTTATTTATAAAGGTTTTAAAGTGATAACTCGACGGTGCATGCGAAATTAAAAATAACTTTCCTATTAGCAGTAGTTAATTATCTAAGTCTGTCTGTCTATCTCGGTTTCAAGAAGTTTCAAAACTCTACTGGATATTATTCTGTTCTGGATAAAGAGGAGGTGGTGGTGAGCACTTTTGCTCTATTAAAAATGAATTTAGAACAGTTTCAAAATAATCGATATATTTCATTACAATCAAAAAAATTGATGCGCGCAAATTTTTCATGTACGCCATGTATATGTCTTTATAACATGTGTATGTATAAAAATTATGAGCGCGCACACAAGAACACTGTGCGTAATACATATTAGTCTTAAATTCAATATAAAAATTTTAAATAAATCTAGAACGAATCAAACCCATGAGGAAAGACCTAATTCAATCACAAAATCAAGGTTGGCAGCAGTCTCGTGATTAGAACACTAGTTTTAGACAGAAGGATGGACACAAATTAGACACAACTTTTCTAAATAGCTTCCAGGACGTTATAATTAACTTCAAAAGGTCTTCAGCTTTTGTGACGAAGACTTTGATCCTAAAGCACAAGCCCTAGCCTGAAGCTCCTTTTGCTTCAGGTACACCGGTTGTAGTTGTTGGCTATGCATATATTTTCTGTAACTTATACTGAAACAGTCTTGTCAGAAGGAAGTTTGTTTCTCTTCCTTTTGAATGGAATGTAAACTATAACCAATAACTGAATACTGACTGATATTACAGTTTTGCTGTTGGAGGATCGTGAAAATGCATAGAATTGTTACTGTATAAATGTATGGTATAAATTTAAATTAACACATCCAAAAAATAAACATCACTGAGTGTAACCTATCACACCTAAGTTATGAGAAAGCCATAGCTGAGGAGAAAAGAAACATTGTAGAGCTACAGGGGTCAAGACCTTCGAGGATTTGAACATGTTTACGCATTTCCGGTTTGTCTACACGCATGTTTACAGTATTTCTTGCGCGTTTGGTCACTTTATTAATGAAAACTAACTTTTAAGTAAAAAAAAAGAGAAAAAGCAGTAGAACGTGTTGTCAAAGTCCAGCCCTGGGTGGCAAAATGTTGTTACAGAATCCAAGGATTCTTAACCTAAACGGAAGACCGTCCTGGAAAAATTAGGTTTTCCACGACTCGCCTACGCAGTTTCATATAACTAATAACACTTTTCCGACCCCCGGGAAAACTCAAGTGAGAAAAGTTAGTTTCGATAAGTTCCACGACAAAATAGAGAGAGAGAGATTGGTTTTGTTTTCGGCACACCTTCTCGAAAACAGGCTCAGGTGGAAAGAAAATTAAAAAGTAAAATTATAGTCGGGGAAAATATCTGTTGGGAGAACAAATTAATAGCGTTCGAGTGTGTCACATAATAAAATGTCACAGGTACTTGTCGCAACAACCTTCGGCAAACCTTGTTTACTCAAATGAACCAATAATCGATAAATATCCAATCCCTCATTAAATACATGATTGACTCTCCTGTCAGTGGATATAGCGCTTTAACCCGAGATTCCCATTTCCTTTGACTTCTTTTATAGTCTTCTTCTTCATCCGTATCCTCCTCTTCTTCACTCCCTCACTCTACGAAACCTTGATGCGTAGCTAATGTTTCCACGAGTCTCTGAGAGTGAGTGTGAGTGTGTGAGTGGATATAAGTTCAAGTGAGAGATGTAAAGGTGCAATTTTCGTGGGTGTTTTCCTTTAGAAAAATTTTAAAAGTGTTAGCCGAGTGACAGACGAAGGTCAACTTTACAACTTCTTCTGACCAAAACTGTGAAACCCATATACTGACTCATGCCCCTCATTAATTATTTATTTCATTTAAATAGTTAATGAGTTATTGTCGGAGCTTTTCCGGGTTTGTTTGGGTTAAAACCTGGTGATTAGAGTTTGTTTTTGGGAGCGAGACTGTTCGGGGTTGCTGTGCTTCCTTGATATTTGGTATTTTTCAAATTTGAGTGTCTTTATCTGTCTCACCCCATTATGGAAGTGAGTTGGAATTAGCTTTTGCTCTAGATCGTGGGAAACCTTTGAGTGGCCTAGTGGTACTTGAGACCTTTAGAACCGTCTCCTACATCCCTACATTTAAAGTTTATTTTACTACTACCTCTCAGTTTATCACACTTCATAAGTATTGCACAGTTGTAGAAAGAGCTCATTTCATAAATAATGCACACTTTCATTGCCAACTTAACGCTTCCTCTTAATCTTCTTAATGTTGTCATTGAGGTTCTGGAAGGCCACGAGTTCCAAGAATCCTCGGCTTTACTTCCCTCTGACTCTTCCGTGGTTTTCCCAGTCGGGCGTGTTCGTCGTTTTCTTTGAGTCCTAGAAACTCGTCGGCAGAAGTTTTGAAAGATCTGCGTCTCCTACATCCTCTTATAACTCAACTCATCATATTTCAAAAGTATTGCACACTCTTATCACAATTTTTAGCAAATAAGTCATAAACTCGAATTTAGTTGTTATCATATAATTTTTGAGGGGATGAGAGGAGGAAGAGTTCTTGTCGGGTAGTTTAACATTTTATAGACGAATAGACATGTATGTATAGGAGAGTTACAGCCTTCTGTGACCCGGTTGTAGATGATTCGTTTGGTCTAATTGATAAGAAGGCAGGAGGACTTACAAATTGTGAAGGGAAGAACTACACAAATATCTCCAGCGTGAGGTCTATGGTGTAGTGGTCAAGTGGCAGACTAAGAAGTTATAGTCGCGAGTTCAAATCCTCCTCCAGTATCCTGTTATACTCAAAATTGGGTGAAAATGGGTTAAAGCTCAGCTATAACTATAAGATGACACAACAGAAAAGAACCACACAACAGGAATGGATGACATCTACCACTCTACCCTCAAACTATAAAAGCAATCTTAAGCCCGAACAAGAACACATCATTTACGATATCATAGCTCTCTCTCTCTTGTTACTCTTCCTTCTGTTTTTGGTAGTGACAGCTGACTGAACGAAACCCATTCACAAAACAGGAAGGTGTGGCATCAAACCCCAGGAACTCATAAAAGCCTCTGAACACCTTCCCCAACTACCCAACACCTGATTGGAATCAGTTAGCCCAAAGAAAATGAAAAAACGGAAAATTTATTATTTGCCATAAACATCTCAAAAATCATATCAAAAATTTACATAACATATTTATTACCGATTTAATATTTATTATACATAATTATACGGCCAAAGTTATAAAATGAAAACGAGAATTTCGTTCATTCTCTTCCAAACGAGAAACATCCTTCCATCTATGATTATGCAGATTATGTTGTTCTCACGTCAATAAAAAAGAAAAAGAAAAAAAATTCTTCTCAGAACTTATACACAAATAAATATAAAAACAAGACCTATACAAAAAAGGATATACAAATCCTATAAATCGAAAAAAAATTGTTTCATAAAATTATTAACTAATTATTGGAGGATAACAAATAATATAGATTTGAAACCTAACACCGATAGTATAAAGATAACTTTTTTAATAAAAATAATTTACATATCAATTAATATCATAAAAAAATAATCTCAGTATATTTAAAAGAACAATAAATAAAAGAAACAGATTATTTAGAAGATGTATTCGGATTATAAAAGTATAAGTTGGTATTATTGGGCTGTATTACGTCCGAAAATTTTTTTTTGATTAACTACGATAATGTCATTTTGATGTAGGTTGTCAAGAAAACGATTTACTATGGTGCCTGAGCATAAATTATGTTTCGAAGAGAGAGAGAGAGAGAATGCTCTCGATGAAAAATTTATGAGGTATGAACAACGGAGATAGATATTCGCGCCAAAACCGTACCTGAGCGTGTAGGAGTTACTTAATTACTCTTACAACTTGAATGAATCATGCGAAAAATCTGAGTTTGTGCCAATCCGTCTAATTATAAATGGCAGATATTATGGATTTTCGAGGGGCCTTTCTGTGAGAGGCCCCCGGGCTTTCAAGCGAATCTGGTGGCGCCTTCGACTGACCTCGGTTATGAAACAAAAAGATTTTTAATCTTTGATAAATGTGCTTAGATTTCAGTTTGAGATGCTGGGAGGAGAGGTGGAGGGTGGTGGGAGGAGAAACTAGTTTGGAAATCTCTAACAAACAAAAAAGAGGCTCAGCTGTTTGTATTACTAGCAAAGCCGCCGTTGAGTTTGTTTTTCTCTTTTTTTCAACTATTGTCTTTGACGTAATTAGTACTACTCACTCTCATTTTATATATACAGTATATACTTTATATGTTACAAAGTCTGAAATCCGGGATTCAGTGGAATACTCAACCACTGTTTCCTTTTTGTTACTGGTATGTGGAGGAGGGAACTGAAGGAAGCTTTCTTATAAACGTTACACATTGTTTTCCCATAAATATTGCACAGTGGGTGCGGTAGGAGAAACCCTAGAAAAAAGGTACTTAGGGTTTGAGTGGGTTATTGTTACCATGTTACTTTTTTGGGTTATTACGCCTCTGAAGTCAGTTTTTTTGGAAGAGAATGAATTCTTGCTTCGTGTAGATGTTTTGCCTGCGTTGAAGACTGTAGGCAGCTTTAAGAGTTTGATCTCGATTCGGAGTCAAAACCAATTCATAAATACTGCACACTTTGTTAGAGGATTTATTTCATAAATTTTGCACATTGAGCCCAGGAAATTAAAATATTACAAAGTTTCATTGAATGTTCATTTCATAAATAATGCACAGTTTCACGGAGATTGGACATTAGTATGAAGAGCTCATTTCATAAATACTGCACACTGTCGTGGAGTATTTATTTCATTCGGTATTCCTTTCATCAATGTCTTGGACTATTAGTTTCATAAATAATGCACACTATCACGGGAAATTCCTCTCATTAATATTGCAGATTGCCTTGGACTATTCAATTCATAAATATCGCACACTACTGTGACGTAAATATTTCAGTTTCATTGAATATTCACTTATGTCACTTTTACAGAGATCACACATTACCATGAAGAACTCATTCCATAAATAGTGCACACTTCTGTGGAGTTTATATTTCGTAAATTTTGTCCACAGTCTTAGAAGAAATATTTCATAAATATTGCACACTTTGATCGGCTATTACTTTTACTGATAATGCTCATTGTCCTGAACCATTGATTTCATAAATATTGCACACGGCTATGAAGAATTTATATCGAAATTTTTGCTGACAAATTGCAGACGAGATACATAGCTGTAGACTCCAGAACTAATGTTCAACAGTGATCCTGTGGAATCTTAATTAAGGTACAAGAAGCCTACGCCACAAAACCAAGGGCGAGACTAAAGAATTGGTGTAACTTCGGTAGCAGAACTATGACAACGATCAAAGGACCATAAATTGCGTGTACGATATTATGATCAGAGCTGTAGGTTTGAGGTTAGTAAGTTTCATTCCCTCAATTACTACCAACCCAACGATTGTCATATCCGATGACAGGGTGGAATACTACAATAAAATTATCCAAACAAATCAAAGGAAGGAATTGAATTGACAGCGATTATGAGAGCGAAAAGTGTGGGTAAATAAGCTGGGGTGACATTCTCACGGGACTTTTTGTAAAAAACGACAGCAAAAATCAGATTCATAATTTTGGACAGCAGCCGACCCTCATCCAAAAAGGGTAATTTCAATTAAAGACTATGCGAGACTACACCCCAATCGTTTATGTGTTTACTTACATCTTGTTTGGTTTGCACTTGCAGCTGCGCCGTTTCGAACATAATCAAAACAAAATGGACCACCCTTCCACCCCTTGCCTTCATCTCGATCTTCTTTGTAGTGATTCCAACTTTTGTCTCATTTTGAAACCAAAATCTGAAACACGATCTTCCAGCTAACTAACCAACCCTTAAGGACTTGACTCCGGGACACTTTGTCCCATCTGATTTCTTCGTTTAGTAAAAGCCACCACCTTTCTCGCAATTTTAGGTTGCTACCTCCTCAACATCTAATTACAAGAACCTGGAAGTCTTCGCGTCTAGGTGTCTGTGTCCTCTTCCGGGTTGTGAATACCAACTTCTTTCGACTTCAGCATCCATTTCAGATTTGACATTACCTTCCCACCCAGATATGAGGTTCTTCCTCTAACAATTAACCTGTAAAATGTCCTACATCTCAATTATCCAACGTAATAACGTGTTACTCCTCGACGGCCTTAAATAGTTAGTCTGACTTTAGGAGAAATGGCATTCGAAGAAGTCGATCGCGTGTTGTGATCCTGTTTGGATGTCACCAAGGCTACCCTCTTATTGAATTCGCGTGCTAATCATTTGCTCAAATTATACTTATAATTAACCATAATTTATTAATAATACTCACTAACTGTTAGTTTTGGTTTTAAACAAATTGGTAACCTTCACATAACGCGGTGAACTGGATTCCGCAAATAGTTGTATTATTTCGGATTGTGTTATTCGAGTCCAAAAGTAAAAACAGAAAACCAGATTGGGTTTTGGGAAATGTTCTTCTCACTGCAGCAGCAAGAGAATCGCTGACTCATATTCCTCCCAGACTGTCTCTTAATATAAACTTAATACATTTGATCAGTTTGTGAAATTTTTCCGACTGTTACTGTTACTCTTTTGACTGTTATATCCCTAAAGAGTAAGAGATTGTAGTGTTACCTTGTCCCGACGTTTTTTTTTTTATGCTGAAAGCTGTCGGTCACATCAGAGGCTCAAAGTTTGATTTCGACTTTCTACAATGGACTTTATTTATCACAAGAATCCTCCACAACTCACTCAGTTGTCTTAATACTCTCAGCTTTGTCCTTGCAGCTGTACTCTTCTTGTTTTAGTAGAAGTGTGCCAATATTTCTGAAATAAATCCACCCAGAAAGTGTTCAGTATTTATGAAATGAGTCCTTCATGAGAATCTACAATATTTTTGAAATTATTGGTTCAGGACAGTGTGCACTACTGATGAAAGGAATACCCGATCAAAGTGTCGCGACACTGTGCACTATTTATGAATTTAGTAATCCAAGGGAATCTGCAATATTGTTGAGAGGGATTCCCCATAGTAATGTGCATTATTTATGAAACAAACTCCGCATGAAAGTGTGCCATATTTATAGAACTAAGTGTACAAGACACTGTGGACTACTGATAAAAGGAATACCGAATGAAAGTGTGCTAAATTTATGCAATAAATACTCCAGGACAGTGTGCATTATTTATGAAATTAAAATTTGATGAAACTGTAATATTTTCTCCTCCTCCACTCATTGTGCAAAATTTATGAAATGAATCCTCTAACAAAGTGTGCAGTATTTATGAATTGATTTTGACTCCGCATCGAGACCAAGCTCTTAACATTTAAGCCTGCGTACAGTTTTCAACACAGGCAAAGCATCTAGACGAAGTATGAGTTCATTCTCTTCCAAAAAGTTTGACTTCAGGGGCGTAATAGCCCACTCAAACCCTTTTGTACCTTTTTCCCGGGGTTAAACCAAAACAGGAAGTTCCAATCAACAAACGCATAAGTCACGGTCAAATTTTTTATCGCAAATGAACATGTTACTCCCAATCGGACCGAATTTAGACTTTGTTTACACCTTTCAATTGATATATATCATATTTAACCAAAGAATTTATGAGTCAAATAAATTTTGATAGCGGAATTTTGTTTTTAAAAGAGAATTTGGTGAACTTTTGAAACCGAAAATTTAAGGTGGTAACTTGAAACCGAACAAGAATTTAACAAATTTCTTTCTGCCGAAAACCTGTTCCGGAGACCATAACATAGCCGAACCTATTGAAATCGACCGGCAATTTGTTATGCAAGATCGGATAAAGGAGCTAAAGACCAACAACCTGTCAACTCAGGAACAAAGAAACGAGTAAAATAACAAAAAATGTAAATAAATAAATAAACTGTAACACCGAAAGGCAAACAACAAGACAGAAAAACCAGAAGAACGCAACACCGGTAACTGTAAGAAGGACAAACCTGAGTATTGGGAAAAGTTTCGCGATAAAAAGCAAGAACCGGACAAGCTGAGAAATAGGACAACTTGATAACCGAAAACAAACCTAATTAATTAGATTTATACAGTATTAAAAGTTCTCAGGCAACTAAGCCCATGTCCTTTGCGAACCTGATTTCAGTTATCCATCTTGCAACTTCCATCGTGCGACTTTCTTATCCGCGAGAATCCAGGTCTTTTGAAAGTCTTGACTTGTGTGACTAATGAAAGAGAGTCAATAAGCCATAGGAACTAACTGAATTAGTGGATTCAGGATGTGACGAGATGTGATCTGACTACTTGATCCTCGGGATCATTCGATTCGCTCATCCGTTTCTTTGACACTGTCTTAGCTTCCCATCTTCTTGAGTGATTCGGTTATGGTTCTGTCATCTGGTGTCTTCTACATTTTATGACCGTGACTTTGTCAAGAGTTATGCAGTGTCAAGGTCGATGAATTGAAGTTGCGGATTGTCCTTCGTCAACATTTTAAGAGATGGAGAGGTCACTTTACTGCCACGCAGGCTTAGTTATCTGTGTGTCTTTCGTTTTGGACATGCTAGAATGTCAAATCCGACACAAGAACTTATTATTACTCTTCTATACGGTTGACATCCATCTGTTGGGTTTATAAATCTTTGGAATCACCCACCGTCACTACCGTAGCCTATTCCTGAGAAGAGGCAACCAATCGACAGTCTCAGTAGCTTTAAAAGGACGTAGGGAAAATCTTAGACAAACAACAAACCTACGAAATTAGATCCGCGATACAATTTCGGTATTTTTACTGAACAGAGAAAAACAAAAAGAGGAAAGAGAGTAAGAAGATAGATGAAAGGAAAGAGAGAGATAGTACCAAAAAGAGGAGGAAAAGAAAGATATAAAGAGGATGAAGACAGGAGAAGAAAAGAAAAGAGAAAAGGAAGAGGAATCAAAGAGATGAAAAATAAAGAGAGAAATAAAGAGGAGTAAGGGGCAGGAAGGGAAGAATAAAGAGAGAGAGAAAGAATAGAAGATAAAGAGAGGATCGGAAGAAGAGAAAAATGGAAAGAAAATAGGTCAGTTAAAATAAAAATAAAGTGCGTCGAAGAAAAGAAGATGAAAAACAAAAGCAAAAAGCATCAAAAAGTGAAAAATCAGCATCAATAATAAAAATCGAAAAGGAAAGGAATCGAAAGAAAAGAATCGAAGAGGCATCAGGCGTCAAAATCGTCAAAAATCATCAAAAGGAAGAAAAAGAAAAAGGTTTTCGAGCGAAAAATCGAAAAAATCGGCGGGAAAGATAAATCAAAAATCCATCGAATCAAAAGATGAAAATCAAAAATAGGAAAGGAAAATCATCGGAAACAGAAATAGAAAAACAAAGAATGAAAGAAAAAGAAGAAAAATAGAAGAAAAGAAAAAGAAAAAGGAAAGGAGATCACGGAGGAAAAGAAAAGAGAAAAAGAAGAGAGAGAAAGGCAAAGAAGGGAACAGAAAGAAGAATAGAAAGGGAGAGGAACAGAACGGGAAAAGAAGAAGTGAAAGAGAAAGAGAGAAAGAGCGCGACTGTTTCAATAAACGCCCACAGCCAACTTTATCAGGTACTATTTAAATTTTTTTAGGTTCAAAACCATAATTTCAGTTGCAGACTAGTCGCATAAGCTAAACCGAAACTTGGGCTCCCGATACCTAACAGGTTTACCTAATAGTAGGTTTTAAAAATCTAATTTGCCAAAAGTAGAACAGATTCTAAATTAATTGTTGTGTCAGGGATGATGGTTCAAGACCGTTTCAAGCCTTGATTCTGTTCTGCATTTGTCTGTTAAAAAAAAAGACAGTTTGAAAGTAGTTTTCTCTTTCATTCCTCTCTCTCTCTCTCTCTCCTTCTTCTTCTTCTTTTTCTGTATCTAGTCATTCCTTAAACTTCTTTACCACAAGAAAGAAGCTCGCTAACAAGAACTGTCAAAAAACTGTTAGTCTCACTTTTGATTTTATTCCTTCTTTGTATCAGTTTACTTCTGTCTAAATGTAACTTTATGTTATGATTCCGTAACACTCTGTTATAGAGCAGTGGTTCCCAAACTTTACTTCAAGATGTGGGATCTTGTTTAGTTGAGAGATTTTCCCACGGCGTCCTGAGCACCTTCACTCACCATTTGTAGCTGGTTCTGACTTTGGGCTGATACGAAGTGTGTCCCATATTCTAGGTAGAAGTCTTGTCCAACTCAACGCCTGGTATTATCAGAGCTTCGTGTTATCAACGATGCTGTTGGTTAGGTTGGTGTAACAGTCTTTGTTGTAGTCGAATTGATTTTAATCCCGTTTTCAAGTTTGAGTTAAATAAAATCTGGCTTCTCTAGTCAATCTCTCTGACCCCAAACCACAGCCCCCTGTTAATGCTACATGCTCTTAGAGCTGTCTATCGCCTAAGAACCTCTACCGGAAACCCAATCCAGCTGTTAGATAATCGAGTAAAAATTTAATGCGGAACCTAAAACTAGCAGTAAGGTAGAGTCTTGCTACACGGATCTCCAGGCCCGATATAAACACAAGTTGAGAAGTTGATGCTAACAATTATCTAAGATATACTAAATTAGTATGAGTATAACACCCTAAAATCGCTACAGAGAATGATAAAAAGGGGTAGAAGTAGGTGGATGAAGCTAGCAAAGCTGGGACTTAGTTTAAGCAAAGACGGGTTTAACCTCAGTGTCTCAACCGACAACAACATTTCCCTCTCATGAAAAATTAGTCCAGCGGTTGTTTCTGTCGTTTGTTTGTTTCGATCTTACATCAAAGATAACGTCACAAATCACAGAGTCAAGTGGAAGACATTCCAGTGAGCGCCGTGGATTTGCGTCGAGTTCGACACGAGGTGACATTAATAAGCCAGCCCATTTGATTGTCTTTTGTCCTATTAAAAGATGCAAAAATTAATTTAGTCGTTTGTTAAGTCATTGTCGGGGGCCCCTTTAATTAACAATCTCCAATTCAGGTTCTTTGTTACATTTGCTGAAAGATAATCAATCAGGTTTGTTATCTCGAGCGCGCGGACGAGAGAATAAAAAAATTAAAAGAACCGGTATAATGAAACGTTATCAGAGTCAGCTCAGCTCCCGATCTCGAGGACAGGACGGTTTGGCTGTGACCTTGGAAAAGCCGCTCGTTTCCGTAAAAAAAATGAAAAATTAAATTTATTGTTACAAATTGAGAAGAACGTTTTCTTTTTTATTTGATTTTCGAAACAGGTTGATTTACTGTTAAAATTTAATTTATTATTCAACGGACAAAAAACAGATTAGCTTTGTTGAAGGATTGCCAAGAAAAACGCACAAAAAACTGGAAGTTGCTTCGAGAAAGAAGATAATGAGCGATCGCATAAAAAAAGCCGATCTAATTAATTTGGTATTAGCCGGGGATTAGAGATAATTCAATTCGGGGCGAAGGAAAAGCTCTAAAATTCACCAATAACACTTTAGGGTGTCGGTCTAAGAACCTCCGAAACCTTTCACAGACTGCTAACAACTTTCTTCTGGTCCGAAATGCCGGAATCGAACTAACGTGGTCCATGTTATTAATTTTTGTGTTGTTACCGTTGTTTGTGTTGTACGTTTTGGTTTTCGTATTTTTTTTGTGCGATCAGGTTCCCGCAAATCGGGATGCCAAGGAAAGCCACATCCTTCCCGATAAATTCGCATAAGTTCAAGGAACAAATTTTCGTATTAACTCGACCGAGTGCTGCCTCCAGCCATTGATTATGTTTTTCAAGGTTAGGCGGAAACGTTTCGCGTTTTTCCCAAGCGCGGGTGACATTTTAAATCAGCGAAAATTTTATTTTATACTGTACAAGTATATTTTGGTAAATGAAAACTATATACAGACGGAAACTGTTGCAAGTTCACTACAAAAAGACTAAAAATTATTAGTAACACTTAACAGTAATCTACTTGTTGTAGGCACATGCAAACAATATCATTAAATAATTATATATTAATATTATAGTATAATAGTTAGGTCTATCGCTTAATTTTTGATAGAAACCAATGAGAGGGCCTGAGAAGGGAACTGAATGATTAGTACTCTTCGGAAAAGTTGAACAGAGAAAACCTTGCTGATCAGTTTGATTCTGCTGAGTCTCCCGTATGACAGTGCTGACGATGAGCTTAATTTTGTCTGCAAATGATGTAGCTTAATTTTTGAAACGGATTCTTTATGTTAGCGTGCAATAATTTTGAAACGAACTCTACACCATAGTATGCCTTATTTTTGAAACGAATTTGTCATCCAAGTGGGTAATAGTTTTGAAATAAACTCCTCGCCAAAATGTGCATTACTTTTGAAACAAATTTTTTACAAACATGTGCAATACTTTTGAAATGAATTCTATACTACATTGTGCATTATTTTTGAAATCAAATCTACACCGCAGTATGCATTACTTTTGAAATGAATTCATCATGAAAGTGCGCAAAACTGATGAAATCAACTTCACACCACAGTTTCCATTACTTTTGAAACGAATTTGTCACACAAGTGTGCAATACTTTTGAGATGAAATCTTCATGAAAGTGTGAATTATTATTTAAAACAAACTCTCAATCACACTGTGCATTAGTTTTTAGAAAACGCTTCAGAATAGTGTGCATTATTTTTGAAATTAGAGCTTGGTGAAAAGTGTACACTTTACAAAATCAATTTTTTGTTGAAGTGTGCATCACTTTTGAGAGAAATTATTCATAAAAGTGTGAATTATTATTTAAACTCTTCATCACACTATGCATTAGTTTTGAAAAACTCTTCGCGATAGTGTGCATTATTTTTGAAATGACAGAGTAATGAGAAAGTGTATTCCTTACAAAATGTCTCCTTTGTTGAACTGTGCATCACTTTTAAAATGAATTCTTGGTGAAACTACTAATTAATTGGTCATGGCACTGTGCATTATTTTTGAAATGAGAGATCGATTAGAAATCGTAAAATGGTCGTGCATCACTTACGAAATGAGGATCTAAGTTGATGATGACCATAAAGAGATGTCAAAAAGAAACCAAAGAAACTCACCCCTTCAGCCATGTTCATAAAGGAAAAGGTCAGTTAAATCAATTTCACAGCCTCCTAGAACAAAACGAAGAAATAAAAGGAACGTTAAGAATTTGCCAAAGGGTTCCTTCAACCATCCGCCGACCCTAAATTAAGTTCCATCCGAATTTCAATAAGTTAACTCTTGTAGGTAAATTAATTTATGGATAAAATGGACAACAGGTTCACCTGTGAGACCTAAATAATTTTTTTTTTATTCATCCGAGGTACGAACATAAATTTTTCAATTCGTAAATCACAAATCGCCTACAACGAAACGTATTTCATTCGATTCACTCTTGATTTCCCTTCCTAGATTACGTTTCTCAAGGTCACTACAACTCTTGTCTTCGCTTAAATGGAGCCACATTCTTTTTTTATGCGAGCGAAAATTTGCATCTAAATAATGTGAACACCGATCGAGTACGAAAGCGTGACCCTGTTCCTTCTTTCCATCTCTCTCTCACTCTCTTTTCGGCGGCCATAAATTAATTTCGCATTTGAGATACAACTGGAAGCAATTTGGAAAGAAGAATGACCGAACGGCCAAATATTAAATTTTGGTACCGAAATTAGGTTCGGTTAAATTAAATCGGGTCTACGCCTCACCCATTAGGGTACCTAATAATCTTTTGGGTTACATCATTGTTTATGACTCCCGGTCCTGGTCCTCTTATTTTTGGGGCGAACTCGCTTTCTGAGGCTTTTGTGGACTGAAAAATAATTTCGGGGATTATTCATAATCACCAATTAAGGTTGGTAAAAGTGACGAATTATTCAGTATTTATCATCAACTGTCAACAACTACCACAACCACCTTCTTTGGCATTTCTGTCATTTGTTTACTGACTACACTCTCTACAACTTCCCTCCACCATTTTTGTTGCTGACATTATTTAAATATTGTGGCCTTTATTCATAACATAGGCTTGCAGTCTTTTGAGTTTATTATAAATCGCGTAAAAAAAGTCCACAACGACTAAGTCGAATTCCATGTTAAGAACACTAGAACACCAACACACTTAGTCAATATGTTATGAGGGTCGGAAAGTAATATCGTATACACGCCACGGTAAAAGTGATAAATTAGGCAAATAATCAGCCCAAAAGTGTATATGTCACGATAATGGTCATTAGTCGGATGATTATTCATAGTGACTGACTAAGCTTGGTAGAAATGACAAGTTACTGAATATTTATCACAGTTACCAGGTAGTTCATAATATCTCCAAGTCGTAATGGGAAATTTAATCAAAGTTTGAGCAGGTGATTGGCTTGTGTCGCTTTTCATATATTCACAGCTTTCTACTGGAAAGTTCCTTCACTGTTCACGAGGGTGACAGAATTTCCATTCGACTTGGAGATATTATAAACTACCTGGTAAATGTGATAAATATTCAGTAATTTGTAATTTCTACCAAACTTAGTTAGTCATTATGAATAATCATCCGATTAATGACTTATCATAGCTTGATATATACACTTTTGGGCTGATTATTTGCCTAATTTATCACTTTTACCATATGGCACTTTCCGACCCACATAACAGAATGTCTAATTGTGTGGTGGAGGGAAGTTGTAGAGAGTCTAGTGAGTAAACAGATGACAGAAATACCAAAGAAGGTGGTTGTGGTAGTTGTTGATGGTTGGTGAATAGTCTGGTGAATGTATTACGTAAACAGAAAAGTAATATAGCTTACATGTTGCGGTAAAAGTGGTAAATCAGACGATTATTGATCAGAAATGACAAATTAGTGAGTATTTACTGCCTATTTATTATTTTACTGGTAGATTACGAGTTAGATATTTTATAAACCGGCCGGTAAATGTAATAAATCTTCAGAAATTTGTCATATTTAGCAACTTTGATTGGTGATTATGATTAATTATATATATACGCCAGATTTATCACTTTTACCGTGATATATATGTGTTGTAACGCACAGAACGACATTATTTTCCGGTCCACCTAACACATATTTTAAATTTAAGAAACCGACAACGCTTACACTCTAACAGTAACTTTAGTCCGGTCTAACCCTTTCCCTTCATTTTATGCCAACCATAAGGAAGCGTTGGTTTCAGTAATGCACACTTCAGCATAATGTACATTGTAACTGTTCAAGCTGTTTCACAGTTAATCACACATCTCAGTCCAGAACGTATTTTGTGTGGGATACAGTCTCGTTAACGTCCGTTTCATAAATAATGCACACTCTCATCAATCTCCCAATACAATGTAAGTACGAAAATGTTTTTAGGTGGCGTTTTCCCTTGACTTTTTTTATCTTCCTTGCTTTCCTCCTTCCGCCGCCCCACCCCACGCCTCCAGAGAGAGAAAACAAGTTTCTGCATCGGTTCTCAAGGAAACACTAACAGGTGAGCTATAATGATATTAAGAGGCCCCAAAGTTTCTAGCCTACTTTCTAATGTCATTCAAAATCCTTGTGGCTAAC